>CM053581.1:465418560-465460845 GCA_028627135.1 Pseudochirops cupreus | reverse complement strand
CTAGGCTAAAATGGGGGGGGGGGGGGGGGGAGAAACAGTGAGTAGCAAACAGTAGGTATATAGAAGAGAATGGGCGAACCAGAACAGATAGATGAGAGGTATAGTAGTCTAGAGCTATTCAGTAAAGTAACTAATAATATAACATACTTTATTATAACCTAAAGACTTTACTGTATTACAAAATATTTTAATAATATAACTCTTGCATCAATTAAATGTTAAATTATATTATTCATAATATTTACTGAGGCAAGGAAATGTGTAATACATTTCAGAAATATTTCCAAACACTTTTTTAACATTACCTGAAAATTTAATCACAATATGCCAGTTTAATATTCTTTTCAACTCTAAAAATTCTACATTCTATCCCCTTCAACAATAAGAGATAAATATGATTTTATCCTATTCTGTCCTAATACCGCCACCAAGTCCTTGCCAATTACCAACCAAGAGTTACTTCCACCTCTTTCCTCCTCCATTTCTACTCAAAAGCTGATGAAGAGAGCTGGAAGGAGTCTCAACAACTAGAAAGATTATGACCATTACAACTTTATATTGCTATATATATAATCTCTACTGGGTCAAAACACTCATCTTTAATTGATTTTGTATCTTATTTCCCCACAGAAGTTATTCTAAACTACCTCTTCTCAAACCTTCCAGATTGCTACATTCTCCCAACTCGGAAAATCACAATTCATACTTTGCTGGAAAAAAAAAATCTAGGAATTTAATTCCCTCATCCCCTCCTCATCTAATAACTATTTGATCTCATCCCCTGCTATTTCCTTCTCTCCTAAATCTTTGATGAAGAAATAGTCCTCATCAAGGCCAATCACTTTTATAAATAAAATAATCCCATTCCCATCCTGTCTTTAGACAACTGGCCCCACTATTATCCCTTTCTTTCTCATCTCCCAGTTAATCTACCAGTTGCTTTCCTACTGCCCACAAACACAGACAAGTGTTTTCCATCCTCACAAAATCTTCACTAGACAACTAAGTTACTGTCCTGCACTCCTCTCCTCTTTCTCAGCTAAACTCCTAAATAAAGATATCTACACTCACTGACTCTACTTCCTCTCCTTTCACTATAATGGAAGATGGGAGTGGACATGGAGGAGAGTTGTCAAAAGAACTGAAATGCAGGAGGGGACCAGGTCACCAAGGATTTGGAATGCCAAAGAGATTAAACAACAGCACTGTACAGTATTATAATTTGAAGTCTGAAAATGCTATTCCTCCTTTAGTTCTACTTTTCCCCATTAATTCTTTTGACATTCTGTATCTCTTGTTCCTCCAGATGAACTATTATTTTGCCTAAATCTACGAAGTTTCCCCTTGGTACTTTGATAAGCACAGTAACTAAAAGGAATACTGTCATTTCTATTATATTGGCATGGCTCAGATGTAACTGCTAAATAGATTTTTAAATATTTAAGTCATTATTTCTTTAAGGAATATTTCATAACTGTATTTATAAAGATCTCTGAGTATATCATAGTAGAGTGATTCCCAGATATTTTGTACATTTTGTAATTATTTTAAATGACACTTGTCTTTCTAATGTTTTATCTTGTATTTTATTATTGTTATATGGAAAGGCTTTTGATTTTTACAAGTCTTTTTTCTATCTCTGCACCCTGATGAAATTACTATCTGTTTCTTCACTTATTTTCTAAGATAAAACATTACTCTTAACACAAAAAATTGAAAACAATTATGTAATGATTATGAAATGGCTGAAACACATTTTAATATATAAATGAAATAGACTATTGCACCCTAAGAAAGTGAGACTACAAAAAATACAACAAAATATGGGAAAGCGTATATGAAGTAATACAGAATGAGAAAAGCAGAACCAAATTTATACATATTTGGACAATAATTACATCGATAATAACTTCATCATAACTTATATAAACAGACCATTGGAAAAAGAAATAAGTTTAAAAGGGGACACAAACAAAAATGATGATTTATTACTATCTTTTTTAGGATAACCCTTTAAAAATATGGTATATAAAGTTCACAATTTCATGAAAAATTATTCACAATTTTTTTAAAACCCAAAACTTTGCTATGGGTGGTAAAGCATCATAAGGTGGCAGGTTTTTTTATCAACATAAGGATGAATGGGTTCCTTGGGGGGGGGGGGAATTAAATTTCTTTTCAAAGGAAGTATTCATGAAGATGCAAAAAGACTACTTGGTGATACTGTCATTACAATTTTTTTTGAGGATACAAAGCCTTTATATTTTATAAGTCCCAAAACTAAAAGAAAAACAAACATAAGTTCTCTGTAGCTTTATCATGGTTATTTAAGTGCTAAACTCGCATCCTACATACATTCTGAAGAAGCCATTTTACATTTTGGTAGGTCAGAAACAGAAAGAAGTGAAAGCAAATAGAATTATATCTAAGTACACACATAGACACAAAGAGATAATGCTCTATTACAGTACTGTTCTGATGCTTCACTATAGGCTGAAGGTGACCCTGGATTTCAAATACCATGCCAGCAGACTGCAGGCTTTAATAGTTTTACCAAGCTGGAAAAGTTTAAAGTACAGTCTAGTAAAAACCTCAGTTAGGTGCATTATCCAAGGACCAGGTTAAGCAAGTTAACTTCTGAGAGAGTCTTATCACCAGGCTGGCTAGAGAATATGGCTTTTTCAACTACAGCAACTCTACTAAATGGTGGTTAAAAACAAAACAAAACAAAAAATAGACCTACTAAAATGGTTTTTAAAAAAAACCTGACATTTGAATTAGCAAAAAGAACACTGAAAAAGTTGGAGACCCTTCAAATATTGTAGTATATTACATATATATACACACACACATTATAAATGTATATATGTGTATGTATATGTACCACTAATAGTTAGAAAAGGAACATTTTAGACAGAATAAAATGTTCAGATTTACAAACAACAGTATTTTTGTACAGACAATCAGGTATGCAAAGGTCCTTATATAACAGGATGTTTTTTTACTTGATAAATTATAAAAATTTCATTATTACAACTATAAGAATGTCTCTCCTTCCCCTGCCTTTAACCACTGATGTTGGAGCTAGCAAAGTCCCTGAGAAGTCAGTTCATGTTACTACCTTATTGCTACCCAGATTTTATTCTTCCATCCTATTACCTTTTACCAGCTTCACAGAGAATGAGTTCTTAAGAAAAAAACTGAGTTGCAGGCCACTATAAGTAAAATTCTAGTTTTATTACAGGACTGTATACTTAGACCTAACAAGGGAACTTAAAGGTCATTTGGAACAACCCCTCATTTCACTGATAAGAAAACTGAGACAGAGATACAAAGTGATTTGTCCAAGGTCACCAGGTAGTTAAGTAGCAGGGCTAGAATTTAAACCCAGGTCCCCTGACTCCAGTCAATTCCATTATACTGCCTTCTATATATCAGTTAAATAGTCTAACTATCTGAAAACTAGAAGCCTACCTGCCACTTACAGAAAGCATGGCACAATAGAGAACCCTTGGGTTCAAATTCCATCTCAGTTACTAAGTAAACTAAGTGATCCCAGTCAAGACAACCTCAGATCCTCATCAGTAAAATGAAGAGTCAGCCTTTATGGCCTCTATGATCCATTCTAGTTCTAGAGCTATGATCCTATGGTCAAAACTAAGTCATATTTTTTTTAAGGCAGCATGGAAAGTACATAGAGTGGGGGCCTTGGCAGTAAGGAATACTGGAGTTTAAGTGACCAAGTCACTTAACTTCGATGTGTTTCAGTTTCCTCATCTATAAGATAAAAAGGTTAGATTTGATGGTTTCCATGGTTTCCAAAGTCCCTTCTTCCAGTTCTAAAACTACAATCCTGGGGCAGCTAGGTGGCACAGTGTATAGAGCACCGGACCCTGGAGTCAGGAGGACCTGAGTTCAAACCCAGCCTCAGACACAACACAAAAACTAGCCATGTGATCTTGGGCAAGTCACTTGGCCCCAATTGCCCTTCAGTCCTCCCTCCAAAAAGAAAAGGTGGCGCAGTGTATAGAGCACTGAGCCCTGGAGTCAGGAGGAGCTGAGTTCAAATCCAGCCTCAGAAACTTAACACAAAAACTAGCCATGTGATCTTGGGCAAGTCACTTGGCCCCAATTGCCCTTCCGTCCTCCCTCCAAAAAGAAAAAAAAAGCCTCCCCCAAAAGCTCCAAAAATAAAAACTACAATCCTATGAACACTTTTTCTAGGGCAGCTTGAGTTCAAAGTTCCAAAACTACCAACTACCAACTTTTAGAATGCAAGTGTTTGTAAAGTGGACGCTATGTTACAATGAGTGGTCTAAATTATCTATAACTGCCTGTCAATTAGGGAAATACATGGGCACATTGTGGCATATGAATGTAATATTATTTATTGCACCAGAAAAACAAATGAGGAACTCAGAGAAACAAGGGAGAAATCATGTGAAGTGATGCTGAGTGAAATTAACCTATAGCATACATAATAGCTATCATAATATAAATGAAAAAGAATAGTCAATAAACACTTACTAAGCACCTATGTGCCAGTCACTGTACTAAGCACTGAAAATACAAATTTTACAAAAAATAGTCTCTGCCCTCAAGGAGCTTTTAATCTAACGGGGAAAGACAACAGACAAAAGGAAGCTAAAAAGGTGGGGGAAAGGGAAAGGGAGAAGAAGGAGTTGCCACAGGGATACTCCTCAGCTCTGGCAGCTCAAAACTAAGCAAAGTAGCTGGTAGGAAAAGAAGAGTTGGCTGGAAATTCTGAACCCTCTAAAGCAGTGGTTCTCAACCTGTGGGTTATGTTCAATTTAAATACATCCTGCATATCAGATATTTACATTACGATTCATAAAAGTAGCAACGAAAATAATTTTATGGTTGGGGGTCACCACAACATGAAGAACTGTATTAAAGGGTCGTGGCATTAGGAAGGTTGAGAAACACTGCCCTAAAAGGAAGCTTTGGAAGGAATCTTTGTTCTACTCTCCAGCCCTCTGATCAGATGGGAGAGGCAACTGGGAGTAGAAAAGGTATTAAGCTACCAAAGCTGAAGCAATCTTCATGTCAAATGAGATTTCTGGTGATGAGCTTATCCTGGAATAAGTATGCTGTTCAAGGAATGAAAACCAAACAGAGTAGCTGGTAGGAAATAAAGAGGAAAAAACACTTAAAAGCTGAACACTGTGTTTGCTCTCTGAAATTCAAACCTAGATTCAAATTCTGCTTCTAATGTTTACTGACTAGATGTCTTTAGTCAAATCACTTAACCTTCTGGGCCTCAGTTTTCTCATCTATAAAATGAAGGGTATGGAGTGGTGACCTCTGAGGTCCCTTGCAGTTCTAGAACTATGATCCCTATGATTAACAATAAATCTTGGTCCCAGAGAAAAGAGATTAAAAAATAAACACTCCTTTTGAGGACAAAGTGGAAGAAAGGGACTGTGAAATATCATAAACACTGTAGAACAAGGTTAGCTGTGTTAAAGTTAAAGGAAGCTTCCCTGCTGTGAAGATAAACTCTGCCCCCTAATAGGCTGAATGCAGTCACATAGAGCCTGTGGTGGGAGGAGTTTTGCTGAAGGGAAGCAGAGCCCACAGGAAGCTGGAGGTCAGAGCTAGCCAGGCAGTGGGGGAGAGAGGAGGACCTCAGGCATTGAGTCAGATAGGCTCATGAATAGATAATGATCTTGTATTGGTTTGTGGGAGGGCTAAATAATGCTGTGGCTCTCAGTGTTATTATGGCTTCTGAATATCTTTGGTATTATGATGGAATCAGCTTACTGGTTGTGGGATTCAGTTTTTTGGTATCTAAATAAATGCTTCAGTTCTATCCTCTATCTGGAGAGTCTGGGATATTTTGTGATTGGACCTCATGTGATACTTATAGTCACAGTTTTTATCATGATCACAGGCACTGTAAATATTGCATTGGCGCTACAGCAGCCTACTTATTCTTGATAAACTGAGGCCCACCTCCCTAAATGAACTTCCTCCTCAGGTATTACAAAACACTATAATGACATTCAAAAAAGGTAAAGAGAACAGAGTCTGTGAACTATGGACTGGAAAGCTTGACTGTGATTGCTGAGAAAATTCCTAGAAAGGATCAGAGATGACTGATGAACACCCAGAAAAGAAAGTGATCATAAACAGACTTCATCAAGAACAGGTCATGCCAGACTAACTACATTTTTTATAGGTTTACTAAACTACTAGATAAGGGAAATGTTGTGAATATAGATTACAAAATTTTTGTTAAACTTATTTCATACTATTCCCATTGAGAAATGGCAATATGACATATGGAATATGAATTCCACAATAAGAAAATCAGATGAATTTAGAACTAGTTTGAGGGAAGAAAGGCTTAAGCATTTATATAAAACCTACTATGTGCCAGAAGGCACCAGGCTAAGAGCTTTTACAAATATCTCATTTCATCCTCGTAAGTCTGTAAGTTAGGTGCTATTAATATATCCATTTTACAATTGAGGAGACAGACTAAGAGAGGTTAAGTGACTTGACCCAGTTAGTAAGTATCCCAGGGCTCAATTTGAACTCTTGGCCCAGCTCTCTATCCACTGTGGCACCAGCTGCTTTTTTGATGGCTACATTCAAAAAATGGTTGCTACCGGTTTCATGTCAACGTGGCAGAAGATCTCCAATACCTGAAGGATCTATTACTGGCCCTGTGCTTTTTAACATTTTTAATCAATGACTTCGACAAAGTCTGCTCAACAAATCTACAGATAACACACTGCACAGTAAGAGCAAGGATCCAAAAGGATCTTGACAGACTAGAGCAAAAGTGTCATGGCTGGCTGCAAGTCAGGTGCAAAACTGAGAGTGAGGCCTGTAACAAATTAAAATGTGACTGCTAAATGTTTAACAAAATAAATAAAAATAGAAGATTATATAAATGTGTGGCATTCTGAGTCAATATGTGGCCTCAGGGACCTGTTTCTATTTGAGTTTTACACTTTGGGATAAACTTAATTAGACAATATTCAATAGGGATTTGAAGTCTTATCCTTGGGTTAAAAAAAATCAGCTTCAGAAGTACAAGATCTAGAGGATACAATTAGACAATAGTTTGTCTGAAAAACAGCTAGAGGTGCTTCTACTTCTAGTGAACACCAAATGGTGGATGACGCCAAATGCTGCAGGAGGCCCTGGGGGACCCAGAGTCGGAGATCAGTGCGGCTTCCACTGTGGCTTCGGCAGTGGGGGGCCAAGGTCGAGGCCGTGGCCATGGGGCCTAGCGAAGAAAGGCCAAAGACCACTAACCCAGGTGGGCTAGTCAAGGACATGAAGATCAAGTCTTTGGAAGAGAGCTATCTTTTCTCACTTCCTATCAAAGAATCTGAGACCATAGATTTCTTCCTGGGATCTTCATTGAAAGATAAGATTCTGAAGATCATACCTGTTCAGAAACAAACTAAAGCTGGACAATGTACCAGGTTCAAGGCTTTTGTGGCCACTAGTGACTACAATGGCCATGCTGGTCTGTGTATCAAGTGCTCCAAGGAAGTGGCCACAGTTATTTGTGGTGCTATCATTCTGGTCAAGCTGTCCATTGTTCCTGTGAGACATGATTACTCAGGGAACGAGATTGGTAAACCTCACACAGTACCCAGCAGGGTCACTGGGTGATGCGGACCAGTTCTAGTGCACCTGATCCCCATCCCTATAGGTACTGGCACTGTCTCAGCTCCTGTGTCTAAGAAGTTCCTAATGATGGCTGGAATTGATGACTGCTACACTTTTGCAAGAGGCTGTACTACCACTTTGGGTTACTGTGCTAAAGCTACCTTTGATGCCATCTCCAAAACATAGAGCTATCTAATCCCAGACCTGTGGAAGGAGACCGTGTTCACGAAGTCTCCTTATCAGGAATTCACCAACCATCTTGTGAAAACTCACACTTGCATGTCTTTCCAGAGGACCCAGGCTGCTGTGGCAACCACATAGATATTTTTTATAAACAAATAAATTGAACTATGCCTGCTAAAAAAAAAAGAGCTAAAGGTTTTGATGGACTACAAGCTCAATGTGACTAAGCAGTGTGAACCAAAAAAAACTAATGCAACCACAGGCTACTTTAAGAGGGACATAGATTCCAAGAATAGAGACGTATGAGAGATAGCTCTGCTCTCATCAGACCATCTTCTGAAGTTATGGGTGCTAGAATTTATAAAAGACATTAAAAATTATGGAAAGGGTTCAGAGAAGAGCAACTAAACATAAAGCTATATGAATACATGGCAGATCAGCATGAGGTGAAAGAACCAGGGATGTTTAGCCTAGAGCAGCAGTTCTCAACCTGTGGGTCACAACGCCTTTGGGGGTCAGGGGTCACCTAAGATCATCAGAAAACACATATTTCTGATGGTCTTAGGAACCGAGACACTGCTCCTCTACTCTATCCGTCTCCAGGCGGGTCTGCCCACATGCAGACACGCCCAAATACAAGTATTAAAGGGTCAGGCATTAGGAAGGTTGAGAACCACTGGCCTGGAGATACAATAGCCATCTTCAAGTATCTGAAAGGTTATCAGAAGGAAGAAGGATTATACTTGTTCTATTTAATGCCAGAGAGCACTCGGGAGCAATCGTAGGAAGTTGTAAAAAGGGCAAAGTTGAGGCTTACTATTAGGAAAACTTAATAATTAAAGCTGTCAAAAAAAAAACAGGAATGTGCTGCCAGGTAGTGGGTTCCTCCTCCTTGAATGTATGAATAAACATTTATTAAATGCTCACTATGGGCCAATAATTGTACTTAGCTCTGGAAATACGAATATAAGATCAAGGGCATTCCTTGTCCTCAAGGAGCTTACATTCTAATTGAGAAAGATAATACATAAAAGGAAGTGATAGTCAGTGAACTGGAAAGTCTAAAACAGATGGTTAATGAGTTCGCAGGGATATGAGAGTGACACACTCTTTCCAGTAGAAAATGAAGTAATGATTTGGTTGTAGTTCTAGAAGTATGAAATGGTGGGGAGGTGTAGTGGGTATTCACATCTGGAAGGTAATAGCCAAGGTGGTCCAGATGTATAATGTCCCTAAAGTCTTAGTGCAGTTTTAAGTTATTAATGCTTACATAGGATTAAAGTTTACAATAGTACTAAGATTTTTGAGACACCCTGTATAATGATCCACATGAGGCACTCACCAAACTGGGAAACTGGGGCCCTGAGCCATAAGTTACTATTTTTTAATTTGATTTTTATTTTGAGTTCACATTCTCTCCCTCCCTCAACCCCTCATCAAGAAAGCAAGAAATATAATAACAATTATACCTATGCAGTTGTGCAAAATATATTTCGTATTAGCCATATTCTAGGAAGAAAAAGAAAATGAAAAATTATGATTCACCCATCAGTTCTCTATCTGGATGTAGATGGCATTTTAGATCCCAATTTTAGAGTTGTGGTGGATCATGATTTTGATCAGTTACTAAGTCACAGTTTTGGGTTTTTTTTAAATGATATTGCTAATTACTGTGTAGGTCATTCTCCTAGTTCTGCTTACTTCATTTTCTAAGGCAAAAGTTATAAAACTGACAGGTTATTAAGTTCTCCAGGGCCTCTAGGACCTTCTGCAAAGTGGCTGCTGACAACAGCCAAGTAGTAGAAATATTAAAATATGGGGCAGCTAGGTGGCATAGTGAATAGAGCACCGGTCCTGGAGTCAGAAGGACCGGAGTCCAAATCTGGCCTCAGACACTTAACACTTACCAGTCATGTGACCTTGGGCAAGTCACTTAACCCCTATTGCCCTGCCTTGCCCCCTCCAAAAAGCAAAAAAAAAAAAAATACACACATACACACAAATATGGACTAGATGACTACTTTTCAGGTATGTTATAGTAGGGATTCCTTTCAGGTATAGATTAGACAAGATGGCCACTGAGGTCTGCTCCACCTTTCCAATTAAGGGCTTCTATGATTCCTGCCTTAGATAATCACTGTTCATATAGGCAAGTCACTAAACCTCTCAAAGCCTCATTTACAAAATGAGATCCTCACTTACTACTTACATTTCATACTACATTACATATATGGTTACTGTGAGAAAGTTAAGTATTTATTAAATATCCACTATGTTCCAGGCAGGAAAACATTCTGTAAACCTTAAAACATTAAAAGTCATATACTGTTAAAGCTAGAAAACCTCTACTGTAGTTTGAAAGCATTATAAAGAAATGGACCTTAGACATTCACCTACTGTAATATCTTGATTGTAGAGTACAATCCTTAAAATATTTTTAAAGAATGAGTAACACATTTTCATGTGTATCTAACACATATATCAACCAGGAAAACTAAGTATTTATGAATCAGACCTACATAAAACATCTAATTATCATTTATCTTTAAAATTATAGAAAAATAACTAAAAAATTAATTCAGATGGATCTACTTGCCTCAAATCTCTCCCAACCCCAATCCTTTCTCCATTCAGTCACTGAACTGATTTTCCTAAAGTGCAGGTCTGACTATGTCATCCCTCTAACCAATAAACTTCAATGGCTCCCTATAGCCTCTAAGATGAATTACAACAGCATTTATGATTTCTAGAAATACAACACTGGAAAATCAGGCTTTGATAAAGCCCACTGTAATTCAAAGGGAGCCACACAACCATCCTTGAACCCAAATCACTCTGGCTCTCACAGGCTGGCCAACAATATGTCCCAGCCAGCGCAAGCCTCACTTGGTGAAGGTTTGAGTTTTGATAGCTCAGAGCTAGTGTAAACAGCAACTGTTTAGGTTTTGGCCAGAAACATGAAGGATCTTCCTCTCCCAGATTGTTTTTTTTTTTCTGAGTAGATAAAAGAGGCCATTTTTGGTCTCATTTCTCACCTAGCCTTAATCACTGAATGGGCACTGCCCTGGACAAACTGAGACCTGGGAAGGGCCTCAGCTGAAAAAGGCCAAGGTCTCCCACTGCATCAGGGGCCATCTCCAGTTGTCCTAATCTATATCTTGCCACTGGACCCAGATGGCTCTGGAGGAGAGAGCAAGGTTAGTTAGTTCTGCCTCACTTAAATCCAATGCACTTCCAAGTCAAGACATCACTTCCCTGATGTCACTGGTCCACTTCCAGAATGAAGGACAAACAATAACAGGATCAAACACAAAATCTTCTGGTTAGTCTTCAAAATCCTTTATAATCAACACCCCTCCCACTTTTCCAACCTTCCTATATCTTACTTCCTAACACACTCTTCAATCCAGTGACACTGGAGTCCTTGTTATCCCACAAACAAGACAATCAATCTTGTGGCTCTGAGTATTTTATCTGGCACTGCTAGGCCTTTAGACTACCTGACCCAGGGAGACAGAAAGTTTCTTTAGTAGTACTTTAATTTTAAATCAGGTTAGTAGTTTTAGGTAAGTTCTGAGAAGCCAAAGTTCCTTCTGCCTATCAAGATCTATCGAGGGGGCAAAGCTGAAGTAGAGATAATCAACAGAAGTGGAGTGTACAAATTTCAAAAAAGCAACCCCATTACCCCTAAGCCTGGTAATTAATCTAAATGTCAAGTGATCTGTGAACAAGAGGAATAGTACCTTGACCTACACAAATATGCAAGCCTAAACTAAAACAACAGTGCCTACCTAAGAGGCAAAATGAAACACTGAACTGAACTAAGTTTGTATAAAGCAAGCTATTTGCTTGAATATATGTACACGATCTAGAGTAATGAGGGCAAGAACTATAGCTAGATATTTTTTGCAGCCTGGAAAATAAAAAAGAGAAAAAACATCAAATATCTGAAAGATTCACATAGGAGTGAGAGAAGTCATTTCTGCTTTAATGCTTATTTCAAAATATTCAAATTTGTTCCAACAGGAATGATATATTAGGGAATGTTTTTAGCATGAATTTGAAATTTGAGTTGGTATATGTAAAATTTCTTACACAGAAAAACAAGGAAAATGCAGAAAACTACACTTCACAATAATTCACAAGCTGCAAAGACATTTCCACAAGCCAACTTTAGGTCTTTATCAAAAAAGGAGGGCTGGCACTTCCTTGCCTTCACCATTCCCTGCCCTCCCCCCCTCGCATCCTCCTCCTTGGCTTCTGGCCCCAGCCTGGAGTCTCAGCTTGCCCAGATCCCTCTAGACTTTGCACACCCGAGTGATGGGAACTGGTCAGCCGTCTGAAACTTCTGGGCAGCCAGAGGTCTTGAGACTGCTACTGTTTACTATAGTGTTTGCGTATTTCTTTACCATCTAACAAGCACAGAATTCTGCTGGGTTTTATTAGATGCCTATTTATTTGAAATTTTTCGAGGACAAAATTTTTGAGTGTTGTACCCCCAAACCCATTCTAAACATAAGCCCTGTGGCTTTTATTGTGTGATTTTGCATAATGAGGTGCTTTTTCGGGAACACATATGTCACTATAGCAAAACTGGCTTGTATTTTGCTAGGTCTTAGAAGGCAGAACTAAGATCAACAGGTAGAAGATGCAAGAGAGGCCCATAAGGAAAGAACATAAGGAAGAACTTCTTAACAATGAGAGGAGGCCAAAAATGAAATAAAATGTAGAGAAAGGAACAAGTTTACCATCATTGGAGGTCTTTAAGGAGAGTTTAGACAACTAACTACTAGGGGTAGACAAACAAGATGACCTCTAAAAAATTCCTTTCAACTTCAGTATTCTTTAATTCTGTGGATGTGTGTTCCCTTACTCAGATAGTGAAAGGTGTTACGTATATTTTATACAAATTTAGATCATAAAATCCTGAAGAAAAACACTGTGTGTTACCTTTTTATCTCCAGCACAGTGGAAATGCAGAAAGAGAGATGAATGCACAGAGACTCAAGTATGGAAATCCTAGATTCCAATCCCACCTCTGACACACATTAGTTCTGTGACCCTGGACAAATCATTCAATCTCTCAGTGCCCTAGAAAAAGGTCTAAACCTATATATTGTAGACCAGTTGTTAATACATATCAGCAGCCATTCTTCACTAGACTAGGGGTGGGGACCTGAGGCCTTCAGGCCACATGTGGCCTTCTAGGTCCTTGGGTACAGCCTTTAGACTGAGTCTAAGTTTTACAGAATCCTTTTATTAAGGGGATTTGTTCTATGAAGTCTGGATTCAGTCAAAGGGCCACACTTGAGGACCTAGAGGGCCACATGTGGCCTTGAGGCCATAGGTTTCCCCACCGCTGTGCTAGTCACTGTGACCTAAGTGATTTCATTTGAACTTCCAGGAATACCTAACATCACTAAAATAACAGATTAGTACAAAAAAAAAAAATCCAGCACCTAGTCAAGAGAACAAAGCAGACAATTGATAAGTATCTGTCAACAAATTCAACTCAATACACAGTATGCATCATCCATGAGCAGGATGAATTCATTGATTGATTCCAGTTAACATTTCCTAAAGTGACTTAAAAGTCAAACAGTGTCCTTTTTTCTTTAAATGAGATGCTAGGTAGTTACGGGCCAAGACAGAGAAGACATAAAACATTGAAAAGATAACCTTTGGTTACCAAAAGAAATAATACTTGGAATAAAAATTTGAGATAGTGTGGTAGAGCTGACAGAGTCCTAGGTGTGGCAAGCTAGAAGATTCTCAATATAAATCCCACCTCAAGATACTTATACCACTCACAACTCAGTTAAGTCTCAGTTTCCTCACCTAGCAAATCAAGACATTAATACCTTTGGCAAAAAGGATCAGATGAGACAACACACTAAGGCACTTAGCCAGCTATTATCATGACAACGAAGGCAGAAAGTTTATATATTTTACTCATTATTTATTGTTGTTACTTGGCATAATTTTTTTTTAAATGGCATCATAAATATAGAACTGGAAGGGACCTCAGAAGTCATCTAACCTAATACCCAAATTGAGGGGGTGGGGTGGGCGGGGAAGGGAGAGGCAACTGGGGTTAAATGAATTGCCCAGGGCTACAGTTAGTAAGTGTGTGAGGCCAAATTTGAACTCAGGTCCTGTTGACTTTAGGGCCAGTGCTTTATCCACTTGGCAATCTACCTGTGGCCCCCCCCCTCCTTCATTTTACAGATGAAGTTAAACGACTTTGCTCAAGGTCACACAAGCAGGTAGTGACAGAAGTGAGATATAAACACTGGTGTTCTGTCTAAATCTAAATCCAGAGCTTTACAAACTATGCCACGGAACAGGAATATAAATAAACTCTGCCAGCTAGGTGGTACAGTGCATACAGGGAGAGGCTGGAAGTCAGAAAGACTCATCTTCCTGAGTTCAAATCCAGCCTCAGACACTAGCTATGTGGGCAAGTCACTTAACCCTATTTGCCTCAGTTTCTTCATCTGTAAAATAAGCTGGAGAAAGGAAAGGCAAACAACTCTAGTATCTTTGCCAAGAAAATTCCCAATTGGGTCACAAAAAGAGTCAGACATAACTGAAATGACTAACCAACAAAAACAAATTCAATAATGAACCAACACATACATTTGTTTAGGTATTATTTCAGAACTATAACTTTTCACACACTATTTTTCTTATCTTGATATCTTAATAACCGTGACTCTACCTACCCTCACAAGGTTGTGGTAAGGATCAAATATATTTGTAAAGCTCTTTGCAAACCTTAAAGTGATGCAGACATATAATGTAATATATATAAATGCTAGCTCTTATTAATATAATGATAGTACATATATAAGTACCCTAAATTTTCAAAACATTTTCTATTCATCCTTTCATCTCAGCCTCACCACAATCCTGATGAGGCAGGTACTACAGGTTATTCCCATTTTTACAGTTGATAAAACTGAAGCTTAGAGAAATAAAGTGGCAAAAGGACCCTAGAGAGGTTAACTGACTAGTGTCACAAGTAGGATTTGAACTAGCCTTACCCAGCTCCAAGCTCAGCAACCTATTCACTATGCCACACTACCTTTTATCAAGAGCCTAACATTAAATTTCTAAATGTAAAGTGTCTTCTAAGTTACACTAAAAATACTTTAAAGAAAAACAAGCTAAAAATCAAATAAATAAAACATTTCAAACTCTTACTAGCATACATTATTATGTCTTAGAGAAAAATATGACTTGTATAACAGTAAATCTTTCCCTCCTTTTTTCTTTTTCCCTAACTCTAATCTCACTCTGCAATTAACACCTAATAGAATCACAAAACAGGAAGGAAATTTAGAGATTGGCTAATCTTACCTCTTACTCAAAAGGAAATCTTGAAACATCCCTTAAAGGTAATCATCTACTTTCTGCTTGAACACTTCTAGGAATAAGATGTTCCATACCTCACAAGAAAGTTCATGTAATTTCCTAACAGCTACAACTATCAGGAATGTCTTCCTTACAACAAGCTAAATATTCCCTCCAATATTACTTCAACACAGCTAAGTGTGAGGCACACGTGTAGTTCCTGCTGCTGTGGAGGCTGAGGCTGATGGATTGCTTGAGCTCAAAATTTCTGAGCTGCAGTTGGGTTACGAGTCTATCAGGTGTCCACATTGAGGCTAACACCAACATAGCAATGCCCCATTGTCCAGTGGGGCGCCAGTAGGTTGAGTAGAAGGAGTGAAAAAGTTTCAACATTTCCAGGACAATCACCAGTGAGATCAGGCCTATGAGTGGCTGGGCACTTCTAGTCTGAGTAAGATACCAAGTCTTGATCTCAAAATATATATATATATATATATATTTCTATGCACTGGCTCCACCCTTTAGAATTTAGGATAAATCTAATTCCTTTTCCAAATAATTACAATTAAAATACCTAAAAGCAGCTCTCAAGCCCTAACACTTCAAGCTTTCTCTCCTCCAGGATCAAGTGATCATAGATTTATATTTATGGCTGGAAGGAAATCTTAAGTCCCTTATTTAGCTTCTTTATTCTAGAAATTAAGGAAACTGAGGCTCAGAGACAAGTTAGGGCAAAGTCTCCATTTCTATGGACAGCCAGGTGGCAAAGCAGAAAACGGGCCGGGCCTGGAATCAGGAAGACTAATTTTAAGTTCAAATCTGGCCTCAGACATTTTCTAACTGTGTGACCCTGAGCAAGTCACTTCATCCTGTTTGCATCAGTTTCTTCATCTGTAAGATGAGCTGGGAAAGGAAATGGCAAACCACTCCAGTATCTTTGCCAAGAAAACTCCAGGGTCATGGAGAGTTGGATATGACTAAAAATCAAATTAACAAACTCCATTCCTGTATGTGATAAGAGCTTCAAGAACATTTTTTTTCCATCCTTGAAGTACAGTGTGGATCAATAAGACATGTAAATTTTTCTACCACAAACCACAGTGTCTGACTACCCTCAACATGGCAACTCTAGGCAGGTAAGGGGGCAAAAGTCAAGGAGAAGAAACAATCTGGGGACAGCTGTAGAACACATGTAGGAATAGTCAGGTTTTAAATTATTTGAGAAAAAGTATTCTGGACCAATAAATATCTGCTACAAAGTGATATAGGTCAATAGACCAGCAGTTAGCAAACTTTTCAAGGGTCTTCATCTTCCAAGGGTCACATTCTATTTTCTCAATGTCCCTCTTAAAACACTGCATACAGAACTGAACATGATACACTAGATGTGATCTAATCCAGAGTCCAATGGAGACTGACTAGTGTCAAATAGACCAAATTACCTTACTTTTTCTGTGTAGTAAACTTCCATTAAACTGGCTGATGATGGCACAAGGCATTTTGGCTGCCACATCACACAACTGACTCCTAAAAACAACTAATGCACATTCATGTGAAATGGTGTTATGTAAGTCTTTTTCAATCTAGATTTAAGTTTTTTATTTTTTATTTTTGGCACAGCACAAATCTTGAAATTTACTTCTATTTATCTGACCTTGTTAATTTCAATCCATTAGTTCTAGTCTTATCTTTTTTTAGTCCTGATTCCATCATCAAACTTATTTTTCCCTATCACATCTGTGTTATTTGCAAATAATTTCTCTTCACTTAACAGCAACATATTAAGTAACAATATAGTATATTTGGACAGATTATACAACAAATGACAAATTCACCTAACTCTGGCCACATTTTTTCATTCTGTTTAAAAGGATATCTCAAGGGATTCTGTAAAATATCTTTCTCAAATATACCCACTGTACACAAAATGCTGTACCATGGGCTGAAAATATAAGGATAAAATAAAATAATACACACTCCCAGTCCTGAGAAAGTTTACTGCCTAACAAGAAGGATAGGATATATACACAGCTATCTAAGTTAAAATATGAGAAGAACAAATAAATATAAGGAATTACCTACCTTATGTTTAAAAGGTACAACTGACAATAAGGGCACACAGACATTAAATACCTACACAATTACTGCTACAGTAAATTAAAAACAGCTAGAGGTTGTAGTTGGATAAAGTCCTGAGCTTGGAGGTAA
Source organism: Pseudochirops cupreus (assembly GCA_028627135.1). Classification (NCBI taxonomy): domain Eukaryota; kingdom Metazoa; phylum Chordata; class Mammalia; order Diprotodontia; family Pseudocheiridae; genus Pseudochirops; species Pseudochirops cupreus. The sequence goes on along the minus strand of CM053581.1, from coordinate 465,443,445 downwards.
GAAGACCTGAGTTCAAATCCAATCTCAGACACTGTGTGACCCTCAGCAAGTCACTCAACCTGTTTCCCTTGGTCTCCTAATCTTTAAAATGAGGATAATAACAGCACCTACCTTCCAGGATTGTTGTCAGGATCAAATGATATCAAAATTGTAAAGCACTTGCCACAGTGCTTGTCACATAAGTTTCATAAAAATGTTAGTTATTATTATCAAATTAGTTGAAGTAGATGGGAAAAAATCAATGATTAAATATTTTAATACAACAGAATATCATAAAAGGCAAAAAAAGAAATTAAATTTGACTAAGGTACTGAAGAAACTATATATATGAAGAAACTGTGTTATGTATGGAGAAACTATGTATATATTACATATCACACACATACACACAAAGAAAATCTAATGGAAAATGTGGGAATATATCGCTTTTTTAAAATATGAAATAGTCATCAGAACTCATTACAAACAGAACATAAAGAAGATGCAAGTAAATTCACAAAGCTACAAATTTAAAACATTACATTTATGGATTTTAATGCCTGAAAAGAATAATCAACAATGAAACTATGATCAAAATACTCCAGATGATTTGATGAATATTGACTGGGTTAAAGAACAAGTTACAGAAACAGACTACAAGCTGACAAATATAAATATAACAAATCAAAATCTATGATGTAGCCAGACTATTATTCAAGGGCAAATTTACATCCCTCAATCTTTATATCAACAATCAATCAAAGAGCATTTATTAAATTCTTATTACTATGTGGCAAAATCTGTGCTAAGCAATGGGAATACAAATAGAGAAATGAAATTTTTAAAGAGGCTTATATTAAGGGGTGATGTGTAATACACAGCTATAAGAGGAGATATACTTTATTAGCATATAGGAAATGTTAGGTTTATTTTATTTTATTTTATAAGAAAGGCCTCACATGGAAGAAAGTGATGACGCAGTTAAGCTTTGAAGAAAACCAGGGCTTCTAAGACGCAGAGGTGAAAAGAGCATTTATTTCAAAAGGAAAAGAGAAAAACAATGCTAATTTTTTGGCTAATCTACAAAAATTTTAAATGAATAAATACATTAGCTGCAAACAAAGCAAGAAATTATCAAGGTTAAAGAATTTTATAAAAGAAAATAATTAAAATTTTTAAAAGAACAATGTAATTGATAAACCATTAGTTAAGTGTAAACAAAAGTAAGAAAATGGGAAACAAAATTAGAATGAACAATAAAAAAGTGGAGAACAAAATAAACTGTAACCAACTAAAAAAGAGAGAATATATAATATATATAATGAGAATATAAAAAAACTGCAAAATCTCTAAATTGATAATAATGATTGATGATGATTGCATAAGCAAATTTTGAAGGAGAAATTGAACAAATCATTCACAGAAAAGGCACAACTGATCCACAACTAAATTTTATCAAAATATTTAAAGAACAAGTAATTCCTTTAATTTATAAGCTATTTCAAAAAAATTAGAAAAACTATAAGGCACCTCTTTCCAAAAGCAAAATACCAAACCTGATAAGGATAAACAGAGAAAGAGTTACAGACTAATGTCATTAACAAATAATGACACAAAATTTTTATATAAAATGCAAACCAAAAAAAAAAAAGCAATATAAACCCAAGAATTACTCATTACAGCCAAATAGAATTTGTACCAGGAATGCAAGGATGGCTTAATATTAGGAAAATCATGTAAAAAATAATACCACTAACAAAATCCATAAATTCATTTTATGCAAAAACACCTATGGTAAAATATAACATCCATAATTTTGTATAAAAATGGAAGGACTTTTTTTTTTGGATAATTTTAACTTTTATTTATTTTAGTTTACATCATTCGTTTCCACGAAATTTTTAATTACAAATTTTCTCCCCATCCTTCCCCTACGCACCACCCCAAAACAACCATCCCATTGTATAACCCCTCCCCCAATCTATTCTCTCCTATGTCCTCCCCCATCACCCCTCTGACTTTCCAGTAGGGCAGGATGGATCTCCCTACCACAGTGCTAGTGTATATCTTAAGTCCCAATTGGATGTAGTTAATAATAATAATAATAATAATAATTGTATAAATATATATATAAACATATATATTTTTAACATTCGATTATAGAACTTTAAATTCTAGATTCTTTCTCTTCCTCCCTCGTCACCCACCCCCACTGGAAGGACAAACAATTAAATACAGGCTGTACATGTGTAATTACGCAGAACCTCTCCACAGTGGGCATACTGTGAAAGGACTTTCTTAATATGAAAAAAATGTCACATCAACAACTAACAACCCTCATTATTATTTTATTTTTGTAAAATCTAAGACATACCCACACACCTATTTCAGGTACCCTTGATATAAAGGTACAAAAGTTAAATTTCAAAAGCAATTTTCTACAGCAGAACACAGCTTTATAGTCACTCAACTGACTGATAAGTAAAGAAAACACAAGACCCCAGGTGTTACTGTTGGCTATCAACCCACTCTCCCAGCCAACAAGGAGTCTCTTATGAAAAATGTATAAAGACCTAAAAAAGAAGGCTGAGAGGATGCAAGTTGGGTGGATTCTCTATAAAAGACCTCACAAGATTAAAAAGGTGTTGACTGGTTGTATTCTAAAATAACGAAATCAAAGTTCCACTAAGGAAATGTGATAAGAACTGCTATGAATCCATAAACTAGTACCATACTAAATCAAGAAATGTTTGAGATTTTCCCACTAAAAATAAGGATAAAGTAGAGCATTTTATTCTCACCAAGCATTTTTAACACTTAAAAACATTAAGATTATTTTGTTTCTGTTTTCTCATGGTTCATTCCATTGGTTGTAATTCTTTGCAACATGACTAATGTGAAAATGTTTAATATGAATGTATTATGTAGAGCTTATATCATAATACATGCCATCTTGGGGAGTGGCGTAGAAAGGGAGGAGGAGAAAATTTAAAACTCAAAAGCTTGTGGAACTGAATATAGTAAACTAAAAATAAATAAAATAGCAATAAAAAGAAAAGGAAAGGAAAAGATAAAAAAAATTAAGAGATTATCTTTTTGTTTGGTATAACAGTTTATCAAAGAACTAAGAGACTAAAAAAAATCTAATTGCAATTACAAATGGTTTCAGCAAGATAGCAAAATATAAGATGAACCTACAAAGTTCAATGACATGTATAGATCTCACTACAAACATCAACAGGCAGTATGGCATAAGCAGAGAAGTTCACAGAGTCTGGAAGATCTGGGTACGAGTGCCTCTAAAAAGACTCGACATTGCAGAACTGCTATGTACTGATCTTCGTAGAAGAGTCTCCTCACTCAGTTATATATACTCATCGAATCACAGACCAAGTTAGAAAAAAAATTAACAAAAAACTAAAGAAACAAATAGAAAAACAAAATTCACAAAAAATTTTTTGAAATTACAAAACAAAATTTACCAAAAGGTTTGGAATTAATCTACTAAGACACACATAAAACTCTTATCAATTGTGAAACAATCTTAACAGAAAAAGTTAAAAATCAGCTGAAAAGATATTCTATATACAGACAGATTCAGCCAATATGGTAAAGATGGAAATACTACTCAAATTAATTTATACTTTCAATGCAACTAAACAATCAAAATACCAATGGGGCACTCGATACAATTAACTAAAAACAGCCTTTAAATGAAAAACAAAGTGAAACACAAAGGGAAAATATGAAGAAAAAAAAGAACTTACAGTACCTGATGACAAATCATACCACAAGGCAGTATATGTCAAAACTGTTTGTACTAGATTAAAAAATTGTGGGAAAAAACAGTTCAATGGAAAAGATTAGCTCATCTAGAATTGGAACCAAAGTTATACAATTGAATAATACTTGATAAATCCAAGATCACAACACAATGGAGAATGAAAATCGTTGGGGATAATAGGACAGCAGGATACCACACTTCTAAACATTTCCTTTAAAAAAAAACCCACAAAATTAGAATATGCTAGAATGTTGCATCTGCAGAAATTGTAGTAAGGTGAAAATTCTTTCCTATTCAACAAACAGAAGAAAAAAACAGGTGGCATTCATACACGGCATTATAAATATTGCTTCATTTGGGCCACACAACTCTGTGAGGTACATGCTACAAGGGTTGCCATACTCTTTAAAGAATAAAAAACTTAAGGCTCAGGGAAGTTAAGGGACAATGCAACTTATGATGACACAGATATTAGTTATGAGAGGTGGACCTTGAACTTAGGTTCTTTTAGAGTACACTGTAAGGCTATACCATATCCATTACCCCAGGCTGAGAAATTACAAGATTTTTTTTTTATCACAGTATCAGAGATTTAGATCCAAAAGCAATCTCAAAGGTCAAGGCTGAACCTTTTATTTTATAGATAAGGAGACTGAAGTCCAGAAAGATTAAGTTATTTTCAGAGTTATAGATAGTAAGTCTCTGAGGCAGAATTTGTTTGTTTGTTTTGGGGGAGGGAGAAGGGGTTTGAGGCAATCAGGGTCAAGTGACTTGCTCAGGATCACACAGCCAATATGACAGCACAGTGGGTAATGTGGGACTTGAACCCAGGTTTCTCATACTGCACCACCCAGCTTACCTCCTGGGGCAGAATTTGATCTCATGTCTTCTTTAACTTCAAGGTCCAATGCTCAAACCATTACAGCACACCAACACTAAATGAATAATTATTTTTAAAATAAAGAGCTTTGCAAAACAAAAAAAGATACCTCCAGAAAAAAAGATAAGAGAGGAAATATCTATGCAATAAACATTTCTAATAAAACTTCTGACATAACGTGTCTAAGAACTTCCAATTCTGCATTTCCAATTGCCAACCCACTGTTTCTTAAAATTATTTAGACATTTTTATTAAGACATCTCCAATAGGATATCCCAAAGACAATCTTTGTCAACTCAACATGTCCAAAATTGAACTCATTATCTTTCCCCCAAAAAACCCTCCCCTCTTCCTAATTTTCCCATTACTATCAAGGTCAGCACCATCCTCCCAGTCACCCACCCTCCCAACCTAGGCATCCTCCTCCTCCTCACTCTCACTCCCCATGTCCAATCAATTGCGAAATCCTGTCAATTTTACCTGATAATATCTCTTGTATAGACCCCACCCCCATATACCATCTCTTACTACCATCTCCTTGAACACTGCCAGCATCCTGGTGCAGGCCCTTATCACCTCAAGCCTGAAACATCACAATAACCTTCTGATTGGTCTCCTTGTCAAAACATCTCTCCCCACTCCAATGCACTTTCCACTCAGCTGTCAAATTGATCTTCCTAAAGCACAGATCTGACTACAACCAACCCTTCCTCTCATTCAATAAATTCAAGTGCCTTCGAATTATCTTCAGGATACAAGACAACTCTGTTTGGCTTTTAAAGCCCTTTAAAACCCGGATGCTACCTAACTTACCAAACTTTTTACAAATTATTTCCCCCTCCACATACTCTAGTGATAAAGATCTCCTTACTATTGCTCAAATAAGACAGTCCATCTCCCAAATCTGTGCATTTCCACTGGCTGTCACTCATTCCTGAAAAGCCCTCCTTCTTCTTCATTTCTCCTGGCTTCTCTGTCTTCCTTCAACTGCCAGCTAAAATCCCACTTTCTACAATAAACTTTTCCCATATCTTGTTTGTACACAGTCGTTTGCATGTGAACTCTACAATTTTACTGGTAGCACCTTGAGAAAGGGGATTGTTTTTTGCCTTTCTTTGTAACTAGCATCTGGCATTGGGCCTAGCTCATAATAGGCACTTAAGGAATGCTTGCTGAAGACTATACAAATGTATAAACTTATAACCAAATTTTTAAGAGATAAGCAAAGACTATGAACAGAAAATTCTTGAAACCCAAATTATCAATAACAAACTCTCTAATAAAACAGAGAAATAAAAATTACAATAATTCTGAGATACAACCATTAAAATAACAAAGTTTATAATTCAATCCTGATATGGCTATGGGAAAAATTTATCCTAATATTAGAATGTTAGTGTGAGAGACAACAAAGAGTTAAGTTTCCACAGAGCTATTAAAAAAATTACTGAAGTAGAAACTACTGATAATAAATTAGGAGAAACAGTAAGGAATTAAGGTTCCATAGAACTGCTAGACATTACTTAAGTAAGATAAAGGGAGTTAGCAGACAGCAGACGGACCTGACCAATCAGAAAGCAGAGAGTGAGTGGTCTTGGGAGACTCTCAGACCAGGATAAGGACTGATTTGGTTTAAATCAGTAAGGGGTCAATGACTGAGTATTCCAAATTTACTACTGCACTTGCTTAATAAACCTCGTGCACATTATATGACACATCCTGAAAGGAATTAGAACCTCCTTAGCTGAACATGGGATCTATGATAACGTATGATGATGAGAGGAGGGTCGTGTTTATGAGAAATATGCAAACGTTGTATGGGAAAACTGAAAACCTGAAGAAAATGAACCAATCTGTCCTCTGAAGGGAGTGTCCTTCCACACCAGAGTAATGGTATAAAGCTTTCCTCACTTTTGTATTCTCCTCCAGGGTTGTAATTAGTTCCTCTGAATTTCTCCTCAATAAACTTCTTTTGATACCCAAATTTTGGTATGAATGTGTTTGTGTTTCTAATATTAGTAATAGGAAAAAGAAATCTGAACAAAAATTTTCTAAGCAGCATAATTTTTTAAAAAAGCAAAAACAAAAAACACCTAGGAAACAAACTATGCACCCAAGAATTGGGAGAAAAGCTCAACAAATGGTAGCTATGCAATGTAACAGAATATAACTGCATCATAAGAAAGGTCAAAAAAGAGGAAGACATAGCAAGTGATGCAGAATAAACACAGCCTTGAGGAACACCTACACTTGGGAGACAGGAAATGGAGCTTACAGTGAAGGAGTCTTCTGCAAAGGATATTAAGTCAATCCAGTGAGCAAATAAGGTAAAAAAGAACATGAGGAAACACCAGTATCTCAGAAGCCAAGGGAAGAAAGAATATCTAGGAGGGTAGTCATCACAAAAGATGCAGAAGACAAGAAGAATGAGGACTGAGAAAGGGCCATCAGATTTAACAGCTAAGAAGCTTGGTAATCTTACAACAATTCCAACCATTTGGTACACCAACAAGTCAGAAAGCAAGGAGCTAAGAAGTGGTGGGTACTGAGGAAGGAGAGGAATCAAGTGTAGCCAAATGTTTCTAAGAATTTCACAGTGAAAGGAAGAAAAGATAAGGTAGTAACTTCAAAGGACTGAAAGGTCAAGTGAAGGTTGTTTTTTTTTAAAGATGTGTTAGATTTGAACGTGTGTAGGCAGCAAGGAAAGGGACAATGGATAAGAGACTGAAGCTGAGTTACAGAAGGTGATGATAAATGAGATAGATGAGCTTCTGAAGGAGACAAGAAGGTATGGTCTCAACCTCACAAGAAGAGAGGTTAAGTCTAGACAAGCAAGGAAAAAGACCACCTATTTCTCTGAGACAGTTAAGAGGAGGAGGAAAGGATAGGCAAGACATGGAGAATATGGAACAATGGAAGTAAGGTAGCCTTAGTAACACAGCTAGCCTTTATATAGCATTTTAAGGTTTCCCAAAGCACTTTACATATGCTATCTCAGTTGGCCCTCAGCACAATTCCAGGTAGCTGCTTTCCCACTTTAAAGATAAGGAAACTGAGGCTGAGAGATTAGCTGCCTACCCCAGAGTCACACAACTATTAAGTGAGGCAGGACTAAACAATTTTCTTGTCTCCACCTTTGTTAACAACAAAGCAAGGGGACCATCAGAAAAAAAGAACCTATTCCTATCTATAAAAGATAGCAGGGAAAAGGTTGAAAAAAAGAGAAAAGAATCATATCCAAAGCTACCTTCCCACTATGATAAAACAAGAAATGAGGACCTGTAATTTCACTGGTATATGAAACTAGCAGATGAAGAAACTCCCTGTACCAAAGCAGTCTGTTATCTTCTCTGCAATTCATAATTTTAGAAAGCTGAGCAGAACAAGGAGAAGGGGCTTTAAGAGAGGAGATGATTTGAACTGGGTTACACAGCCAGTAAGGGTTAGAGGTGGAATCTGAATCCAGGTCTTCCTGGCTCTGAGAACAGGTCTCTCTATTCATGGGATGAAGGAAGAATGTAGAACTTACTAAATTTTATCTTCTTTTTTAATAAAATCTTAAATTTGAAACCATCTTTCCAGCATGTTAATATATATTTGAATCCCAATTCTGTTATCCAATAAGTAAGATCATCATTCCAGCTTTGCATCTTTTGAAAATGTGGTAAATATGCCATCCATCCTTTGTTGAAATTATCAGTGAAAATTTTCAACAGAACAGGGCAATGTCAGAGTGCTGGCCTAAACTAGGTAAGGGTCTTCGTCCAGTAATCCAATAATGATAATTCTTTGGGTCTTGTCAGTTAACCAGTTGTAAGAATATTACATCCCTCCATCTTGTCTACATGGCCATTGAAAGAGGCTGTCAAATATCTTGCTGAAACTTAATTTCTTCTTTTCAGAATTTCTCTTCCTTCAAATATCATATATTCCAAAAAGCATTCCCAAGCTAAAGTGGCTTCCATTCATCCTCATATTGTCTCAGATCATTTTAACTGGCCATTATATTACTCTCCTCAATAATCAGCTTCCAGTTTCTCTTGACTACAAAACAATCTTCACACCACTCCTAGATTAATGTTCTTAAAACTTCCTTTGCCACTCTCATGAATTACTTATCTATGTGCATGTTATACCCTCACCTCATTCTAAAATAACAAATTCCTTGAAGCCAGAGACTTTAAAATTTCCCAATATTTATGTCCTTAATGCCTAGCCCAGTGCCTTGAACACTTTGGCTTATAATAAATGCTTATTATATGAATGAATACAATGTAAAATATTCTTCAAATATTCTGACAACTCTTACAAAAGAATGTATTGGTGTTTTTTGGTTTTTTTCCAAGAGACTTCTAAATGACAGCAGGAGAATGAAAGATTAACAGGATTGTTTCTACTGTTTCTATTAAGGACTGGAAAAGCTGACAGTTGCAGTGTGGAAAGGGTAAATAGGAAAGTCAGAGGGGAAGACTAATGAAAATGGAGCAGGTTCCAAATAAAGTCTCAAGAATAAAGGCAGAAAGGTAGTTAGCGAAAAGGTAGAAAAGAAAAACCAACAATTTATAAACAAATAGTTTTCCAAGCTCCAGTTAACGGCTTTCTCATTTGAGCAATGTTCTGGATAACAGAATCCTAAGTCTACAATCCAAAAGGGCTTGTCATTGCCTCACATCACATGGCCAAGGTAAATCTCATACTTTCTTCACCTCCTTCCAGAAAAAAAGTCTCCCCATGTCCTAACTTTGCTATTTTTGTCACTGTTTTTGTTCTTACCTTCATTTTTATACTTTTTCCTTCCACCACAACCAGTCACTAATTATATCCTAATGATTCTTCATTTAAACTCAACAAATACTTATTACTAGCCACTGAGGATACAAGGACAAAATGATACAGGTCCTTATTCTCAAGAAGCTTCAATTCTATTCAAGAGAAACAATATGTATGTAGAAAATCAGTCTGTTTATCCTCAAATTTATTGAAGACAAGTCCACTGTTTTGCAAAATATTCTTTTTTTACTTTACTGAATTTTTCAGTACTTGCTCTAGAGTTATTGTGCTAGGCAGGATAGGGGACTTAAAAGATCCAAGCCTTCAGGAGCTTGTAGTTTTGCTAAGGAAAGATAAACACATATATAATTATAATAGAGAGGATAATGTCAAAATGGAAGTGGTATATTAGTTCATTGACAGGAGAAACTACTTGCTGCCATAGGCTTTTAAAAAGACATTAGAATCAATTTAAGTATTTGTTACAAGTAAGGGCTTTTGGAGAGAGGCAATGGAGAGGAGAGTGGTGAAGTGTTTAGTAACTGTGTCTTTGTTGATTAATCAATTGGTAGAAATAGAGATTAGAAAAAGAGCTTCAGTGAAACATTTAAAACCAACTCAGAAAACGGAATTTCTGAAAGGTATCTAGACAAGGAGGGCAGTATGGGTATTACTGTGTTAACATTTCATATGCACTTTAAAAGAAAATCAAGATATATGGTCCCAAGATTCAGTTTTGGTATTGAATTCTTTTTCTGTTCTATATTGAAATATTCAAGGTTATTGATTTCTTAAAATTAAAATAAAAGAGGAAAAAGTTGTTAGAGGCATTAAAATTGATACATAAACAGCTCTTCAACCAAAACTCTCAGAATTTATACAATTACAATAGCCGTTTATAACCAGACTTCTCTAATAGCCATCCTTCTCTCACATTTCTAATCTGCTAAAAACTTGGAAATGAAATAGAAAAATCTAGGGCCAAGAAGTCTGAGCTGCAAAAGGATAGAGGTAACTTTCACAAACTTCCTTATTCTGGCCAATAAAGTCTGTTCTACTTCTGCCTCAATGGGAAAAAATATATATATGTGTGTGCATCTATAGCTATATAGAAACATATACATATAGACAGACACATATATATATTTAATTAAATATACCAAATCACTGCTTAGTTACATTTAAAATATAGTGTGGAAATGTTTGCAACATGTTAATTTTACTTTCAAAAAAGCAAAGTTTTTATAGATATAAACTTGATCTCATTCCTAGAAGTATCTTAACCTTAAAAGGAGTTTCCCCTTAATTTGAATTGTTGTCAGACTTTTAGAATGAAATTCAGGGGAAAAAAAAATAACATGAATTCAAGGTTCTGCATGCTACTTGAAAGACAGGTCCAGCAAACGCTAGATAGGCAGCAGTAAATTTAACACCACTCTTCTCCATAAGCCAAGTTCATGTGGCAATAACATAAACAGTTTTATGTCTTCCTGATTTAGGCCTAACTAAGCAGCAAAATTACACAACTAATCTTTTAACTCAGTATTAAATAAAATATCTTTTGTAAATACACTTTTGAGAGGCAGTGTAGTCTAACGAATAGACTGTAAACCTTGGATTTTGAGATACTTGAGATTCAAGTCCTGCCTCTGACTCACATTGGCCATGTGATACAAGGCATGTTATTCAACCTCTATAGGCAACTCTATAAGACAAAGTTCAATTCTCAAGACTAAGTAACAGACAAACTGTGGATGTGCATCATATACATACATACACACACACATTTATGGCATTCAGTATAATATATTTTTAAGTGGTTAGAAAACCAAAGACATTCTATACAAGTATGTCACTATAAGCAGCTAACAAAACCAATTAGGTTAAGATGTTTAGCTATTTTCTACTAAGTTTGTACCCTTACTACCAAGTCATTCTCCCTAAATGTTGGAAACCTTCTGAATATATCTTTCCTTTTTCAGCTGGAGAACTACAAATTTCCATTTCAACATATAAAACTTAATTTGTCTAGTTTGATGTGGGAATGAAATATGCCAAATAAGTGAATTTTCCTAACGATTAAAGCTTACCCTATCACCTAAGACACTAAAATTTTCATTTCAATAATTTTATGGAAATCACTCTAAAACATTTATTTTCTTGTCTTGTTAAATACAATATAATTTAACCTTTTTTGTATCACCCTTGTGAACGTAATTGTCCTGTGATATAATACTCAAGCACGATGGGCTCCCTGCATCAATACCTAATATCCCAGAGAAGTCTATTGTGGTCTACTTTTTAAAGTTTTCCCGTCTTGTCCCAATTAGTGTCATTTTTAATTACTGTCAGCCTATCACTCTATCAATATCCCTCTCCCTTCTGTTTCTAATTTATAAACTGAAAAAAGCAAGCTAATTAGAAGTCTGGGTAAAACAGAGTAAATGAGTGGGATATAGGGGCTCTGGTGTTAAGTATATTAAATAAGTTTTAATAAATCAATTTTGGTCACAAAGAAGCCTTTCTTTGCTTACTTCCTGGTAAATGGCAAAATGACCTATAGATAAAAGAAATGCCCTAGTGTTAGGGAGAGAAACTGGTCCCAAGATTTTGCAGGGATAGGGAACTTCCAGATGAAGGAATTCCCCCTACCTTTGCAAGTCTGCAATTTATACTCTTAAAAAGTGGTTTGGAGCACTCAGAAGTTAAATGATTTACCCAGGGTCACACAGCCAATTTTTGGAAAGTGGGGCTTGAACCTAGATCTCCCTGGCTTCAAGGCTGGCTTTACTGGTTAAACAATACCATTTCTCTACTACCATATCCATCCAGTTTATTCCCATTAGAGTCTTAAAAAAAAACTAAAAAATTACATTTATTTGCCCCTACCTGCTATTATTTGGCTCTTATATTTGCAAAGTTGAACAACTGAGTTAGAGTTATACACGTCTATCTGAATGGAACATCAGCACTAATCAAATCTCATTAATCGGCTTAAAGAGTTATTACTATTCAGATGAAAAGGTGTTTTTATTTCTTAATTCAGCTAATGTTTTATTTCAGTAAGGTATGGATCAATCTTTCTGAATTAGGAAGCAAAGATTTCTAGTGGTAGATATACCAACACATAACTAAGGAAAAGATTAAACAAAACTATATTAGTCATTATATTTTCTTAAGATTTTTTTCCTCACAAAAACAGTTACATGGTCATTTGGGGAAAAAAATCCTTACCCCTATGCTGATATCTAGTTCATGGGTATAGGGAATTCCAGATGTGAAAACAACCTTCAAGATGCATACCTGCAGCTTCAGAACAAGGTGTATTGGTCTTCTTTAACATACCACAATCTAATCTTTCCTGGATTATTATTATGAACTGTATTTCAATCTAATTGATTTCCTTGGTAATCCTATATCTTATTCTGAGATGAAGTGAATAAATCATACCAGTTTGCCAAAGGAGTCCACCAAAAAGATCAAGAAACCCAGTTGGAGATCTGCCTGAGACACTGAAAGGCTAAATGACTTGCCCTTGGTTACATCTAATAAGAGTCAAAGGTAGGACCTGAATCTAAGTCATTCTGATTTTGTGGATGGCCCTCTCTATCTAATACGCGAGTCTTGACTATCTACGTGTTCTTTTTCAGGAAAAAAAAAATTCAAGAAGGAAATATGCTACCTGGAGATGTCTTCAACACCCAATTCAAACAATGAAAAAAGAAATTATGTAACACGATTTTACAGTAATTACGAAACAAAAAAAAATTAAGCTGTTTTATCAGGTTAAAATGGTTGAGGTTTCAAAATAATGCTTAAGATCAGAAACACTACTAACAACAACTACTTAGCAATGTTTTATGTTTTAAGCATTCTAGATTACAATTTCTTTGCCATAATCTTACTTAGTCATTTCATTCATTATTCACAAACTCAAAGAAAAGAAACCTAAAGAAAATACATCATTAAATTACTTCCTGATCATGAAGATCAATATGGCAATATGCTTATTCTGGACTCACTAAGAACAGAAACTGAAAAGCATTCAAGGAATGAATACATGACTACTTTAAAAAAAAATTGCCGCCATCACAGTATTTCCAATAAGGAAAACAAAATAACCTCAAGATATACGCTCCTCAGTACTTCTGCATATAACCAGAATAAGTGTCACTGTCAAATATACTTTGAAAGAAAATCTCCAAAGGTGGGGATCCCAAAGTATTAAATGGCTAAAATTAGATGCAAAGTTATGTTGTAGACAAAACACGAAAACAGAAGTTAACAATCCTGCTACTAAATCATATGCAACAGTAATACTGTCAATAACAGTAAAAGAAACTAATTCAAATAAACTAATTAAAGATTTTCATGATCATAAGATAACAGCTGAAACCAGCAATACTAAAGTTTCCTACTATTTTTATTATTTATTGGAATTGAAAAACTACATATATTTCTAAATCTCAACTACTCTCTCAGTTATAACAATACCGGATCATCATACTGCAATAGCTAGAAGTCATAAAAATCTTTTTTAAAATAACAGGTAGTGCTTAAAAAATGTTAAGACAGCTCTACATCTGAAATACTTTTTCAAGATCAGATCCTTATACCCTTCCTTTAAATATACTTCCATTTAAGTCATTTTTAAAAAAGTTTACTCTCCCTCATGTATTTATTTCAATCGCCATTACAGGGAAAATAATACAGCAAATAAATATATACACTTTTTGAGGGGGCGATGGGAAATGGGTAGTTTCGAGGAAGGCCACCAAAATCTCTCAAGAATATGTGTATGTGGGAGAGAGAAAGGGAGGGAGAGAGAAATAGCATACTCAGCGCCCAGAACACTACCTCATTTCCCTAATAGGGATGAAAAGCTCAGGCCTCTGGTAGCTTCCAGCTGACGCCAGTGTTCTCCACACCACCCCACCCCCCTTTTTTGACAGGATCTTCAGATGAAGAAACTACTGCTGGCGTTAGGGTGGGGGGAGGGGGTCGTCTCAAATATGCGGTACTAGGATCCCTCTGGGCATCCCTAAGGCTTAACCCCTTCATGCCCCATGCCTCCCTCCCTGGGATCTGGTCCATCAGCACCTAAAGACATCTTACGTGGGTCCCCCTAAAGGAAGCTCTGCCCAGGCGCACGACGCATCATCTTGGAGGCTCAAACCCGCGTTGAGAAGGAGAACGAGGAAGAGTTTCGGCCATTCCCTTCCCTGGCTACTAAAATTACAGGCTCCATTTCCTGTCCCTGGGGTGACGACCAAGTCACCTCGGGGAGAGAGATCCTTTCCCCGGGCTCGGTGCCAACCTGGGCCACCCCATCCTTGCCGGGAGCTGGGGAGCCCCTTGGCCAACCTTCGCTTGGGTACCACGACCCCTCCCCCTGCCCAGCGGAGGGCGAAGGAGAGAGGCTGGAGCTCCAGAGTCTCGGGCACTGCCCCCTGCCCGGCCCGCGCGGGCCGCTCCCCTGCCCTGCCCTCCGCGCCCGCCACCCCAAGGGCCCAGGAGAGCACCCACCTCTCTGCAGGAGCTTCACCTCTCCGTTCTCCTCTCGGGGCCCTCCGGCCTCGCCCGCCCCGGCGGCGACGTGCCTCCTCTTCTCCTTCTCCCGCTTCTCCTTGGGTCTCCGAGGCTTGGCGTTAGCGGCGGCCGGGGCCGGGAGCAGAAGATGGTGGTGGGGCTGCGCGTGAAGCAGCGTCGGGGAGACGAGCAGTTTGCGGGGCAGAGGTTGGGGAGAGAGTGAAGAAGAGGAGGAGGAGGAAGAGGAGGAGGAGGAGGATGAAGAGGAGGAGGAGGACGAAGAAGAGGAAGAGGAGGAGGAGGAGGAAGTGGTGGCGGCGCCCGCGGGAAAAGAGAAGCCGCCGGGAGGGGTGGCGGCGGCGGCCACGGCCGCGAAGCTCCACAACGCGGGGCTGCCATAGCTCTGAGGCGGAGGCGGCTGCTGCCTGCTATTCCCGCCGCCGCCGCCGCCCCCTTCCCCGTTCACTCTTCGCGGCGGCTTCTTCTCCTCCGTCCGGACCTTCTTGGCCGACAGAGAACATGACGGGTCCCGAGGAGAGGGAGGCGGCGGTGGTTTGCAGAACGACTCTTTCTCGGGGGCGGCGGCAGCGCCGTGGACGGGGCTCAGCGACTCCGCCATTTTGCGCTCCTGTTGTATTTACTCTCCCTCCGCTCCCAAGCGCAGAGGCGAGAGGGGCGGGCCATCATCGGGAGGGGAGGGGAAGACGAGGAAGGGGCGGAGCGGAGGAGGGGCTGCTCGGAGGCGTTATCCATAGGATGAGCGGCGCTGAGGGATCCCTTCTCTCGCCAATCATACTCGCGGACGCGGAGAGGCGAGGTGGGACCGAGGAGCAGAGAGGAGAAGTTGAGTGGGGTTCTGCGGCACGCGGCGCGAGACGAAGAGGGGGCGGGGAGGGCCCGGGAGGGCCCGCCAACTGCCCCCTGGATCCGTGCCTCCCGAGGCTGGCGGGGGTGACTGCAGAGCTTGGGGCCCCGCCCGAGATGCCCAAATCCGCCTCTCCCCAGGTCTCGGACCTCTGTGTCAGTACAACTATTTTTTTCCCCTCTTTTTTCTTTACCGCTTCATTACCTTCTCTTCCTGTTTGCTGGTCCCCTTCCTGGCTCACTGATCTCTGACGACTTAATTTCAGGGATGTTCTGAGAAGGGAAGCTGCGGGCGGAGAGTAAGTCGTTTTTTCAGTTGAGGTCCCTTTCAGGGATGGAGGAAGGGACCTAGAGTCAGTGTTTCTGACCAAATTCTGGTGCTGCTGTTGTTGCTACTGTCGTCGTCGTCTCTGCCATATGCCTTTGGACATCGTTTTCCGGCTCGTCCTGAGTGTTCTCGAAAGCTGGTGTCAGTCAGTCTCTGGTCCGCTAGCCTTCAACTAAGTGCCTACTGTGTGCCAGGTCCTGGGGTCTTTCTCACCTATCAGGACAGGGTGCTGGCTTATGTAAGAAATTTTCTATTACAAATGTTACGTTTCAAAATATGTGTTTTTAAATGAAGAAACAAAGGTGTTTTTTTCCTTTCTGAATCATCTCAATTAAAAAAAGTATTGTTCAAATAGCTAATTGTAGCTAAGAGTCCAACAGAAAAGCCATTGGCATTTTTTTTAAAAGCCGACTTATTAGTTTATCTGAGAAATTTAAGGGTTTTGAGCAAAACGGTTCTTGTAAGGTTACTGTGTTTTTGAGTACTTTATTGAGTATCCTAGCTGTTTTTGTAGACCTTGTATATTTAAATGGAAAGGGATTTGAGAAGTAAAAAAAAGTAATTTGATTGTAATAACTAGTAATGCTAAAAGTGATTTTTCCCATTAGCTTTTGAAACTGATTTAAGATGTCAGAATTAAGGAGTAGACAGCAAAGTTGCATTAGTCAAAACAAGATGACTATTGAATAGGAAGAACTATTAAAATTGACTTAAGATCTAAGCAGGGAAAATAGATTATAAAATTGTATTAGTCAAGAGATGATGAGTAAACAGAGACACATTTAATTAGTACTAAAAGTACTCAATATATTTAAACTCTATGCACTTGAAAGTTTCTGAGGGCCCTTGAGAACAATCTTTGTCCAAGTGGGAAGTATGACCGCCTTCCCCTTCCTGTAACCTCAAGAAGTGGGCATTTTAAGATTTTCTTTTTACAGCTAAAATGTCTTTGTCATCTTTGCCCTGACCCTCGAGATTATTGAAAAATTCTCAGTGGGGAAAAAAGAATAACCATAATTGCTGTCCTATAATCTCAGGGTTTTCTACTTCATGATATGGGATCTTAGATATTTTTGGAACTGTTTTTTGTGAGAATCATTTCAAATCAATTTCTAATTACAATTTTGCTTTTAAAAATTTATGAGTGTCCAGGAATGAGCTTAATATAATGTAAAAAACACTGTATTTGAAGTCAGTTAAAATAAGTTCAGAATTTTGTCTCTGCTGCTTTACTACCACTGTAACCTTGGACAAGTTACTTGTTACTATTTCAGTTTTCTTACCTGTAAAATGAGGAGGTTGCAATCCTATGATCCTATATCACTTGGAAGGCCCAAACTTGAAATAAAAACCTCACGTTTGAGTCTTCTACTATGAGTTAGTTATTTGACCTCTCTGAGCTAGTTTCCCTTTCTGTAAATGGAGATGATATTACTTATACCCCCTACTTTCCCTTTCTTTGTATCTTCAGCAGTTAGCAGTGCCTGCCTAACACAGTTTAATAAATGCTTGTTGGGGTGCCTAGGTGGCACAGTAAATAGAGCACCTGCCCTGGAGTCAGGAGGACCTGAGTTCAAATTCTGACTCAGAACTAGCCATGTGATCTTGGGCAAGTCACTTAACCCCAATTGCCCTGCCTTCCTCTCTCTAAAAAAGAAAAAAAAAAAAGGAAAGGAAAGGAAAAAAAAGAATAAACACTTACTGAGTGGCAGACTAACTGAGGGGATTAATAAGGGTAGCTGGTAACATAGTGGATAGAGTGCAGGACTTGGACTAAGGAAGAGCTGAGTTCAAATTCCAAATATGTGACCCTGAGCAAATCACTTAAGCTTTCTTTGCTTTAGGTTCTTCATCTGTAAAATAAGGGTAGAAATAGGACCTAACTCCCAGGTAACAACGATGTAAGGATCAAATGAATTAACATACATAAAGTCTGTACATACGGGTTTTTTTTTATTTACTAGCAAGAATAATAATTAGAGCTATTATTTATATAATCCTTTGAGGTTTGCAAAGCACTTTACAAATATTACCTCATTTAATCTTCACAAGTCGAGAAGGTAGGTTCTGTTATCTCCATTTTATAGATAAGGAAACTGAGGCAAACAGAAGTTAAGTGACTTGCTCTGGGTCACACAGCTAGTGTCTTAGGCTGGATTTGAACTCAGATTTTGTTAACTCCATGTCTTTCTATCCACTATGCTATGTAGTAGTGTTCTTTAATTCTGAGGAAACCACATTATAAAATGGGATCCAATATATAAATGCAAGCAAATAATAGTGGTATGTTGAAAAACATAAGTGATTGTTCAGCTCATATTTAGGATAGCTGTGCACATTCTCCTCTACTAAGATTAATTGAAAATAGTTTTTAATTAGAGTTAGCATTTCTGAGCTGGGATTTATTTTAAAACAACATCAGTGATTCCTTAAAATGAAAGATTAAAAAGATGATGTAGTTATTTAACAAGTAAGAGAAAATACATTTTGTAATCAATGTAAGAAGAATTTTAAAATAATTCCAAAATCTTTATCCAACTGCAAAACATTTATTGGTTTTTTTTCAAATCTTTTCAATGAAGAAAAGTTTAAAGTTTTTAACTATTGACTAACTGGAATTCTCCCAAAGTATCTTCCACATACCTATATGACATCTTGTTTTACTACTGCATTCTCTTATCTAAAGTAAATGTCTGTTGAATGGGCCAAGTAGAAGTGCCTGTATTTCAAAGTTGCTCAGAAGGTTTTCCTGAGTTTTTAACTGTTCAGTGCTTCCACCACTACCACTACACCTGACCTTGGGAGAAACTAATTTCCATAACCATCCTGTAATAAAACCAGTTTTTCCTTGGTTCATTTGAGACGAGGTTGGAATACTTCAAAAGGAATTTTTATGAGAAAACTAATGGAAAGCAAACAACATTCCCTTACTCTTTCCCAACACACACACACACACACACACACACAATCCTAACTAACATTTAACCAAATATTATTTTAGCAATTACTGATTACATGGTTCCCAGTTCTCAATCTCTTTCTCTCATCAAAATGTTCTACATTGGATTATAATCTTTGCTGGAGAAATATACTTCCATTTCCATCCCAAGGTTATTTAGGATTGACACTACTACTAGCATCTTCAAGCCTCCCCAAACCTGTTGGCATTATCATTTTGAGATTTGACCCTCAAAGGGTCGTGGGCTAGACTTTATTTTTTTTTTTTGTACCTGCCTTGACTCTCTGAGATTCTGCCTGGTCTCTGACACACTGGATAAGGCATTTCCTATCTACTCCCAAAGTTCCATTTCTTTCTGATTCTTCACCTCCACCCTAGATCATCTACTGATTTTACCTATAAACACCTTCAGTCTATTCCTCAAGGTTTTCTATGTTCCCATCATTCAGAAAAAGCCCTGTTCTTTCCTCCAACCCATTTCTCCCTAAACTGTTCATTTCCTCTGGTGATTCTTATTTTTAATTTTAATCCATAAGCAGATATACTTTGGGGCTAAATTGAACTTAAACTAATGTCAATTTAGGCTCACATTTGGGTTCAAAAGATCAACTGCATAAAGGTGGGGCACTGCAAACAATTTTGGACTTTGCTGAAATATTTAGTTTTGCTGAATTATTTTTTTCTTATTTTTATTCTTTGTTACAAGGAATGACTCTAGGAGGTAGCGGAACATAGTGGGAAAATATAGGTAATGTAAAAATGAAATATAATTTAAAAAATTTTAAAGTACAACTGTCCAGGTATGAGATGTCTAGCCATACCTTCCTTAGCAGTTCATATGAAAAAGATACAGAGATCTATCTGACTGCACCATAACATAACAAGTTGCTGTTTTGTTTTCTGTGGCAGTGAGAGTTCCACTCAAACTTACTTTAGTTATACCACATATGAAGTATGATATTGAGCCCTTGGCTCTACATTGTAGGAAAGACATTGACAAGCTGGAGTATTCCGAGAAAAAAGGAGTTGGGATGATGAAAGGATTTAAAAATCATGCCAAATGAGGAATGAATGACTAAAGGATGCTTCACCCAGAGAAGAGAGGATTTAGGGGAGGCTTGGTTATTATTGTATTCAAATATTTGAAAAGTTGTCATATGAGAAAAATAGATTTGATTTACTCTGTTTAGCCCAAGAGGACAGAACTAGGACTACCACATAGAGATTACACGGAATCTCAATATAAAAAAGATTTTCCTAACAGAGTTGTCAAAAAATGGAATCAACTACCCTAAGAACTAATGAATTCTGTCACTAGAAGTCTTCAAATAGAGGCAATGCTCAATTACTTGTTGGAGATGCTGTAAAAGGCATGCATGTTTTAAGTAGTGATTAGGCTAAATGGTATTTAAGATTTCTTCCAACTGTGGTTCTTTAATTCTGTATTATGAAGTGGAAAAAAAAGACTCCAATATCCATAATAATTTTTTTTTTCAATTTTCAGTTAGTCCAAACTACAAACTGATTTTGTAGAGAAGGTAGCAATTTGCTTGTTAAAGGAAGTTTTCTAACCTGGGACATAACCTTTACTAATAAAATCCCAAGTCCAGCCCCTATTGCTATCTCTGCTAAAATGAAAAACAGTTGAATTCTTGAGTTACTATAGCCTTCAATACATGAGATTGCTACCCCGATTATTTTAGCTAGAAGCAGGTAAAATGGCTCTGTAGTTATCCAAATAAGGAAAAATTGTTAGTAATCTAAAAATACACATACATAGCAAGAAAATGCAGCAATATGTATCCATATATGTGCTCTTCAGTTCAGGTCCTGAGTTTTCTCTCTCCCTCTCTCTTTCAGCTTGCTCATAAAGTAACAATCCAATTCAACAAGCATTTCTTAAGTGCCTACTATGGTCAAGGAATTGTGTTGTTGTTTTGGATTTTTTTTTAATGGAATTAGGTATAACATCATCCCTCAAGATTATAAACAAATCATAGAGAAAAGATGATGTAATAGGATATAAATAGCCATGATTATTAAGGCAATATTTATAAAGTTCTTCGATTTAAAACTGGAAGGGACCTTTGAGATCTTCATTATGCAGATGTAGAAAAAAGTCCATGGAAGTTAAGTGACTTCCCCAAAGTTATATAGTTAGGAAATGAAAGCTGGGATTCGAACCTAGGTCTCCAAGTCTAAACATAGTGCTTTTTCCATTCTTATCATACTGCTTCACTCATTCCTTTAAGAAATTTGAAAAAGGAGTGATCTCTTCTGATTGGGGAAATCAGAGAAACCTTTATGCAGCAGGAAGTACTTAGATTGAGCCTTGAAAGAAGAGGTGGAAAGTTCAAGAGGTTAAGTGGCTTTCTTTCTTTCTCTGAATCTAATCTCATCTCTTGCAAAACAATTGTTCTGGTCAATTTTGAGCTGTGGGAACCCTTTTGTCTCTGAATGTTTTTCTTGGTCCTTTTCATTTAATCTCTCTAGACCTCAAGTTTTCTTATCTATAATGTAAATGTTGGACTAGCTGACTAAATCTTTGGGGACATACTAAGTCTGACATACATTTTTTCCATGTCGTTTGGCAAGAAGTTTAGGACTAGAAGGAGGACTTGGAATTATTTAATTCTGTAATTCTTTCGTTACTTGTTGAGGAGGAGGTGAAATAGCAGGACCATGGACAAGGTTATGAGGCAGTAGCCCTGGTATAAAGGGACCATTCATGGTCTCACAACGACCCTACTTTAAAATTAGGCCTCAAAATAAAATGTTATAAACTTTAAGCATCAGCCAGACTGTTCTCTTTAACTGAATGCCCCCTCGTTAGGTGTGAGATTCTCTTGTCTACATTAAGTTCTTGTAAAAAGTTAACTCTGCAAAACAAGAGAATGTAGGAATATACTTCAAAGAAAACAATGATGACCTCACTTTTAGGTAGGCCACTGTGATGACCCATCTCACAGAATTCTTATGAAGAAAGCACTTTAAAGTTCTAGTATAAATGTGAGCTTTTATTTTCTCCATGTTTCCCACACATACCTGAAGAAACGCTCTTTCAAATTTTCTCTATAGCAAGGGAGGTCTTCAAGTATTGGATTTCAAAGAATTTTCTTGAAGAATACAATACAAAATAAAGAGCTAAGAAATTAAGCTGGAATAAACTCTAAAGATAATCAACAAAGCAAATAATTAAGCAAAGTAATTGCTATAAAATTGTTTTTTTTTTTAATGTTGCTTTTTAAATCATTCTCTTAGTTGTGAGGAGAAAAAAAACAAGTAAACATGAAGTTAGGGTAAAGGGGGAGAAAGAAGGGAAAACCAGAAATGGAAGCAACCATCCAAGAGAACTTGTAAAGTTATCAGTCCATGTTTATTTTTTTAAAAGGTATCAGTACATTTTTAATTTTTTTTTAAATTTCAGTTCAATTTTAAAATTTTAAGTGAGTCACTTATATGACTTCATTGAAGTAATATAGTGGACAGGTTTCCACTCCCAAATTGCTTTAGGCACCTTTTAGCTGTGAAATTCTAGGCAAGTTGCTTAACCTCTCTGAACCTCAGTTTTCTCATCTGTAAAATGAGATTGGTTTTAATAACCTCTAAGGTGCCTTCCAACTCTAAATTTATGGTCCCTTGTACTTGGTTTAAAAAAAAAAACAACAGTTTTATTTCTGCTTTGACCTTATTTTGTTTTTGTTGTTAAGAGAGGAAGTCAAGATGTCAATGGCTCTCTTCAAGACTCAACTCAAATTCCATCTTCTGCAAGGAAGACTTTACTTATCACCTCACTCCAAGTACCTTTCTTCTGAGATTACCTCCCACATATACTTTATCTTTAACGTATATACTTGTTTGCATGTCATCTCCTCCATTAGAATGTGAGCTCCTGGAGGGAATTTTTTTTTAATTTTATTTATATCCCCAGGAATTAGCACTATTTCTTTTTTTTAATTAACTTTTGTTTATTTTAGTTTACATCATTGATTTCCACAAGATTTTGAGTTACAAATTTTCTCATCTTTCCCCTACCCACCCCCCAAAAACAGCAATCCCATTGTATATACCCCTTCCCCCAATTTGCTCTCTCCTATATCCTACCCCATCACCCATCTGACTTTATGGTAGAGCAAGATGGATCTCCTTATCCCAGTGCCTGTATATCTTATTTCCCAGTTGCATGTAAATAATAATAATTTTTTTTTAACATATGATTTTAGAACTTTAAATTCTAAATTCTTTCCCTTCCTCCCTTGTCAACACTCACCCCCACTGGAAAGACAAGCAATTCAATACAGGCTATACATGTGTAGTTACATGTTACATCTCCACAATGGACATATTGTGTAACACTGACAATATTTCCCTCCTTTGTATCCCGCCCTCCCCTTGTTCTATTCTCTGCTTTGTCCCTGTCCCTTTACATTAGTGTGTGCTTCTAACAACCCTCTCCTCCAACCTGCCCTCCCCTCCATCATCCCCCATCTCATCCCCTTCTCCCAGTTTTAGATACCCATCTTAGAGTATATGTCATTCCCTCCCTAAGCCAAATTCAATGAGAGTAAGGTTGACCCATTCCCTTTTTGCCTTCCTGTTCTTTCCCTACATTGTAACAGTTATCTGTTGCCTCTTCTATATGAAATGATTGACCCCATTCTATCTCTCCCTGTCTCTTCTCATTCTATTCCTCTTCCACCTCTTAATTTCACCTTTTAAAATATCATCCCTTGCAGGGATCAGTGTGAGTCTAAAAGCACCTAAGGTACTGAGGGTCACAGCCCAGTTGCTAAGCTCATGGGAAAGTCCTGCAAGACCGCTCACCTGATGAGCAGCAGCTGAGATGACTGGGCTCAGCCTGTCCTCCATTGGCCCACTCCTCTAGTGCACGAGGAGATCATGCTGTAATCATGTTGCCTCTAGGGTATATAAGGAGGACGCTACAATACAATAAAGGACAGCTGCTGTACGCTTCTCTCTCACCTCTGGTCTCTTCAGTCCCTCCTGAGAATACAGCCTAAGGCTGGCCCTTAGGCTACTGAGTTAAGAAGCGGCTGCAACAATCCCTCCCTATTCAATTGATCCTGTGCCCTCTGTCTATGTACACATATATACACACACGCCCATATGTATTCGTATGCATATATACCCTCCTATATAGACAAATGTGTATGTATACATATATATACATTTATCTTCCCTTCACCTATCCTCATACTGAGAAAAGTTTCATAAGTTACAATTCTCATTTTTCCATGTTGGCATGTAAATAGTTCAACTTTGATAAGTTCCTTATGGTTTCTTTTCCATGGTTACCTTCTCATGCTTCTTGTGTTTGAGTGTCAAATTTTCTATTCAGTTCTCGTTTTTTCAGCGAGAATGCTTGAAAGTCCTCCACCTCATTGAATGACCATATTTTCCCCTGAAACATTATACTCAGTTTTGCTGGGTAGATGATTCTTGGTTTTAATCCCAGCTCCCTTGATCTCCAGAATATCATATTCCTGACCCTTCGGTCCGTTAATGTAGAAGCTGCTAGATCCTGGGTTATCCTGATTGTGTTTCCACGGTATTCAAATTGTTTCTCCTTGGCAGCTTGTAATACTTGCTCCGTGATCTGGGAACTCTGTAACCTGGCTATAACATTCCTAGGAGTTTTCTTTTTGGGATCTTTTTCAAGAGGTGATTGGTGAATTCTTTCAAGTTCTATTTTGCCATCTGGTTCTAAAATATCAGGGCAGTTTTCCTTGAGAATTTCTTGAAGGATGCTTTCTAGGTTCTTTATTTGATCA
>CM053581.1:465402949-465418060 GCA_028627135.1 Pseudochirops cupreus | reverse complement strand
TCCACATCAACAGGGGAGTTCATGCCTTCTCAACAATGGGACAGGGTTTGCCCCTTCTACACTTAGCACTTAGTACTAAGTGCTAAGTATCCTGCTAAACAGATTACTATTACAGACCTCGAGTAGGTATTTGTTGCATTGAATCTCCTATCCAAATAACTGGTTCCTTACTCCAATAGCTTTCAAAGGACAAAAGTTATTTTGCCTTAAGAAGGCACTGATCAGCTATGCAGCTTTTAATGAGCCTGAAAGCCTAGACTTATCACATGTCACTCCCTGGGGCACTACCTGAGACAGTATGCTAGTGCTTCAGCAAATGAACAGAATGTACTGAGAAGACATGAGTGAGGTGTGTCTTGCTAGTTTCACATAAAGATAAGGCCACAGTTCACAACACTTGCTCTGCTT
The DNA here is from genome assembly GCA_028627135.1 of Pseudochirops cupreus. Taxonomy (NCBI): domain Eukaryota; kingdom Metazoa; phylum Chordata; class Mammalia; order Diprotodontia; family Pseudocheiridae; genus Pseudochirops; species Pseudochirops cupreus. Next base: position 465,417,652 of record CM053581.1, on the reverse strand, counting down.
CCTCACTGTCAGAGAGGGTGATCTAATTCTGCTCCTCTAGGTTCTCCCATTATGTTGCTCTGTGCCTATTATCCAGTAAGAAGCCTACTTCTCATGTGCTGGTGATGATTGTGCTCCCAAGGACATATAAATAAACTGTACAGGAGCAAACAGGACTGAAACATAGTTGTACTTGTTGAGAAAAATACACCTTGTCCTGTGAATCAGCTGTTAGCTTTTGAAAATTGCCTGACAACTTATATAATTGGTATTTTTATGTACTTTACTGCTGACACAAACAATTACAAAAAAATTTTAGGATATATCAGGTTAGTGCAAGTTCTTCTGTAGGTACAAGACTGTGTTATAATTTCTTATAATTATGGCCCAGAAATATTAATTAGAAAAGTGATGTTCACTACTATACATAAAGAATAAAGAGAAAAATCTTTCTTAGAACATATCATTTAATGTTATAGAATCAAACAAATTGGTAAAACCATCAATGAAGGTGTGCATTTTTTTGGTAACCCTTTCTTTCTGAAGTTCTGATACATTTTTATTTTGTTTTCTTTATTTTTTACTTAGATAAAATTGTCATGTTCTTTAAGTATCTATAGTCTGTAACTAATTTTAACAAGAACAGTTTTTCCTCCACAGATAAAATCAAAGATAAAATTAAAGAGAGAGACAAAGAGAAGCAAAAAGAAAAAAAGAAGCATAAAGTAATAAATGAAATAAAGAAAGAGAACGGAGAGGTCAAATTATTGCCAAAAGGTAAGTCCTTAGAGAATAATTTTGTTTAGTGTATATTAATTTTAGTTGTATAAATAATAAATGTATGTTTTTCCTGGAGATGAATTTTAATAGTGATTAAACAAAATGGTGAGAAATGTATGTTTTGCATGTAACATAATTTTAATATTCTCTTTTACAATTTTTAATCAAGAATGTTTTGGGATGTTGTTTCATTTAAAGAGGGCTATTTTATGTAGTAAATAACTATTTGAAAAATACTTAATTTTCCTAAGAGGAGAAACATTACAACTTTGCAGCAACATTTTATCAAGTTTTAATAGCTTTGTTTCATATTCCTTCATAGAAGGTCACAGCATTTTATTTAGATATGAGAATAGTGAAATTCCTTTAGTGGCAAGAAAAATGACATAAAAAAAAATAAGTGTTCCCTCTTGAGTTCTCTGTAAGAAATTTCTATCTCAGGCAAATTCAGGAGATAATTTTTTTTTTCTATCCCATTCTTGTCACACTCAGGAATACTAATTTTGGATGTCTTTTGTGTTTGATTGGCTTATAGGGTAATAAGAGGGTAATAGTCATGCAAATTACTTTTTTAAAAATAGTGGATTTAAAGTGTAAATAGCTAATTTGATAATTCTTAATAATACAAAACCAGTTTGGAAAAAAGTTAAATAGGGGTGTGAGGGAACAAGAGAAAAAGGATATATTATGGTAAAGATAGAGACCATCAAATCTTCTAGGATCTTAGCTACTGTTCTGGCAAAGTATTTTGCTGTGTTATTAAATTTCTGACAAATTCATCATCCTTTATATTAGCTGATAATATAGCAAATCTCTGTGCATAAATAACATAATTATGTAATTATTGGATGAAAGTTCAAAGTTCAGAGCAGATATCTATATATCCATACACACAGATACACAGACACACACACACACACACACACACACACACACACACACACACACACACAAGTAACTGATCAATTTAGATTGTTGAAGGCATACAAAAAACATTTTCTCACTATTTCCATTTTCATTTTTCTTATGTATCCCGATGATCTTGTACCATAATTTGTATAAGCTATCTATTTTCTCCTCTTCTTGACTTCTTATATAGGATCTTAGTCTAAAAGGAACAGAAGTCAGGATTTACATTTTTGGATACTTTAGTTGATAATTTTTCTGTTAGCTTTTCTTTGCTTAAATGTTTTGTCTAAATAGATTATAAGACTTTGAAGCAGGAACCCCATGTAATCTTAACTATGTCAGTTTGAACATCAGCTAGTGATTAATAGTGATTAATGTTCACATCACTTTAAATGATGAGTTTTTGGCCTACTAGCTTACATAATTTTTCTCCATTTTACCTGTGTAAACTCATAGTGGTGTAAATTTTATGCAGTAGTCAGTTTAGTTAGCAAGCACATATTAATTACCAGGTATCGTACTAAGTCCTGGGGATACAAAGAAAAAGCAAAAACAAATCATAGGATCTTCAGAGTATAGATTTAGAGCTAGCAGGGACATTAGAAGCTGTCTAAACTTAACTCTTCATTTTATAAATGAAGAATTGAGGTCAAGAGAGGTTAAATGACTTACCAGAGTCATATATCTAGAGTCTAAACACAGGATTTGAACCCAGGCCTTATTTTTTTAAATTTAATTTTCATGTTTACATTCATTTCCTCCTGCCCTTCCCGTGTACTGCCCAACACTGCTTGTTGTGTGTCTCTCCCTCCTGAGAAAACAAGAAAAACATAACCTGTTAAAAACATATATAGTCAAGCAAAACAAAATTCTCCATTGGCCATGTCTAGCAAAAGTTAAGTTTCAATCTGCACTCTGGGTCAGTCTCCTCTCTGTCTGGAGATAGGTAGCACTTTTCATTTTTATTTATTTATTTATTGTTTTGCTTTTTGGAGGAGGGAAGGCAGGGCAATTGGGGTTAAGTGACTTGCCCAAGGTCCCACAGCTAGTAAGTGTTAAGTGTCTGAGGCCATATTTGAACTTTGAACTCACATCATCCTGACTCCAGGGCTGCTATTCTATTCACTGCGCCACCTAGCTGACCCAGTAGCACTTTTCATAATTGGAAAGACATTATATTGTATTGGGAGAGATAGCCATAAACTTAAACTGCTGTATGTCCTTAAAGGGAAAGACAGGAGGTTATGCTTAAGCTGAGTGTTAAAGGAAGCCAGTGATTGTCAAAAGTAGACATGAGGAAGGAGAGTGTTCATAGCATAGCTTTGTCATTGGGAAATGGAACATCATGTGTGAGGAACAGCAAGTAGGCTAGCATGGCTGGGTCACAGAATGTGTAGAGGGAAGTAATGTGTAAGAAGACTGGAAAGAAAGGCACTGGATTGTTTACGGCTTTAAATGCTAAATAAAGGACTTTTATATTTGAACCAAAAAGTAATTGGGAACTGTTGGAATTTATTGAGTAGGGGAGTGAGATGATCAGACCTGCACATTAAGAAAATTACTTTGACAGCTGTACTATGCATACCCGACTATTAAATTTGAAACAGTAGTAAGATAATATTTGGGAAGTGATGTTTGAAATTAGATAATACAGTTTGAAATGCATCTGAGACTTCTGCATGTTGGTAGTTAAATTTTCTTCAGATGTGGAATTCTTAGCCAAGAAGAAAATAGGAAAGTTGCTAGATATCAAAGAGGAGTTGTTGAAGATTCTGAATGCGTTAGGAAACATAACTTAAATTCTAATACTTGCATTCTACAGCAGTTTGTTATCCATGTTAAGATTGAGTTTGTGATACTTCCATTGCTAATTATAGACACTATTAAAATGACTGATGATTATGATCTATTTTCAGTAATTTTCCCATCCTTCCCAAAGCAAAGATGCTGGTGAAATGAATGAAATTGTCTATCTGCACAACAAAAATTGTCATTCTTTATTTTCAGATAAAAAAATGATGCATGACTATTTCTTGAGTTACTCTGTAGTCAGAGAGAAGTATTTTGGTGTTTGTGTGCCAAGTAATATCTAAGGCAGTTACTTTTCCCCATATGCGTCTTTTTCCCCATCTCTTCCCCTTTACAAATGATTTCTTCTTCTTCCTCTTGTCCCTTTTTCTTTACTGATGTTATCCAGTTGTACTAATAGACATTGTTGAGTTTGAGAGGTCTATTGGACATCCCAGTTGCTGTAATGTAAATAGTATGACAAGCTAATAAGTTTTTTAAAAAAAATAATTGAATAATGACTAAATCAAATCTGATTTACTTTAATAATTTTAATATCAGATATGTAATTAGGTCTCAATTCTGGATAACCTTCTTCTTCTAGTTGTCAGTCCAAAAGATATCCTGGTACAAAGAAAAACCAATTATTTTTGAGAAAATTGTTAAAGAAAATTGTTCAAATTAAAACTCTTGTCTGTGTTTCTGTGCAACTCTCTAAAATAGAATCATGGTTTTACTTTTGATCTTTTACCTTTCCTGGGTCCTCAGTTACCTATTGTTATCCTATTCTTCCTAATACATTGTAGAAACAGGTAAACAGTAGGACTTAAAGTGAAAGAAATTCTGGATCTGTTTGGCTTAGAATTCACTCTGGGGAATTTTTGATGTTTAGAATAATGTATGTTTGAAAGGATTTCTGTTAATGCACATGATGAAGCTTTAAAATGAAAAATGGCCTTATTGTCTTATGAAAATTAATATGTAGTTTAATTTTAAAGTGGTTAGGTAAGTTAAAGGACTTCTCCAATAAGTTTTTTATTTTTATTTTACCTTTTCCTTTTTTTTACATACATGTAGGTCCATGCATATTTCATATATGGAGAAAGAAAATGAGTTGAAAGAGAGTTCATGTAAAATTGTAGAAGAAAACATACATGATTTCACAGTGGAAATTATTCCTTTACGTATAGTTTGAAGGCAAAAATTGTGTTCTTATATATCCCTTAGTAGCATAAAATGGGGAGGAGCGTGTACCTCGTTGATACTGGTTAAGCATTTTGGGGGGTTAATTGCAAGGTTGTTTGTTTTTTTTTTTAAACCAAATCCACAATTTCAGTGATATATGGAGCTCCTTATGAAGAATTGTTTAAGAATGCAAAATCTAACTGAAAATTGAACTTTCAGTCTTTTAAAATTATTACAGTATCCTAGGAAATTACTAAGTCAGAGCATGCTATAGTTTTGGACACCAGAAGTACACATTGATAACAGGTTATTTATTCATCCTTTAGGTTAGGATTCTCAAGGTTTTTAAACTTGATCTAAGTTTCAGACCAAACTTATTTTGTATAAAATTAATTTTAGGTTTTGTGGTTTACCTTCTGCCATAAGAGTACTTCACTAATTCTATCAATTAAACTACCTTTAAAATTTCTTGACTCTTTTTTGGAATTTATCTTTATGAAGAATATGCATATTTTATTTTGTTATAACATAAATCATAATTAGTTGTTTTTCTTTATCCATGTTGATGTTGAGGTATTAACCTGATTCAGACATTTTTATAATTAAAATTATAAGTCATAATCATTTAGAAAAACATTTAAGTGCCTGTATCTCTATAGGTAGATATCTATATTATATCTCCTTTATATCAGCAGGGAATTCACAGTCTAACAAAAGTTTAATAGCAAAAAATTTTTCTTCACTGCCCCTTCTAGCACTACTTTTTTGTGGGTGACATGTTTTTCTATCTTATCCCAAAACAATAAGCCTTTAGTACTTCTTTTATTAATAAAACTTTTTATTGAGCCATGATTGATTTAAAAATATAGCTAAATATTTCTTCCATTCTGTTTTCTTTTTCTCCTTTCTCTACCATATACTATAAAATACATCTTCTATAAGTATAAAAAGTAAAAGATAAGGAGTAGAGAAATCATTTTTAATGGTTTACTTTGTCACCCCTTAAGTTGTGACAACTGAAGAGATTTTTTTCTGTGTTGCTGAAGCAAGGACTTAGTGATACTGATGGTGTTGAAAAACTTCAGTTAAATATATATGAGAAAGGATAAGGGAAAAAAATTCAACTCAGGATTTGTGTAGGTTTTTCAATCAAATCTTTTTCAATAAGGGAAAAAAATTCAACTCAGGACTTGGTGTAGGTTTTTCAATCAAATCTCTTATGTACAAGATATGATACTAAACAGAATAGGGATACAGAGATTTGGTCCCTGACTTTAAGAAGCTTATAAAGTTAGTAGGGTAATTAATACTACAATAAGTTTCCTGTGATTGCCATAAACGGTATTTAAATGGGATGGCTGTTTGGAAGGTGAAATTATTTTTAGATAGAATGGTCTGGAAAGTCTTCATGGAAGAATTCCGATTTGATCTGGTCCTTGAATGCTAGGTAGAATTTTGAAAGGAAGGTACGGACCTCACCGGAGGAAGGAAAAAATTAACATTTCTTCAGGTAATTCTGAATATTGTATTTAATCAAGACTATAGGATCATTTTAGGGAAGTAGAAGAAAGTAAAGCTAAAAATTCTGAGGCTGAATAGTGGGAACTCTTGAATGCCAGCTTAGGAGTTTGTTTATTATTTATTTGGTAGACAATGAGAAGTAACAGATTGTTTGATGAAGGGAATAACATAATCTGAGTAGTATGCTAAGAAAATTTTTCAGACAACTCTGTGCAGGATGGATTAGAGTGAGGGTAGACTGGAAGCAAGAATACTTGTTGGGAGGCTTTATACAGTAGTCCAGGTGTGAAGGAATAAGGATCAAAGTAGGGTAGTGGCAGTTTCAATGGGGAAAATGAGATAGGTGTGAACAACGTTGCAAAACAAAAAAATCACCTAGATTTGGTGATACTGAATCAACAGGAGGAATCAGGTTTTTTATTGGATGATTGGGGGGGGGATGGTAGTTCAATTTCACAAATTTAATTCAAGAGTGGGACCTATTTTGGAGAGGAAGATTTAGACATATAACTTAAAGTGATGTTGGGACATCAAGGTGAACAAGTGCTAAACAATTATAACTGTAGGATAAGAGCTCTGATAGGAACTTAAAGCTTAAGTTGAAGTTTGAGTACTAAGTGTAAAGGTGATAGTTGAAATTATAGGCATGTGTGAGGTTACATGGAAAATACATGTAGAGAGAGAACAAGGAGGGCTGAGAATGGATTCCTAAGGAAAGTCCAAATTTAGCAGACAAGAGGAGGGCAACCAGAGAAATAAGATGGGGAAAGTTTCATGAAGGTTGGTATCAGTAGAATCAAAAGATGGCAGAGTATTCAGGAAGATGAACTCTGAGAAAGAAAAAATGGATTGGCAATTAAGGATATTGTTGGAATTTTCAAAAACAGTTTCAATAAATTGGTAATTCATTGTGTGGCAAGCCAGTATACAGGGAGTTAAAAAGTGAGCAAAATTTAAGGAAATGGAGGAAATAAGAGACTAGTTTTGAAGGGAAAGAGAAAAGTACAAACAATATATTTTATTTTGGGGTGTAGCAGCATCAGGTCAACATTTTTTTTCTAGAATAAACAAGGAAGGAGAAATTGACTGAACAATAAAGATGTAACAGAATCCTGAAGAAGTGTGGAAGAACTAGCTTTGAAAAGTAGGAACGCCTTTTCATTTGAGACAACTGTGAACATTTAGAAAGGTTATAATGAAGTGAGGAAGAAATTTTGAGGGGAATTCAAGAGGTTCAATGGGTGGATGTCCTACACAGATGAAAATAAATAAACTCACATCCAGATTTTTACTTCAGTTAATCGAGACAATCATTCTAGAAATAAAATTTTTCTTTTGAGGAATTTTGTAATTTTCTGTTAAATGTTTAGAGAGACGTGGTGAGGCCCTGGATTGTAAATTATAGTAAAAATAGCTTATAATTGTGCAACATAACACCTTAAATTTTTTTTACATGAAAGAATTTTATAGTCTCACTTGATCCATATTGCATGCCTGTGAGTTAGCAAGGACAAACATTATTGTCATCATTTTATAGATGAGGGAACTTGAAGCTTGGTAATTAAATGACTTGCCCATAAATCTGTTTTGCCTGCCATGCCATAATTCATGATTTCTCCCTTTTTTGTTTCTACATTGTTTAGTCCATGCTTTCTTTTGACCATGTATTTTTGATTTGGAGTTTTGGTGGTATCAGTCTGGGAGTTGGTACACTTCTTTGAGGCTGCTGAAGCACCTAAAAGTTGTCTGGGGGAGTAATAGGTTAAGTCATTTATCCTGTGTTCACATGGAGTCAGTTTGTCTCAGATGCAGGACTTGAACACTGGTCGTCTTGACTTCAGAGCCAGCCATCTTACTTACTGTGTCAGATGACCTTTAAGTCTGTCATTGCATTAATACAGCTTTATGCCTCTGTATCTTGTCTTCAGTGAAAATGAACAAAAGTCATGGAGACACTGGAGTTCTGTTACTGTTCCTTACATCTTTGAGGGCTCAGTTTTTGAGAAAATTTTAATGACTTTGTAAATTATATTGCTGCTAGGTCTCTTTCATTGGTTTCTTCTTAGAACTTAGAAGACTTGCAGTAAGAGAACCTCAAAGAGTCTGTATAGAGGCAAAATTAGTTCTGACATAGAAAGAGGCAAATCAAGTAGCTTACAAATCACTTTTTCTTGCTATTTTTGCTGGTTTTACAAGTATCTTCTTATACATTTTCATGTTATGTTACTCTCCTAGTTGCAGTTGGCAGGGTGAGGGTGGGGCATGAGTTTGAGTCTAAGGACAGTTTTCTAACTCTGAATAATGGGTGCCTTTCTACACAGCATTGGTGTTAAGTTTTTTTCACCCTGTGTTTAATGGTGGATTGTTCCATTCTTTTGATTTTTTATCAGTGTTTTTATATTTTTGACCTAAAAGTGTGGTATTTAAACTTTTTATATGTCCCCAAAATCTTAATGTACTTGGTGTGCTTAAAATGGCACTGAGACTTTTGAGATATTCTCTATATTAAGTTTGCAGGGCTGTGTAAAATTAATCCCCAGTATAAAGTAAAATGAAGATAAACTTGTCTTTTTTTAATTAAAATGCTTTACCTAAGGTGTGGGATTATTTAGCAGTTAAAATAAGGAGTTTCAAAACAAATTTTTCCCAACAGGTGGGAAGGACAAACCAAAAACAAATGCAGAAGACTTACAAATTAAAAAAGTAAAGAAGAAAAAGAAAAAGAAACACAAAGAAAGTGAAAAAAGGAAGCGTCCAAAAATGTATAGCAAATCTATTCAAACTGTCTGCTCAGGATTGCTTTCTGATGTTGAAGATCGAGAAGCCAAAGGCATCATAGATGATCATCTTAAGAATTATATCGGAAAGAATTTGGATACCAAGAAGGAGTATGAGTCTAAGATACCAGAGAACAGTGAGTTTCCATTTGTCTCATTAAAGGAGCCTCGAGTTCAGAATAAAATGAAAAGGTTGGACACGTTGGAGTTCAAACAGCTCATTCATATTGAGCATCAGCCTAATGGAGGTGCATCAGTTATCCATGCCTACAGTAATGAACTCTCCCATTTGTCTCCTGTGGAGATGGAGAGGTTTGCAGAAGAATTTGTGGGTCTGGTTTTTAGTGAAAATGAGAACTCTGCAGCTTACTATGTAATGGGTATTGTTCATGGGGCAGCTACGTATTTACCTGACTTTCTAGACTACTTTTCATTTAATTTTCCCAATTCACCAGTGAAAATGGAGATATTAGGAAAGAAAGATATAGAGACAACGACTATGTCCAATTTTCATGCTCAGGTAAGAGGTTCTCTTTTTAAAACATAATTAAATGGTATTTCATGAAGATTTTTGTTCCTTTTTGAGTTGTTAACAGTTTTTACTGTAGTTATAAAATGGAAGGTAAGAATGAAGAATTTAGGAACATGTTAGGCATAAACTATTTTCTAAGCCTGGATAGATATCACACAAAGTGTTTTTAAAGTTACAGTTTCTAGTCATTACTTCAGAATTTTTCCTTAAAGATGATTAATAAAATCTATGTAAAGTAAAAAGAAATACTTTACAGGTGTTATCTGTGATCCTAAGGAAAGGTCTTAGGTGTAATAAATAATAGTCATTAAGTATGTACTCTTAAAAAACACGGAATTTACTAATGTATTTTCCAGGCCACAACATTTACTTTTTCTTCTTTAAAAATTTGCTTAAAATTCATTTTTCCCTTCTCCCTTCTCCCTTTCCTCCCACATAAATTTTTTTTTCCTTTTAAACTCTATTACAGTTCTCTGATTTCTGATCTTTGAAGTAGAATCATTATGTAATGAACATGTCAATCCACTGTATTGACCCTATTTTACAGATGAGAAAACTGAGAGAGAGAGAGGTGACATCTATTGCCCCCAGTGGTCATCATATGAGTTATATGAATAGGACCAGAATTTTGGTTTCCTTACTGACAATTCTGTGTTCTTTCTATAAGACTGAATTATTGCAGTTAATTTTCACATTGTTGTACTGAGGTAAATTCTTTTATCAGCTTTGAAAAGAGCTGTTTAAGATGAGTAGACTCAACAAACGTGGATCACCTGCCAGCTGGGTACATGGTATCATGTTGAGTAATGAGGATACAAAAATGAAATAGACCTTGTGTTCGAGGAGCTTACATTATGTTGAAGGATTTCAGTCTATAAGTCAAGGTAATTTAAGGAGGGATTTGGAAGGCTGAGTATAGGCTTTGAAGGTGGAGGTGGTAACACCTGAGCTGTGCCTTAAGTAACCACAGAGGAATCAAAGCCTCCAGATGACCCCTAACAGTTTTAATATGTGATAAAAGTTGTGTTTACCTATTATTTTTTTCATAAGCATTTTATAGATATGCGTGATAGAGTATGAGGCAGTAGAAGGCTGGTATATGATGGAACAAATCTAGAAAGATACTTGGGCCTGTGATTTCAATAATATAAATAATTACCAGGAGAGGAAACTCCCTCTTACAAAACAAATCTTTCTGAAGCTTTGCTGTAATTTAAAGTCTTTGAGAGTTGCCTAGAGCTCAAGTTAAATAATTTGTTGAGGTAGGTAATCAGCAATTGTGTATTAAAGGGCAGGTCCTGGCTTTGTGGCTAGGTATATCCACTATATCATAACTTCTTTTAAGGACTGTGCCTTAAAGGAGAGAAAATAGGAAAAAGTTCAGAGAAGAACTGAACAATCAGAATATGACCCTGCTTCTATGGAAGCTGGAAGTAAGCACAAGAGGAGCTGTTTACTAGTCAGGAATGGAATATATTAATAAAGGAAGAAAATTTAAATTTCATCCCAATTAAACAAAGTTTTACTATTTCCAAATACTCAAGAGTCTTAGAAGACTAATGAGACTAATAAACAGCAGCTTTATTTAATAATCACAGGTAGTATGCTGTAGTAGATAGAGCTCTAGACTTGGAATCAGGAAGACTTGTCACTTAATCTCTCTGAGCCTCGTTTTCTTCATATGGGAAATGGGGATAATAATGTCACTTGCCTTACAAGGTTGTTGTGAAGATCAAAACGAGATAATGTATCAAAAATGCTTTGCAAACTTTAAAGCACCATATAAATGTCAGCTATTATTATTAGTAAATTGTAACAGTAGCAGTAGCATACTGTGCTTCTCTTGATGTTTCCCAAGGGGTTATGTTCAATTTTTTTTTGCCTGCTGCAGTGTCATATTATTGACCCCTGTTGATCTTACACTCTGCTTTAAAAAACAAACAAAAACACAGTCTAGCCAAGCACTACTCACTCAGTGCCCCACTTACGAAGTTGGTGCCTTGAACTCAAGTATAAAACCTTATATTTATCTTTGTTAGATTTTGCTTCCCATTCTAAGCTGTTAATTTTTGGATCCTGACTCTGTTGTCTTGTATGTTAGTTATCTCTCCCAAATTTGTGTCATCTGCAAATTTGATAATGCATGTCAGGTGTTCATACAAATGATTGATAAAAAGTGTTAAATGGAACAGGATCAAGGATAGACTTCTGAGGTCCTCTGTCAGAAGCATCCTTCCAAACTGACATTGACTAATCTTTTATGAGTGTTCTTTGGATCCAGCCTTTCATTAGTTCTGGTTTCACCTAAAGATTTCATCTCCATGGCCAAATCTTTCCATTTTGTCCAAAAGGATACCATAAAAAACTTAGATGCCTCAGTGAACTAGAGATGTAAACGTTTATGGAATTTTCCTACTTTAGCAGTCTGTCTCTGTCAAAAAAGAAAATGAAACAGTTTTGAATACATTATGATTAAAAAGCTTTTACCCAAGTAAAATCCACTAAGAAGAGAAATGGTAGAGTAGGAAAAAATATTTGTACCGAATATCACACAGATAAGTCTGATATCCTGAATTATTAACAGGTAATTAACCCACATGTGTAACATCAAGATCCATTCTTCAATCAACCCGAACAAGTAAGTCAGTGGTTCTCAACCTGTGGGTCACAACCCCTTTGGGGGTCAAATGACCGTTTCACAGGGGTCACAGAGATCACCTAAGACCATCTGAATACATGTATTTCCCATGGTCTTAGGAACCCGAGACACCGCTCCTCTATCTGTCTCCAGGTGGGTCCGCCCACATGGAGATACACCCACATACAAGTATTAAAGGGTCTCGGCATTAGGAAGGTTGAGAACCACTGAAGTAAGTAGCTGTAAAAAACAAACCAAACCTTCACATAAAAGATGAAATGAAAACATGATCCAAATCACTAATAGAAATGCAAGATAAAGCAACCGGTTTCATCTCATACTATGTAAATTTGGCAAAAGTGACAAAAGTTAGAAACTGCTTCTAAAACCTGAAGTAGGAAAAGAGAGGCTTTTTTTTATAGTCAGGAATAGAGTACCTTAATAAAGGTATAAATTTTCAGTTTCATCTGGTGGAGGAGCTGTGAGAAGCCAGACATAGATAGCACTGCACTCCAATGAATTGTTGTGGGTAGAGATGTACATCTAGTCATTCTGGATTTCAGTTTGGAATTCTGAAAGAAAAAATGACTGAATTGACTCCTGGCGGCACAACGCCATCCACCAATGCAAATCAGAACCAATTTGTGATAAGTCATAGGGTGTTGCCAAGGCACACAAATGTTAAGTGATTTGCCCAGGGTCTCTTAGCTAGTAAAGGTCAAAAGACAGGATTTGAACTCAGCTCTCCCTGACCCCCATGTCTAGCACTCTGTTCACAATGTCGTGTTGCCTCTTTCTTTAATAAAACACTATAGAATTTGATCTGGAAATCCATCTAAACTTGAGCTTAGGAACTCTATTTGATTAGCTTTTTAAGTTCTGTTTCAGGGCCTCCATTTGGGGAATAAAAATTTCATTGATGTTTATATTAATAATTTCTGGACACTGACTCCAATTTAAACCCTTCTTTGTAACAAAGAGAGTCAGTTAAACAAAAACATCCCATAGTTACTCTCTGTCCATTCATCCATCTGTCCATCTGTCTGTCTCTTTATCTCACATTTTGCTTCTAGTAATTCCTTGCCTCTCTGCCATGAAGTAAGGGATCTGTTTCATTATCTGTTCTCATCTTTGGTTTTTCAGTTATTCAGAATGTATAATTTACTTTCACTTATTTTTTCATTTACATTGTTGTAACAGTTGTTTTATCTTTTAAAAAAATCTGCTTATTTTGCTCTTCATCAGTGATGCAGACTAATACTTGTCTTTTCTTTCAGCACAGTTTTTCAGTCATTCTCCATTTGATACTTATGCACTTTAGTTTCATTTTTTTGCTATTACAAAGAGTATTACTATGAATATACACATACATATATATTGGCAAATCACCATTAAGATGAAATAATATGGTCATAACAGTTTGGAGAGTTGATAGTTTTTTCTTTTGACCATAATTCCTCATTTCCCTTTTTCTTTTTAATCAGCTGTTTTTTCTTTCTCCTGACTCTTAGACTCTTTAAGAAGCTGAATGTAGTTATGATTGAATAGTAACATGTTGATTTCCCTACCTTGTTTTTCTTATTATAAATCCAGGCGTACCTTAGAACCCATCTAGCTGAATTTGAACTTAAGCAAAAAATCTCTATAATATTGTAATAAGTGTTTATCTAGTCTTAGAACTACAACAAGGGGAGGCTTATTACCTCTACAAGTAGCTTGTTCCATTCTTATATAGCATAGTTTGTAAGTTTTTCCTTATATGGAGATGAAATCTTCAACTTTAAGCCATTGTTCCTAGTTTTGCTCTCTGAGGCCAAACAAAATAAGTGTAACCCTTCTTCTGTATAACAGTTATTCAGATATCTTGAAGATAGCTATATATGTGTCACTCCAAGACAGGGGTTCTTATCTATTATCCACCTAGCCCCATATGAATAGATTTCATGGGGAGTTTGTGAACTTGGATAGAGAAAAAAAAAGATGTTTTTAGATATTAGAGATTAGATACTAGATAAGAAGTTCATGACACACAAAAAGGATAAGGACCCTGCTCTAAGACTTGTCTAGATGAAACATCTTCATCTTCTTCAGATGGTATAGTTTCAGATCTTCTCACCATCCTGACCGTCCTTCTGTGGATAAACTCTACCTTTTCAGTGTCCTCTCTAAGGTATGGTACCCAGTGTTGAGCTAATTGGTAGAAATTACAGGAGGAATTTAACTTCTCATTTTGGGTATTGTGTTTCTGTTAATGAAACCTAAAGATCATATTGTATTTTTTGGCTTCCATGTCACAGTATTGATCTGTATGGAAATACAGTCCCTTAAAAAGGTCAACCTTACTCTCCTTGAACTTGGCTTAGGGAAGGATTGACATAAACTCTAAACTGGGTATCTTGCCACACAGGGAGAGTAGGGAGGATGGGGATGAGAGGTGGGAAGATAGAGGGGAGGGTTGATGGAAGTACACACTTCTGTAAAGGGACAGGGTAGAGAACAGAATAAGGGAGGGGCGGGATAGGAAGGAGGGACATATAATCAGTCTATCACAATATGCCCACTGTGGAGAGGGTCTGCGTAATTACACATGTACA
>CM053581.1:465386854-465402849 GCA_028627135.1 Pseudochirops cupreus | reverse complement strand
CCATCCTGCTCTACCGGAAAGTCAGAGGGTCTAGAGGGAGGACATAGGAGAGAGCAGATTGGGGGAGGGGTTATACAGTGGGATGGCTGTTTTGAGGTGTTGGGTAGGGGAAAGACGGGGAGAAAATTTGTAACTCAAAATCTCGTGGTAATGAATGATGTGAACAAGAAAATAAATAAATTAATTTAAAAAAAATACAGGCCCTTAAAGGAATATATTTGCTGGGTATCTTGCAAATCTAATGAAAATGGCTTTAAGCCAAAAGGCTCAGTAATAGAGAAGATTGGTTATGTGTCTCCAAAGTTAAATATTGGAGAGGGTAGCTTCATTGAAGAAAGAATAGCAATTGAGATACCCTGTTTGTTTGGAATTCTTTCTCATCTTCCATTTTCTTATTTTTCCTTGGAGCTGGAACCCTATCCCTTTCTCTTTCCCATTCCATCCTTGAATTGAACAGAAAAGAAAAACAAAGCCCTTGGTTTTTTGTTTGTTTGGTGGTTTTGCTTTTTGGAGAGGGGAAGGGCAATGGGGTGGTTAAGTGACTTGCTTAAGGTCACAGGGCTAGTAAGTATTAAGTGTCTGAGGTCAGATTTAAACTCAGGTCCTACTGACTCCCAGGGCCTGTGCTCTATTCACTCCGCCACCTAGCCAACCCTACAAAGCCCTTGTCACAAATATACACATTCAAACAAAACAGATTCCTTCCTTTGGCAGTGTCCTAAAATATATGTCTCATTCTGCATCTTAAATCCACTACCTCTCTGTCAGTGAGTGGGTAACCTTCTTTGTTGTTGATCCTCTGGATCTGTTGTTGTTCATTGAGTTGTTTGTCTTTATAGGGTTATTGTTATTGTATAAATTGTTTTCCAGGTTCTGCTCACTTCATTCTCCATTTATTCATATAAAACCTCCCAAGTTTCTCTCAACTCTCCCCTTCCTCATTTCTTACGATATAGCAATATTCTGTTACATTCATGTAACAAATTTGTTCACCAGACTGCTAATTTGTAGTTCTTTGCCACTATAAAAAAAGACGCTGTAAATATTTTTGTCCATATTGGTCCTTTTCTTCTTTCTTTGACTTCTTTAGGGTATAGTCCTAGTAGCAGTGTCATTTAGTCAAAGGGTTTACAGAGTTTAGTGATTTGGGAACTATAGTTCCAAATTTCATTTAACTGCTATATATCATTTCACAACTTTCCCAGCAATGCATTATTGTCTTTCCCCCACCACAGACCCTTCAGCGTTTATTTTCCCTTTTGTCTTCCCTACCAGTTTGATTGGTTTTAACTAGAACCTCACAGTTTGATTTGCATTTCTGTAATTATTATTAGTGATTTGTACAGTTTTTTACATAGTTCTTGGTAGCATGTATGTGTTCTTTTGAAAACAGCCTGTACATACCCTTTAACCGTTTCTCTATGAGGGAGATGGTTGTTATTATTATAAATTTGACTCAGTTCCCTATGTATCTTGGAAACAAGACGTTTATTAGAGAAACATGCTGCAAGGATTTTTTCTCCAGTAAAATGTTTCCCTTCTAATTTTAACAATATCACCTTTATTTGTGTAAAGATTTAATTTTTATGCTGAGTTACTCATTTTATCTTTTATCTGTCTGTCCCTTGTTTGGTCCTGAATTCTTCTGTACATAATTCTGAAAGGTAGTTTCTTCCTTGTTCCTTTGAATGGTTTATGTCTGGGTCTTACCCTTTATGTCTAAGTCATATTTATTTGGAGCATATCTTGGTATATGGTGTGAGATATTGATCTGTACCTAATTTCTGACAGACTGCTTTCCAAAAGTTTTTCCAAGAAATTTTGTTCAGTAATAAATTCTTACTTGAGTTGCTGGTATCTTTGAAGCCTCTTATTTTACAGATGAGGAAACAGAAACTTGGAGAGGTAAAGTCCCAGGTGTTAAATAGCCCCTAGCCTAAAGAGGTTTGAAGCCAGGTCTTCTGACTCTAAAGTCAGGACACTGCCACACAACCCTACTGTAGGTCTTGTACCTTCTACATAACTACATTCAGGATTTCTCCGTCTCAGTTTTTTATAATGTGTTGATGAAATCCTCATATGCTAAGTTCACAGCACTCATCTGAATATACAAGTCTAGAAACCTGTCAAAAATTTTCAAATTTGCATTGGCCCAAGTCTAAATTTTCTTATTTCTAACAAGAATAAAAACAGGAAGAAATTTGCCATCACCTACATAAAGTATGAAATGTTTCTATTTCTTCCCTGGCCAAGTGATTGTTATTAAAGTACAGATGAATTTTTCCTACTAGACAAAAAGGTAAAGGGACTTGAATGCTTTTCCACTTTTTGAGTTACTAAGGAGAGAATTAAGTGTTTCTTTAAAAAAAATGGGAGAAAGCCTACATTGTAAAATAAAGAAGGAAAAAAGGTCTCTCTCAGATGGAAATGCTTATTATATGTGTCAGGAAGCTGGAAGGTAGATGAGTGAGATGAGAGGAGACAAAGAGAACAAGGACCAATGAACCCTTGGAGCTAAATAACAGACATAAGCCCTCCCTGACATGTAGGGAGATTAATCCTGGGATGAGGAAACAGCTGTTTATCCTTTAAGAAGTAGTATATGTTAAGTGAGTCAAACATACACTTCCCCTCAGACTCCAGTAGAAACAATCCAGAACCTTATGCTGAAGACCTCTGGGAAAAGCAAGACACTCCCTCCACCTTCCACGGCCATTGACACTGCTTTTTCCTCAGTCCTTGCAGGCGACCCTTGTGGAGGCAGGACTTGCTACCACTCAACTACTTATTATCACCAATGGGCAGGTGAGCCCAAGAGTCCAGGGACAGCGTACCCTCCTCTCTCCAGATTACCCCTGTGATCACTGTCCAAGGAAGGAACTCTTGTGGAAATTTGACCTGGCTACCGTCTCTTCCATTGCCTTAACTTCTGTCTCAGCAGCCAAAGCTGTTTAAAAACATAGAAAAGAAATTTCTAAATGTCTCAGCTCCTCGCCTGTCTGCAGCTCAACACTGATACTCCTTAGGGGAGTAGAGGAAGGAATAATGGTCAGCAGGAACCCTTAAGATGGAAGGTTTAGACCTGGACCTTAAAAATCATCCCAGTCTAAATTCTAAAAGATTCACAGTGAAAAATGCAGTCCAATTCCAGAGAAAGACCTGAATAGGGTCTGAATGCAAATCAAAGCATACTTTTAAAAAAAACTTTTATTCTTGTTTTTTTTTCTGGGCTGTGTTTTCTTTCACAGTATAACTGGTATAGAAATATTTTTTGTATCACTGCACATGTATAACCTGTATCAAATTGCTTGCTTCCTCAGTGAGACGCAAGAGGAGAAGCAGCAAGGGAGAAAATATGGAACTCAGAATATTTTTTAAAAAGATTGTTAAATTTTTTTTACATGTAATAAATATTTAAAGTAGTAAAAATTAAAAAAAGAAAAAAAAGTTCTTCCAAATTCCTTAACACTGTCAAATAGTTGCACATCAGAAATGATATGGTTTTATTATTGGAAATAAAACCAAAGAAGATACATTACTGTCTGCCTTGCTGTTGCATCCTAAACATTTCTAGACTTTTCCATCTGTCTTTGTAGCTGAAAAATCATATATATGTTCCCCCTATTAGAATATGAGCTACTTGAGAGCAGAAACTATTTTTTCTTTGTAACATTCACATCACAGGTCTTGTCAGATGAGAGTTCATTATCTTATTTATCTTGTATATAACTTGCTTTGTAAATATTTGTTTACATGTTGTCTACCTAATTAGACTATAAACTCCTCGGGGGCAGGGACTGTTATTTTTTTGCCTCTTTTTGTATCTCCAGCACCTAGCACAGTGCCACAGTTCCCAACACATAGTAAGCATTAAAAAATGTCGGTTTTTGATTGAATCCTCTAAGATGTGACTAAGAATCTTCCAAGTCTTGTCAAGCCAGATATTTGCTACTGCACACTTCCGGTGATTCCCATGAGCAGAAATGATAAGATCTGGAAAAAATTCCTAGAGAGTGTGAAGCCTTACTGTTAATTTAACTTCTTTGAATCTCAGTTTCTTTAGCTTTAAGATGGGACAATAATAGCTGTAGGGCTTAAATGAAATAATGTATGCAAATCTTCCTCTAAGAGGGCTTAGAGAGGAAAGCAGGTTTAGTGAGTGGACAGATAACTGGTGTTTTAGATGATGTTTCAGAAGATGACTGTATTTCTCAACCCTGAGCTTTAAAACATATCAATGACAGTCCACCTGCCAGGGATGCTTTTTAACAATGTATTTTTATGGAGCCTTGTAAGTCTCTTCAAAAGACCTTAAATGTAAGAAGAGGAGGAGGAAGAAAACTGCTGATACATCTCTTGCTTGCTAAGTTAGATACCATAGGGAGGAGGTAGAAAAGCAGTCAAAAGCAAATTCACAGGAGAGATTATCCAAAAAAGCCAGCAGTATGACTCAGGCCCTCAAATACTTTACACACAAAATATATAAGATGTGCATAAAAACAGTCTTGATTCAAGATTCTTATTTGAGGAGGTGGAGCAGGTTGGTATGGCATAATGTGTAGAGAATTGACTTCAGAGTAAGAAAGACTTGGATTCAAGTCTAGCCTCTGACTCATACTGCCTATGTGGTTCTGGGCAAAGACAACCTTATAAGAATGTAACTTGCAGAATGGTTGCAAAAATGCAATGGTAGTCAGACAGTAAACATTTATTAAGTGCTTACACTATGTGCCAGAATAGTATTAATGCACTGGAAATATAAAGGCAAAAGACAGTACTTACTTTCAAGGAGTTCACAGTTTAATGGGAAGACGATATGCAAACAACTCTGTACAAACAATATACAGGATAAATTTGAGATAATCATAGATGGAAGGCACACTTGGGGAGGGCTTCTTGTTAAAGAATAGATTTTTGCTAGGAGCCAGGAAGTGAGGATGAAGAAGGAGAGAATTTCAGGCACAGGGAACAATCACTGGAAACACTTGGAGTTAGAAGATGGTGTGTCTTTTTTGAGGAGCAGCAAGGTGGCCAGGAAAAGTTATGAAGGGTTGTGGATAATAGTGAGAGACACTGAAGTTTATTCAGAGAGGGTGTGTGCGTGTGTTTCAGGGAGAGGAAGTGTAATGTAACATTTTCAGACTTAAGCTTTAGGAAAATCACTTGGGCAATTTAGTGGAAGATAGATTGTAATTAGGAGAGGGTTTTTTTTTTTCCTTTTTGGAGGGGGGAGGACAGGGCAATTGGGCTTAAGTGACTTACCCAAGGCCTCACGGCTAGGAGAAGCAGTAAGGGAGAAAATAT
This sequence comes from Pseudochirops cupreus, assembly GCA_028627135.1. Classification (NCBI taxonomy): domain Eukaryota; kingdom Metazoa; phylum Chordata; class Mammalia; order Diprotodontia; family Pseudocheiridae; genus Pseudochirops; species Pseudochirops cupreus. The sequence continues at coordinate 465,397,545 of CM053581.1, read as the reverse complement.
GGAGTGTTTATTTTTACTACTTTAAATATTTATTACATTTTAAAAAATTTGTTAAGTGTGAGGCTGGATTGGGACTTAGGTCCTCCTGACTCCAGGGCTGGTGCTGTGTTCACTGCGCCACCTAGCCGCTCCAATTAGGAGAGGTTTTTGAAGCAAGAAGACTAATTTGAAGGCTATTCCAATAGTGCAGGCAAGAGGTGATTGAGGGATTAAATTAGGATGGTGGATGTATAAGTGGAGAGAAAGGGTTGTTGTGAAGGTAGAAACTAGGAGTTTTGGCAGAGGGTCAGATAAGTGGGATGAATGAAAGTTCATTTTTCGATAGTTGTGAGGTTTCCAGTCTGAGTGACTGGAAGAATTGTAATGCTCTCCATTATAATGGGGTAAGATCCTGAGGTTTGTTTGGGACGTAGTGAGATTGAGAATCTTAAGGGAAGTGCATTTCAAAATGTCTAAGAAGTATTTGGAAGTGGGTGACTACAGCTCAGCTACGGTATTAGGGCTGGGCATATAGACCTAGAAATTGTCTGTATAGAGATGATAATTGAACCATGGGAGTTAATGATTCTGTAGAGTAAACAAAAGAGGAGGGCCCAGGGCAGCACCTTGGGGGACTCCACAGTTGGGTGTGACTTGAAGAAACTGCACTGAAATAGTTTGAAGGAGAACCGGGAGAGAGCATTGTTAGAGGAAGCTAGAGAGGAGAGAGTGTCTCTGAGGAGGTGATCTACAGTGTCATGTGCCAGAAAGGTCAAAAAGGATAAGTTGTGGAAAAGGCTGTTAGCTGTGGCAATAAAGAGATCATTGGTAAAGTTGAAGAAAGTAGTTTTAGTTGAATGATAGAAGAGTAAAAGGAGAGCAAAGGAAGATTGATTGTAGACAGATTTCTCATGGGTTTTAGCTCTGAAGGTGACTAGAGATGTAAGATTATAATGATGGGAATAATAGGTGAGGGTTTTTTAAAGATGCGGAAATGTGGGTGTATTTCTAAACAGCAGGATAGAAACCAGTATATAGGGAGAGATTAGAGATAGGAGAGATTTGGGATGATAGGGCAATTTGTTGGGGAAGGTAGGTGGAGTTGGGATCAAAAGTGCATATAGAGATTTTCCTTGACAAGGAGAAGGGCCGCTACTTCATCTAAAACAGGATTTAAAAAGGAGATAGTGGGGAAGATGTATCTGAGTGACGTGAGACAAAGGAGGATTGTGCAAGAAATCCAAAGTTGGAGATTGGGGATAGTGGCAAAGGATTCAAGAACAAGAGGACTCTGTATATACAGAGTTTAGTTGTTTCATCAAGGGCTCAAAATAACATTGAAAGGGAGAGTATGGCCAGTGTAGGAGTGGTAGCCTGGGAAATATTTACGTATAGGAAAATACTTGAAAATCTGTTTGGTGTTAGAATTCTAATTCTTTCCTCATTTTTCATTTATTTTCTTATTGAATAACTGAAAATTTGGGGACATTTAAGAGAAAAATATTAAGCTTTAATTCTGTGATGATAATGGTGGTTATTACCAAACTTTATGAAAGACATGCAGCCTGGTAAATTACTTAACTTCTTCAGTTCAAGGTTCATGAAATAATAACAAAATAAAGACCTTGTTCTAGTTCTTAGGGTTTCTTTCAGCTGTAAGTCATTTGATCTTATAAAATCATATGAGAATAGATAGATAAAAATGGTGATTTTCCCCAGAGTCTTATCTGTAGTTCTAACGCTAATCTTTATCTTTGAATAATTCCTCATTAATTTTGTAATTAAATTATAAATTGAAGCAATAAATGATGTCATTCTGGGACCTATGGGAAGACAGAATAGTGAGATTGAAAGCTCACAATAGAATATTCCATGAAACAAGGAACTTAACTTTTTTTTTCCCCTTCGACTCTCTAGCACCTTCTGTATAGTGCTTTATTTGTAGTAGGCACTCACAGAATATTTGTTGAATTGAAACATTTTTTGCCTCCATTAGTTGAACGATAAATCCTGTCACATTCTTGCTTTGTTTCCACACTCCTAAAATATCATCTGAAAAATATAAAATATATTGATTTCATAATGAAAAGAAATCAAATTGCCATGTAAAATTGTATTGAATAGAAAAGTTTGAATTCATTTAAAATAAAGCTTTAAATTTTTTTTTTACTGTTTCTGCTCTTTGTTATTTTTGTTATTCTTTTCTTCCAAATCTGTTGTGTCTTTATTACCATCTATTCCCAGAAGTGAGATTATATGCCCAAGTAAGACTTTAAATAACTCCAGTTTGTATTTATGTGTGACCCATATTGAATTAATGTTAATTCTTTCCAAGTTGTTAATTGACAATTGAAATATTTAATCATGACTTCAAGTTTTATTTCCATCTATCTCCCCTCTTCTTCGTTTACCTTGAGACTTTTTGGAAGCCTTCCTCGAGTGCCAAACTCGGCCTCTGCTAAGATTTTTGGGTGCTTTGTAACCATTATGTCCTTTTTTAAAGAGTAGACTTTGCAAGGTGGTGGATGTGTAAAGACTTTCTTTGCTCAAAAGTTCAGTTCTGGTTGACTCCCAAGTATTTATGAAGCTGATGTAAATTTATATCCTTTACCAAATATTTATTGTATATTTGATGTTATTTCTTTTTCATCCCATATTCCCTTAAGGGACAGTAGCATAGTTTATCTTTCGATGGCCTCAACTTTTTCAGCAACTGCCCATATAAAGATTTTTGGATGGATAACTTTGAAATGAATTGTCTTCATTTTGAAGAAATGTTTATAGCTTTGGAAGATTTCTTAGATTTGACGGGGAGTGGCTCCCTCTTGTGGTACTTATATTTATCAAATGTTCAGCTGTCTTCATGACCTTAGCTCAAAAGGGCCACCTCCAGTTTTCCTGATTTCTATCTCACCACTGGACCCAGATGGCTCTGGAGGAGAGAATGAGGCTGGTGACTTTGCATAGCCCTCCCTCACTTAAATCCAGCTCACTTGTAAATCACAACATCTCCTTGATGTCATGGTTCTCTTCCAGCGTGAAGAACAAACAACAACCTTTTTAAAAAATTACATACATACATTTTTTTGTTTGGTGCAACAGACATCTTCCTGCACAAATCCTTCTACAAAGTGTATTTTCCGCAGAGAGTTTATAAATTGATAGATAGATTGATAGAATTTAAGCTCTTTGAAAAGAAGAAAATGCTTGTCATTTGATTGTAGGGAGAGACTTATATATGACCAGCACTTGCCTTTTTCTTTTTAATTTTTGTGTCTTTTGACTCTGCTTTCTTCGCTTTGCATCACATCAGATGAGTCTAAACACATTTCTCTGAAATCTTCATTTTTAGTTATTTGTAAAATTTCTCTTCTAGCTCTGTCTATTAAATCTTCCTCATTTTAAGAAATGTTAAATGTCCACATCTGCTGAAATTTATGCAGGTAGTTTCTCTAAATATTAAGGAAACATTCTAGATTATTAAAGTTTAAGCTGTAAGCTCTGTATAATTATGGAACTTGATTAATTTTTGTTAATTTCTACAGTGAATTGATCTCTTTGTTTTTGTTTTGTCTTGAAAAACTCAAATTTTAAGCATGTATTTAGGCACTAGAATAATTAATGGAATATGCTTTAATAATAGATTTTTTTATTGCATTTTAAGAGCCTTGAAGGTGATGTGTGGCCAAGATAGAAACTATAATCAGAATTTTGTCTGTAGGAACAGTTGGTAATTGGAGTCCACTGTGCATTTGCCCCGTAAGAATAGCATCCCCTAAATTTACAGGATCTGGAAGTCCAATATCTTGTCCTAGCCCTATTTGTCCTTATAACTTTCAACAGTTGGCATGTTGAGAGCCTTTGTTATGGCTAAATGCTTTTGCTAGTTAATGTCTAATTGCAAAATTTCCAGGTTTAGGTACAGTTTGATAATCTTAATTTATCATATCATAAAGATACTAGCCATTAGCAAAATTAGAAAGATTGGAAATGTATCTGTCAGATAGATACAGATTAGGTGTCAAAACAGACACCTAATAATCTCTTTATTAATGTAAACAATTTGGGGCAATCTTATGGTGCTAAGCAGTGATCATCGCTTTATTTGCTAAAATTTCTTATCCTACCATACTCTGACAAATTATACAGTAAAGAAAAAACAATCCCTGAATCTCTTGTTAGGTGGCAAAATCTAGGACCAGGCCAGTAAGATCAAGGGATGGGAGAAGTGCACAAAATAAAAATAAAATAATTATCTTGGGCATATAATTAGAATTATTAAAAGCAGATTGAAATTGAGCTCAATTGTTCCAGTTTTAAGAATTGCTATCTCTGCTTTGGGAATAATAGATAAGATAGTGTGAGACAACCATATTGTCAGAATTTCTTCTCTGTGTTGTGATTTGATTAAATTATTCCTACCAAAATTTTAAAAAATATTTTAGGCATTTCTTCATAACTCATACTTCTTTTCATTTGTAGGGAGGTATATAGACTTTAGGACAATGATTTTCTCTTATTTTTTAGGCTAATTTTGCAGTTACTTGTACTAATTTTAAAATAAAAGGAATACTTTTTAAAAAACATTAGGAATTGTGTGACTCTGTAATTTACTTTGCTTCTTTATCACTCAGTATTTATTCATTGATATAGGAAGTCTTTTACTTGATCTGGAGACTCTATTCCCTTCTATTTTTAATATTTTACTTGTTGGTTTATCCGCTAGTGCTGATATGTTTTTTGAGTTCTCTTCGTTCTAAGATCTTTGGTAATTTCAGACCCTCCCCCCCCCTTATTTTTCCTTTATATTTCCCTGTTACTAACTTTCTTACTTCCTTCCATTAGAAAATAAAAATCAGTTCACTAAATGAAATAAAAATTCTGAGATCAGCAAACATCTCATTCATTTTTAAAAGGAAAAATAGTAATTGCTTGACAAAAAATGTTAGCAAGAATACTTAAAATAGCATAATATTTTTATGTTATATTCCAAAAATATAAAATTGATATCTTTTTATTGTGGGGGGGGGGGGGAGGGAAGCCCAAATGACTACATTTAGGGTTTTTTTTTTGCCACAACTTTTTTGGCGAAAAATAGGATTTTGTTTTAATTTATCATGTTGGAACAATGAATTGACTTTGAATTACAGAGTATCTTAAAAACTTTTTAAACTGTCTAGCTCAGGATTTTAAGTTTTTCGTATTGACCTAGCTGAAGTAGATTCATGTAATATTTAAAGCACTTAAAACATATCACTAGAAATTGTCATAACCTACACATTCCAGTTTTTTAAAATTATATTCAATCAACAAGTATTTATTAAGCATCTTACCATATACCAGATACTGTGCTGGGTGGTGAAGACACAAAGACAAAAAGAAAAAAATCCCTCAAGGAGCTTGCATTCAACTGAGACACTTTTAGGCGTATAAACATATATGAGCATACCTTTAAGATATTATGGATTTGCAATGAAGCAAATATTGCAGTAAAGTGAGTCACATGAATTCTTTGGTTTCCCAGTGCATTACTTTTATGCTATGTATACACTATACTGTATCCACTATCTACTAAAACTATGAAGTGTACAATGGTATTAATGTCTTAAAAAATAACCTTAATTAAAAATACTTTATTGCTAAAAATGCTAACTATCATGTGAATCTTCAGCAAGTCATAATCTTTTTGTTTGTGGAGGGTCTTACCTCTATGTTGATGGCTGCTGACTGATCAGGCTTGTGGTTTTTCAAGGTTGTCTTACAGAATAAGACAGTGAAGTTTGCTGCATGGCTTGACTCTTTCATGTGAAAACACTTAGAGGCCATTATAGGGTTATTAATTAGCCTAATTTCAATATTCTTGTGTCCCTGGGAATAGAGAGAGACGGGGAAACAACTGGTCCGTGAAGCAGTCAGAGCACATAACATTTATTGAAGTTTGCTGCCTCTTATGTGCACAGTTCATGGTACCTCAGAACAATTACAATAGTAACTTCAAACATCAGTGATCACAGATCACCATAACAGATATAATAATAATGTGGAATATTGTAAGAATTATCAAAATGTGACACAAAGACATGATGTGAGCACATGCTGTTGGAATAATGGCGCTGATAGATTTTCTTAGTGCAGAGTTGCTGGAGTCCTCCAGTTTGTAAAATATGCAGTATCTGGGAAGCACAGTAAAGTGGAGCACAATAACAAGTATGCCTGTATGTCCATATATAAATGGAAAAGCTAGGTGGTGCAGTGGATGGAGTACAGGGCCTGGAGTCAGGAAGACTCATCTTAGGAGTTCTGATGTGACTTCAGACACTTACTGGTTGTGTGACCCTGGGCAAGTCACTTAACTCTGTTTGCTTCAGTTTCCTCATCTGTAAAATGAGCTGGAGAAAGAAAAGGCAAACCACTGCAATATCTTTGTGAAAAGTCTGACAAGACTGAAAAACAACTGAAATTAATACCAAATATATACAAAGTAAATACAAGGAAATGGAAGGGGCACTAGCAGTTAGGGAAACTAGGAAAGACTTCAGTTTAAAAAGGTTGCTCTTGAGCTGAGTTTTGAAGCAAGCTAAGGATTAAAAGGCCAGGAGGTGAGGAACATCTGTATGTATGTATGTATGTAAGTATGAGGGACAACCTTAAAAAGCTCAGAATTGGAATTTGCTAAATAGAAAGTGGACCAGTACGGTTATTCTGTAAAATGTGTGAAAGGGAATAATAAATAATGTCTGGAAAGGTAGATTGCAGTCCTGTTGTAAAGGGTTTTAAATACAAAACAGAAATTTGTATTTAATCCTCATATATATCATTCTGGAGGTTTGTTGTCATCATCTTTCTTGTTGTGGCTGGGTGGCTGGGAATAGAGAGGCTGGGCCCCTCTCAAGGAGGTAATATAATCAGACCTGTGCTTTAGCACAGTCTTTTTGGCAACTGTGTGAAGTCATCTCTGTCATATGTATTGGATGCATATTGTCATAGGACAGCCTGCTTCTCTACTGTTAACATGAGTCCTGTAAATAGCCATTTCAGTGCCTTTTCGCAGGAAGTCACCAACCCCTACTGTCTGACTCCTCTTCCTCCGACCTTAAGTGATCTCTCTCCGGATATAAATTCACCTTAATATTTCGTGGAGTTGGAAAGCAGCTGCTTCCTCATTAGAGTGTGTTGTTTCCTCCCTCTTGTTTCCCCATCCTCCTTTATGTGAAGAGCCTCATATTTATGACTTGGTGCCAAGTGATTTGTGCTTACCCTTTCTTCTGTGTGTCATTCTACCTTTAGAGCACCTGACAAGTTAGATTTCTCTTTTGGTTTTTGAGACTTCTTTCTTTCACTCTTTTTAAGAAATACTTTATATCTTTGATAACCTGAAGAGTTATTCCATACCCTTTGTCTTCTAGGAGGAATATTAACCTGTATTTTATTAGATTTAAAGTTAGATGGGGCAGTAGACTTCTTTTCATCCAAATATCCCATTTTATAGGAAATTAAAGTTGTTAATTTCTGTGTCTTAATCTGAGAAGCTATATGGAATATGAGAACTAGAAAAGACTTGGAAGATGATCATTTTACACATAGGGAAACCGAGGTCCAGAAAGATAAATTAGGCCAGTGCTTCTTCCACCATTTAGGTTAGTAGCATATGAGAATTTAAAACATTTACAAATTATGTACAAATAGAAGTTGTTTGTTTTTACTTACCTTCATGTAGATGGTTTCTCTCAAATTTTTTTAGAATTATTAGCAGAATATTAGAATATAGAGCTGAGGCTTATAGTAAATAATGAGAATCATTTAAAAAAAGTGTACTCCTGTCTTAACAGAATAGATTCCTGAAAAGCTTGTTAACATGAATCCTATTTTCCTATAGTCTTTTTTTTTTTGGAGGGCAATTGGGGTTAAGTGACTTGCCCAAAGTCACACAGCTAGTAAGTGTGTCAAGTGTCTGAGACTGGATTTGAACTAAGGTACTCCTGACTCCAGGGCTGGTGTTCTATTCACCCCGCCACCTAGCTACCCCCTCCTGTAGTCTTAATTATAAAATCAGAAACATTCAGACTTTGGGGGATATCCAGACTCTTAAGCCAGAAGAATGTTTAATGTTGTTTATAATTAAAATTAATAGTTGGACTTTAGTTTGGATGCAGGAGTAGAAAACTCCAAGTACTCCTGATTTCTTGGGAACTGGATAGACAGTATAATAGATTCAAGATGATATGAAACTGCCAACTTCTTGGGGAGAGGTGTTTATTTATTATCTTGGGGTGCATATTTATTACTGTGTTAATTGAACTTATAACAATTCATTAAACCTTAAATTTGTAATACTGCTAGGCAAATTTTGGTTTAGAGGTAACTGTAATACTATGTCATAGTTAACAATGTTTGCTGCATTAGTATTGTAGTGGACAGAGAATTTGACCTAAAGTCAGGAAGACCTTAGTTTAGATTTTGCCTCAGACATTAGCTGTATGATCCTGGACAAGTCACTCAACCTCTTTCTGCCATAATTTTCTCATCTGTAAAATAGGGATAAGAACACCTACTTCTTCCCAGGATTGTTGTTAGGATTAGTGAGATGTTTGTAAAGTGCTTTTGCAAAGTTTAAAGTGTGCTTGCTCCCCCCCCCCCCCCCAATATATAAACACACTAGCTATGCAAGTCTTTTATTAAATTAGGATTATTGTTATAGTTCATGTTGTTTGCAATAAATAGTCTGAATCTTAGAAAATCTTGAGCAGAATTTTGCTACTGTATTGGCATTTTATAACAAATGTTGTTGAATATTAAGTGGAAACAATATAATCCCCACAAACAGGGCAAGGCCAAGGTAAAGCGACAAATATTTATTAAACACTTAGGTGCTAGTCACTGTGCTAAGCATTAATGGTACAAATAGAAGCAAAAGACAGCCGTTGCCCTCAAGGAACTTATATTCTGGTGGGGGAAGACAGTATATAAAGGGGAGCTGAAGGGTAGTGGAGGTGAGAGAATTATGGAGATTCGGAAGTTCTGTCAAGGAGAGGAATGAAGCAGGGTTGTCTTGGGTCCATTATCAAAGTGGAGGCCCCTCAAAGGAACTTGTCAGTGGGAGGAGGCCAGAGATGCGAAGGGGTATTTCAGGGCTAGAAGGCCTAAGAACTCAGGAAAATTATTCTGAGAGAAGGTGGTTCAGTCATGTTGGCAGATCCCAGAGATTCACAAGCACAGAGGTTGTACATTCAGAAGAATGGAGGATGATGACTCCAGTTCTAAAATGGTGTTCCTGGAAGGAACTTACCAACTGAAGAAGGAGACAGTTCTGCTTGTATTTGTTTTGTAGATAATTATTTGTTATTTTAGAAAAAGATACTATGCCTTATTCACTTAGAGTATATCTACAGTTTGAACAAGGCTAGGTTCTTTTACTTAAAAGAATGAAATATATTTGTGGAAATTCAGACACATTATTTACTGACAGGGCACTATTTACTAAAATTAGTAGAAATAAATGGTTAAAAGTATAAATGAAACTAAAATGGATCAGTATACTAATTGTGTTCCTTTTTACTTTTAAGGTTGCTCTCTATAAGGAATGTTAATTTTCAGTTATATAGGGCTTATACTGAGGTCTTACTATTACCAAACCATTAATACTACAAAAACTTTTCCTTTTAGTTTTCTTTTTCTCCAAAACATTTTCTAATACAGCTAAGTAGCATAGTAGATGAAATACTAGACTTGGAGTCAGGAAGATCTGAGTTCAAATCCAGCCTCAGACACTAGCTTTGTGACCCTGGACAAGTCTGTTAATCTTTTTGCCTCAGTTTCCTTATTTTTAAAGTGGGTGTTATAATTTATAATAGCGCCTACTTTCCAGCAAAAGACAGCCCTTGCCCTTAAGGTACTGAATGAGATAATATTTACAAAGAATTTGGCAAAGCACTAACTAGCTAAGAGTAGGTAGTAGTAATAATAGTAATAAAATATATTTTATACTCAGTTTGTAGTATTACATACTGTATTTCATAAGAGGGTAGAATTAATTATTAATGATAAAAAATACCATTTATTTCCCCTTGAGCATTAAGAAATAAACATAAGATGACACTAACTCGTACTCTTCTTTTTAGGTAAAAAGAACCTATTCCCATGGTACATATCGAGCTGGCCCAATGCGACAGATCAGCTTGGTAGGAGCAGTGGATGAGGAAGTGGGAGATTACTTTCCAGAGTTTCTTGACATGCTGGAAGATTCACCTTTTTTAAAAGTAAGGGAAATTTCAGAGATGTATTTATGTGTATAGAATAATTCTCTATGACGCATAGTGGAAGGAGCAGTGAACTTGGGAGTCAGAGAACTAGGTTTGAATCTCTAAGCTCTTAGATCTTACAGTTGTATGACCATAGGAAATTTATTTAATCTCTTTCAGCCTCAGTGTCCTTATATGAAAGTAGGGATAATACTGCTTTCATCACCTACCTTACAGGGTAATTGTGAAGAAAATATTTTGTGAACTAAAACGTCATACAAGTGTAAATTATGATGGATGATGATGTGAGAGGTAGAGTACATTTAGAATTAATGTATAACTCTGCAAACTATTGATGACATTTTTCATATATATTATATATAATTTAAATATAATATATAATTTATATGCTAAATATAATATAACATATGAATATAATAAATATTACACTAAATATAATATAATAATTTAATA
>CM053581.1:465364914-465386354 GCA_028627135.1 Pseudochirops cupreus | reverse complement strand
CTGTCCTTCTCCGTCTACAGAAATGTGAATATTCATCATCCCTCCCCGCCAAGGAGTTGCAGATTTAGATCAAAAACAATACATTAAACAGATTTTTGTGGGCTACCAGCAACTATTTGCATAACATTGTTTCTATGGGAAAATGTGTTTTAGGGAACATTTGTTTATCTAGCTAACTGCATATAGCACCACACCCTGACAACCTCTTGGTTCCTGGGAAAGTATCTTCTACTGACTGCCAAGCATGGCAATTTAGTATATAATTTATTCTTTTGAGGGAAATGTAAGGGTAAAGCTGCTTGTCAGAGACCAGCTATTTTTAGATGGGATATTGTAAATTTAGCATTTTAAAGTCAGAGAGCTGCCTATATTGTGTTTAAACTTCAAGTATTGGGAGACTATAAAGTAGGAGAAGGTAGTTTCTGAAATTTGCAGTTTGGCTAATGTAAGGGCATTTACTTTCTTCATTTCTGTAAGGCAAGAGGGTAATAGATCTAGAGTTGGAAGCCACCTCAGAGATCATCTAGTCTCCAAACTCCTCTCATTTTACAGAGATGTATGCTAGAATGTTTTTTAAGATTAGGACACATGTGGTAGTTGTTATATAGTAGCATTTCTGCTTGTCTAAAATCCCCTTTTTACGGCGTATAACATTTCTTTAGAATTGTGTCATCTACTGAGCCATCACATAGTTACTTGAAACATATTGACGCTTTATTTTGTCAACATGGGATTTTGATTAGGCTAATGAAATCTATTTAGAAAGTTGATACCTTGTGGTGTTAATGGCTATCGATGACATAGAGGTCGGGCTATTCAATGGTGGTCTTCCCTCCCAAATTGTGCACTACTACACAACATTGTTCATTAATAGACAACTAGTAAGTTGTGTTTTGTCCTTGTGTTAATCCATATAAACTTATTTATAGGACATACACAGTTTTAATCACAGTGGAAAGTAATCTGATCATATTATGTCACATCTTGGTAAATTAGCCCAATTTGATTAGAAAAGATAAAACTGTTCTTTTAGCTGTCTAGGAAATGAGTTCAACTGGAATAAAATGTCACACAGTAGAGTGTTTGTTGATAGCTCACTCTTACCAATACCAGAAAATAATTCAAAACATACCTTTCTATTTATTAGTACCAGCAAGTTTATTATTCATGAAAAACATTCTTTCTTATTAAGGTGGCTTTTGCCTGTTGATGTAAACATTCATTTGCTCGCTCCATGAGATAAATGATCAGAGATTCACATTAGCATCTGGCGTGTGAGATATTGGGGGGGACTGGTCTCATATGTTTTGGGGTAAATATACTCAACCTGGAAAACTTCCAAACTATAGAGAAATTCAGGTAACAGTATTTTTCTCTGTACCTTGCTTCTTCTAGGTGTACATATTTTACAATCCTTTGTAACCTCAGAAGAGAGAGATTTAGAGAGGGATTAAAAAAATTGTGAGGAGGGGCAACAAGGCAGTGAGGAAAGATTTGAGAATAGGTGATTTTTAAAAATTTCAAGTTTGCATTACATAAATAATTATTAGTCATCTCTGTTTTGTTCCTAAGCAACTCTTTAGTGTGCTTTAAATGTGTGTTCATTTGAACCCTCTCTATAAAATGAAAGAAGTCATCAAGGATGTGTCTGTGTTGTCTTTTGTTGGTTTAAAAAAAAAACAGAACTACCAATGAAATAAAAAACCTGCAGTACCTACCTCGAACTAGTGAGCCCCGTGAAATGCTTTTTGAAGACAGGACACGAGCCCATGCAGATCACATAGGACAAGGCTTTGAGCGACAGACTACAGCTGCTGTTGGAGTGCTAAAGGCTGTGCACTGTGGGGAGTGGTAAGTAACTGATTCTCTTTTATTGGAAAGACTTATTTAACCTTTCAGAAACAGTTGTTTGAGAAAGATTAGCTGCTGTCGATTTATTTTTTCCCAGCAAATTTTCTATGTTATATAAACATTATGATTATTCTTTGATAATTGTAAAAAAAAAAGGTAGTTTCTTCATATTTGTTTATCTTAACACCTATGCAGATGGATAAAGTAGTATGTTTCCCTTGCTTTTGTGGACACTTCTGATCTTTATGGGATGAGGGAAGCCATGGAGACTATTCTACCCATTCATTTTATGCCTCTGAAGCTATCTTCTCTGAAGTTCTTATATGCTCTGACAAAGTCAGCTGTTTGGTAGGAGATAATTAGATAACTATTCCAAAAGGCTGTTTTTGGACACTTTTCAGATAGCAAGATGTCTGACAGTATAAAAAGAAATAAGACTTTAATTTTTATCAAAAAGGCCTACTTGTTGAGACTTTTAGACACATATATACATATATGTAATTATGTAGATATGAAATATTACACATCTGGCTAAAATATATACACTTTCCAGAGGTCCAAAGAGAGGTTATCTTAAAGGTTTAACTTTAGTCCCGGAAATTAAGTAAGACAGTAAGTCCATACCACCTGAAAGCAAAATATAAATAAAGCAGACAATCAAAAATGTCTCACATGTTGAATTAGAGCATATAGATAGAAGATTTTGTATTTTTCTATTCATATTACCCAATCTGTTTTCCATTCATATAATCCAATTCATCTCAAGAAAGAAAACACCATTATAGTGGAGAAGCTTATGAGGATGAAGAACATCTAAGAGGTGCTATTTAGTGTGAGACCTCACACTAAATGGGGGCCAGTGAATGTTCTTCATTGTCATGCTGTCTAGACAGTAGTGAATGAGTGAAGGAGTAAAATCATCTTAACACACTCACTTTGTTTTTGTTGTGTTTTATAAGTTAATGAATAAAATCAATATAAAAATTAAATTAATAAAACAAAAGATTTTTTTGCATGAATAGTAACTTCCTTTCTCATAGCATATTATTTTCCTCCATTTTTACCTCCTCCTCAAACACCAAGAATGTTTCTCTATATTAAATTTTATAAAATAGATTTAACACAGTTATATTAATATTTATTCTGGGATGTCCAGTTTGATCAGATAGATTTTTTTTAGTTTACTGAGATTTAAACATTTATTACTTGATTATTTGTAGTGTAACATATCATGCCAGAATATGGTAGTTTCCTTACAAAAATGGTAGAATTTGAAATTAAACTTACTCATTTTAGAACTAACTACAAAATTATTTTAATGAAATTGCTAATGTTCCTGTGATATTTGTCTTGAAAAAACAATTCCAAGTAAGGAAAGTGAATGCTTTCATATAACAGTGCATGTATGTTTGAAGAGCTTATGGGTGGAAATATTTTGGAGATGAGGAAAAGATCTGCAAAAATATGAGACTCTTGTTGATGGCTGTTTGGTCAGTTGGCAAAGCTCATTATTTCCAATATATAATTGGATGTTCAAAAACAATTGGAGGAGAACTGAATTAGGTAACAACAATATTAGACTATCCTTTAATGAAGTAAGTTGGTGGACAAAATTGGAATTTTTTAAATGTCCATAGCCTTTGTAGAATATTTAAGATTTTTGTTTTCAGATACTTTTTATATTCTTGACGCTTGCTCTTTGTCATAAATCTATCTTTTTCATTCACTTTGGTTGTTGCTGAACTGACTTAATAGGAGGGTTGGAATATGTTTCAGAGAATAGATTATTGTTCTGTAATCCTGTACATGTAATCTTGGTGAAGCCTTTTTAATTGACCAGATAAGTCCATTTCAGATTATTTCTAAACATCTTTACTGTCCGTTTTGTAGAGTTGTTGACTCAGAAGCCATATAATAGTACATAGGTAGAGATCCTTCAGTAGGAATTAACATAATATATGCTAAATTTAAAAATCACCATCCACACTTGGACCTCCTTATTGCCCCTTGTCATGAAAACCTTTGGGTATTGGGAGTGGGAAAGAAGGTGGAGGTATTAGCTGGGGTAAGGAAAACAAGTTTTGAAATTTTTCTTTTCCTGTAGTAGCTGCATCTCTCCTGAAATGACTGCAAAATCATTACCTTTCACCTATGTTATTCTAATTGCTTCCTAACTGATCTCCCTACCCATAGTTATAATCTTTTTCCTGATTTCCATTCTTTATCTCAGAATGCCTGATCATCTTTTCCCCCTGGATATACCACATGCATCTGAAGTTTATCGTGTCTAAAACAAAATTTACCTTTCCCTCTAATTTCTTGTTTCTTTCAAAGTTCCTTATTTTTCTTGAGGGCACCACTCTTCTACCAGTTGCTCTTGTTCATCACTTAACTTTTCTCTCACCCACGTCTTCCAACCTTCCCCTAACTCCCTTTGATTCTGTCTACACAGTATTTCTTACATCTTTATTTTTCTGTTTCTCTCTTCACAGGGCTACTGCCTTACTTCAGTTGCCTGTACTGTTGTAATAGCCTTCTAACTCCTCCTGCTAGTTTGGTTTAGACACATTTGCGAAAATCTTAACAGGGCTTAGGTCTGACTACATCATTCTAGTTCTCAGAAATCTTCAAGGGCTCCTCATAAGAAAAGATAGAAACTCTGTATGTTTAAAGCCTTCCATCATGTGCCTCCAACTTATGTTTCTGCTTTATATTCTATCCAGACTGAACTATCAGCTGTTAGTTGAACTTTACATTGTCTTCCCACTCCAAGAATTTTATAATTATTCCCATGGCTGGGATTGTATTCCCTTGTCATCTTCACATCTCATAATCTGTTTAGGGCTTCTTTCTGTTATCAGCCTTCACCTCCCCCTCTTTACCTAGCAACTGAAAGTTATCTCTTACTTCTAAAATTATCTTGTATTATACATACCTGCAAACATACTGTACTCTCTAGTAATGTTGTTTTTGGCTTTTCTATTCTCTGTGCATAGCAGTAACTTGTAGGTGGCTGAACTGAATTTTAGAAAACTCATGTATTCAGACCTATGAGGAAACTGAAAAGTAGCATGATAAAGTATTAGTTTAGATGCCCATTCTGCTACTTACTAAGCAGGTCACTTCATCTTTTGGCTTTGGTTTCCTCATCTGTAGAATGGGAAAGCTTATGAGAGATGATCTAAAGTAAAGTGACTTCTAGTTCTAAACCCTTTGATTCAACTGTACAAGCTGCTTTTACTTCCCTCAGATAGTTTCAGGTTTTTAGCTCATCAGCTGATTAGCTGTTGCTGGGATGCTGCTCCAAAATGACTTGAACACATTGCTACAAAATTGTAACAGAAATATGAGTTTAACAGACATCATTTTTAAAACATGTACATTATTTCTAGGAAAGTTAGACTTTATTTGTGCTATAAGGTGCAATTGTTTACTCAGATTGCTTTCTTCCTAAGATCTAGCCTGATGATATGGTTACCAAACTTTAAAAAATAAAAGTTGGAACAGAGGGCATTCGTATTTTTTCTTTAAAGCATAAAAGGAGGTATAGTAGGAAATAGACAAATAGGACGACTTTGAAAATAGCATGATGAATTTATTATGTAGTTAGTATGTAGTTAAAAAGAAAGTATGTTCTGCATTGTACAATTCTCTCCTCTTCTACTAGGAAGTGCTCACATGCTGTTTTAAGTTCATAATAAAATGTTAAAATCTGTAGTGTTAGCTATGTGAGGCATTAAGAGATTAAGTGGGTTGCTCAGTTACATGTGTCAGGACTTGGAGCCTGGTATCTGCTCTGAACCTAAGCACTGTTTATTTATATTATATTTGCTTTGCAAAAATAAATTTGGACGTTGTGAAGCAACTGACTGACACATGAACTTTTAGTAATTCCCTCAGGAAATTAGGGAGTGAGGTAAGTAGTGAATTTCCCATACAACTGAGTTCTCCAGTGCTGATTCTTACCTAGGCACAAGCATACATTGTATCTGTGATTAAAACTGCAAGGGCAGTGCCCCCAGGAGCATTCTTATCTAAACTTTGTACTTCTCCAAACCTAGCATAATGAGACCCTTCTACACAGTGAGTGCTTAATAAGTATTTGTTAAATTTGAGTACGTTCACCTTTTGAGGAATACAGAAGGATCATTTAAAACCATCTCAAGAAATTATTTTCAAAGTATGGCCTGATTAAAATGTTCTTGGTACATCCTATCTTCTTATCCCTTGTTCCATTGTCATTATAATTATTCATTATATCCTATTTACATTTTCCGAACATGAAATACTATTAATTATTTTTCTTTATTAACAAAAAAATTCACCCTCCTTCCTCCTCACAATGAATTTTGGAATTTGAAGCAACCCAGTGATATATGAATTTTTAGTATCAACCTACAGTAAATTAGCCATTACCTCTGCATTTAAGGGGGCAACTAGGTGGTACAATGGATAGAGTACTGGCCTGGGAATCAGGAAGACTGTTTTTGAGTTCAAATTTGGCCTCAGACACTAACTGTGTGACCCTGCGCAAGTCATTTAGCCTGGTTTGCCTCAGTTCCTCATCTGTAAAATGAGCTGGAGAAATGGCAGATCACTACTTTCTTTGCCAACAAATCCCCAAATGGGGTCATGAAGGATCAGACATGACTGGAAAACAACTGAATAGCAAACATACATTTGTAGTGAGCATACATCCTGGTTTTTCCAGGGTAGTATGAATTTCAAGTAAAGAAGGTGGATTTTTCTTTTAAGTTTTGCAAAAAAGAATATTCTTTTCAGACCGTCTACTTTTTAATTTGGAAAATACTTTCACTGCTTATATATTGTATCCTAGTTTAGAAGTTAACACTAAAGTACCTAGAACTTTTCTAATTTGTAATGATTGGGGAGAAAGGCCAGAGTGAGTTGGTCTGAATTATAAGTGAAGTTTAATATTTTCAAATATACTAGAAGCTGGGATGAGATACAACCTATGTTAAATAGTAGTTTTGCTTTAATAAATGTTATCAATTCAGTACTTTTTAAATAAACATTGGTACTTTGTCCTCTTAAGTAGTATAGCCATTGTTACTATAAAATTGGTTACATATTAATTTGTTTACAAACCTTTGTATGTTATGTATTTACTCCCTTTGGAAATTTCTCTGAATTTCGTGTCCTAATTAGTCAGGTTTTTCTGTATGAATTGGTAGGATAAGAATTTTACTGTTGCATTAGGTTTCTGGTTAGGCCAGAACCTGAAGTTGAGGGTGCTTTGGAGCAGGTGAAGCTGGTGGGAAGGGAAGGAGAGGAAATTAGCTGCTGGGATGCCCAATGTCTTCTGGC
Source organism: Pseudochirops cupreus (assembly GCA_028627135.1). Lineage (NCBI taxonomy): Eukaryota > Metazoa > Chordata > Mammalia > Diprotodontia > Pseudocheiridae > Pseudochirops > Pseudochirops cupreus. The sequence goes on along the minus strand of CM053581.1, from coordinate 465,379,175 downwards.
CATGACCAAGTGCAACAGCTTGCTTTAGGCAGACACTGGGATTGCACATTCCCAGGTATGAGTTCTTTTTCACTGCAGTAATTGTGCAATATGCTTCCCATATAAATACCTCCCTTTCCCTTAGTCAGATGTTGTGGGATTTTTGTTTTACTTTGATCTAGAATTAGTCTGCCTCTTGGATCCTTTCTTATTTCCTGCTGTTCATAAAGCTGAAGATATGTAGGCCAGTGACTTTATATTTCTTCAGAGATCTTATTTTACCTTGAGAAACAAGGCAAGCATTATTTTTGGCAGACTATCAGATAAATATGTAGAAAGAATTTTTATTTGACAGTATTTTAGCCTAAGGATTCTTAACCTTTGTTAAGACACACACATGCGTGAGTGTTCTTGACTTCAGGATTCCATGATTTCTGGATGTATTTGTTTTATTTTAAGTAGCTGGTCAGTAGTAGTTGTAAGACTTAAAGTTGAAATGGAAAAGATTCCCCTTGTTTAATTCTTTTTTTTTTTTTGGCCTTTCTGGAGGGGGGAAGGCAGGGCAATTGGGGTTAAGTGACTTGCCCAAAGTCACATGGCTAGTGTTATATGTCTGAGGCTGGATTTGAATTCAGGTCCTGCTGACTCCAGGGCCAGTCCTCTATTCACTGTGCCACCTAGCCACCCTCTGCCCCGTTTAATTCTTAAAAAGAAATCTTTTAAGATGCATTCTATAATAACATACATGTTTCTTAAAAGATTTTTGTTTTGGCCCTAATTTGCTTTTATTTTGGCTAAAAGCTCTGAGTTGGGAGGAGTGTGGGATGAGGAGTGAGGAGAAATGATGGTGGGAATTTTTAACTCTGATTTTCTTTTCTAGGCCTGATCAGCCTCGTATTACCAAAGATGTAATTTGTTTTCATGCTGAAGATTTCTTAGAGGTAGTTCAACGAATGCAGTTAGATTTGCATGAACCTCCACTATCTCAGGTGTGTTATATATCATTCTACTCTTCTCAGGCTAGTTTTTCCATGGAACAGATTTCTTATTTTGTTACGTTTTTGCTTTTCTCTAGTGCGTCCAGTGGGTTGATGATGCAAAACTTAATCAGCTTCGAAGAGAAGGCATTCGCTATGCCAGAATTCAATTGTATGATAATGATATCTACTTCATTCCACGGAATGTTGTACATCAGTTCAAGACTGTTTCAGCTGTATGCAGTTTAGCCTGGCATATTCGCCTCAAGCTGTATCATTCAGAAGGTGATGCCTCGCAGAATGCAGATACTTTGGAAGTAGGCACTTCAACAGATCATATGTCAACAGTTCTTGGACTTCATACTGACAGCATAATTTGTACTGTAAGCAAAACCACCTCGGATTCCAATTTTTCAGACGAACTGCCTACGAAGTATGAATTTCAACAGATTAAACATGAACCTTTTTCATCTGTAAGAATTAAAGAGGAAACCATGAAAATTAACATTCTTGAAAAAACTACAGCACCTAATAATTTGGACAGCCAGAATATTAAAGCAAAGTTGGATCATGTTGAATTTACAGAATTTAAAATTGATATGGACTCTAAATTTGAAAATAGTAGCAAAAATTTAAAAGAAAAATTGTGCCCTGGAAGTCATATAAGTTTAGATGACACAAGGCAGCATAGTTCAGCACATCCAAGTTTGGATAGAAAAGATGATGACATTTTGTGCTAAATTTGTACATACAGTTTTAAATTCTTTTTTAAATTTAATGATATAATGATGTAAAGATACATAAAATTCTGAAAGCAAGCTAATGCCTTGCTCTCATATCTGTTACAGAAAATAGTCAATGTAGCTTTGTAACATTCCTCAGTGCCTGTCCATAACTGTGAAGTATCAAAGCACTTAGGGCCAGATGCACTGTAAACACTGCAGGTTTAACATAAAGAAATCTTTAAATCATTTGAGTTGTAGGTTTTAGAGTAGAGCTGACATTAACATATATATATATTTTTTGTAAGATGAGCCAGAATTCTTTTTGACAATTCGAGGCTTTTCCATAGAGCTTATTTATACCAGTTTTTTTTTTCCATTTTAATGTGTCAGCACTGTAGTGTAAATAGCTTTTTTAAAAAAAAATCTTTTTAGTGTGATTTTTACTGAAATGTGAGCCACTTAATAAAGGTTCATAATAACAAATTTGTTTTATTGTTGGGTCTGCAAAAAAGACATATTGAAAATTCAGTTAAATCTATTCACTGATCTATTATGTTTTTATTGCTGGTGTATCCATTTAGAAGTGGTAATGGAATGAAAATGTACTCATTCAAATCTAGTGAATATTTAAATTCCCCACTCTGGAAAAGCTTTTTTTTTTTTAACCAAAATTCATTATAAGAACATACATGTATGTGTATACCATGCTTTGCACAATTTTTTAAAGTTGCTGAGTAAGATGAGAATTTTGAAATGTTTAGCACTGCTATCTGGAACACACTTTTTCATGTTTAAATTCAGCATTAAGAAATTTAATAGAATCTTAATGTGGAAGATTGGGAAAAACAAGATGTGAAACACTGTCCTACTACTATAACTGAGGAAGTCATGTGGCATGCCCACATATTTTGTTGGTGCACAGAATTACTTACAATCTGCAGTAGAAAAAATTTCTTACTGATAGGAATTTGTAGAGCGTTAAGTCCTTTGTGAGTAAGACTATCCAATTACTTTAATTTTTATTGTAAGGTGCAATTAAAATGCTCATTTATATTTTTATGGGGGAGTAGAAGGAAAATATATTAAATGGTGGGAAAATATTAAAACAATAATTAAACTTCTAGATCCAGGAATGGTCATTTTTACTTCTTCTGGTGTGGTGCCTCTTCCATTTCAGGATCTTGTTCCTGACTACTGAAAGGCAAGTAACTCAGATAACTGAGTTGGCAAAGGAAGGCTCTAGGTAGTAACTGATTTGGAAAAATAGCTTGGACCCCACGTGGCTAGAACAACATTTCAATTTATTTTCAGTTAGAAATAAAGCTGAAGAAGGAGGGACTTCTTGCCAGAATAACAATTGTGTCATAACAAATAGTATTTGGAACTGCCACCGTTGAAAATCAATGTCCAACTTGTTAAATTTAAATGAAAACTGATAGATTCCCACCATACTTCATTGCAGATTGTTTCCATAGCCCTTTACTTGGCTTTGCAAGTGAAATATTACATTTGTTGAAGACAGACCTTCTATCTTTTTATCCAGGTCTTATCTATGACTAGTGCTTCCTGTTCCAGTAGCCATAACCCCCACCCTCATATATCAATATGCCCTTTACTGTTGACCTTCCATGGAAAACAATATGGCACTGTGAATGACAGTCGAATGCAAAAGTGTTTCAGTTCTGGTAGTTAGGTTAAATAGCTACACAATACACACCTATGCTCCATAGGTTTGGGAAAGACTGAAATTTTAGGAGAAATTAGTATCTTAAGACAAAAAGTTTAGTGAAACAGAGGAGAGGTGGTGGTAAATTATTATATTGTCAATAGAGGCTTTCCCTATATTTACAGTTAAACCATTCTTTTCTCCACCCTTCCATTTTTCCCATCTCCTGCCCCAAACTAAAGTATTTTGACAACTTTTTCAGGGAACAAAAATTAACTTACCAAGATTAGAAGAGAGGAAGGAAAAAAGTTAACATGTTTTCTTGTTAATTATTGGGGAGGAGGGGTTGATATATTTATCAAGAGTTGATTTGGTTTTCTTTCTAATTTTCCAATGAGATTGAAATAAGATAACTTAGTTCTCATAGGTCTTTAAGAATTAAGGTTATATACACTGCAATAAAATGCCTTTAGATTCTATCTCCAAAATATATGAGCCTTAAAACTTTTCAGCTTATAGGAAGGCACACCTAAAAGCACCCTGTAATGGTTGTTTTTTAAGATATCTTCCTGTATATGTTATAGTTAAACCTTTCTGTATGTTGATAATTTAATCATTCTGTTAAGTGCATACATCCCTATGGAGGTGAAATGCAAAGAATTAATGGGTGCAGAACTTCCTCTGTGGCCCTGTCACAGCCTTGTACCATAATCATTCCCCTTGTCTTGCTGGGGGTGGTAATAATGACAAAAACACCTTCTGAGTGACACAGCTTGAGATCCCATGGACTACATTTTGTGGCAAATAAATATTTTCACTTTTTAATGCTATTAATATGGTCTCCCAGTTTTAGTACATTCCATTTCTCTAACTAGAGTTCATAATTTTCTTTGCATCCATTTGTCATTTCATCAACCATGAGAAACATTCAGATCACTAAAGGTCTAAAACAGCGGTTCTCAACCTGTGGGCTATGTTCAATTTGTGACAATGAAACTACATCCTGCATATCAGATATTTACATTACGATCGTAACAGTAGCAAAATTACGGTTTTGAAGTAGCAAAGAAAATAATTTTATGGTTGGGGGTCACCACAACATGAGGAACTGTATTAAAGGGTTGCAGCATTAGGAAGGTTGAGAACCACTGGTCTAAAAGGTGCTTCCTAGGTTTGGTTATACGCTCAACTATAGGTGAAGCATTGTTAAATATTAAATTGATAAACAGACGTTAGAAAAAATCCCAAGGTACCTTACTGGTAGCATTTACAATTCCCTTTTCTGATTATACAAGTTATATGCCTGTATTTCATACTCAGGTTAGCTAATATAAGAATCAAACATTTGTGGTACTTAGTTGAAAGCTTTAATGAAGCCATATTCATATTCAACCCCCACTTCATCCCTACCCCTATCACTAAGGTTGTTGACCTCCTCAATAAAGAGAGATTAGGTTGGTCTAGCACAACTTTGTGTGTGTTTGTGTTTTTTGTAAAGGTTCTGGTCTTCATTTACTAATTTTTTACACAGTTTTTCTTTGTCTTGAATCATTCCTCTGAACAGTGTAGTATCACTAGTTACTAAAGATAGGTAAACATGGAAAGGTTTAACATTAAAATTTTAGTTTTTCCTAAGTATACAACTTTTTCTAGTACAAGGAAAGTATATTTTTAATGGAAAATTTCTTATTTATTCATGTTATCTAGTTATACTTCTATTGTATTAGGGGGCAAATTTTTCATGTAACATGAATACTTAAAAACAATTTTGATTGCATTAGGCAAGGCAACAAGTCTTTGGATTTTGAGAGGACTTGCCTTTCAATAACTACTAAAATCTTAGTAACTAACCTTTTTTATATTTATGCTTTGTAATTGTTTCCTACATCTTCAATAACTTGTTTTTGCCTCATCTCTAATTCTTGTTAGTTGGCAGAATTTAAGCATTCTAGATAATGTGCTTTTAATCAAGTCAAGATTATTTATTGTGTTTTTTTCCATTTCTTTTAAAAGTAAGCTAATATTCTTGATTATTAATCTAATTAGACTCAGTGCTTGATGCTAAATAGCAGGGAGCAATGTCCAGGATAATCCAAAATTGTATATAACCATGACTTAAAGTGTAAGTAATATGGAGAGGCACTGGGATGTTTTGACAGAACACGTTTCCTTCCCCCTAGGTTACAATCACTACCACTCACCCAGAAAAGATAAAAGCACTATCCTAGGATGCCCTGGAAATGCTAAAAAAGTAGCAAGATGATTTCTGCTCACTGAATGGTAGTCCATTGAATAGTAGACAGTCCCCCACCCAACCCTGTTGCTAGATGATATATAAAAAAGTTCATTTCCATTGCATTTTGTACTTGTAGCAGAATAGTTCTGGCTGATGTTTTAGATATTTACAAGATTTGGAATAAAATTCAACCTTTGAGGAAGGACTTAACTCAGAGTTTTACGTCTATTCAACTTTACTCTTTTGTCTTTATGAAGTTTCCTTATTTACCCCTTGATACACAGACAACAATATAACTAGAGCTGTAAGACAAACCTTGGAGGTCTTCTAGTCCAGTGCCATCGTTTTATAAATGGGGAAACTGATGCCTAGAGAGATTGTGACTTGTCCATAGTTAATGTTTGGTAGTTCAATTTTAAACCCAGTTCATGTGCCTTAGATCCTACTTGCTTTCCACGATATTACACTATTTCCCAAACTCTCTTTAGGGTATGGAAAGGTATTTTTATTTCAAGTGTCTTTCCCAGTTCTTCCTGAATTATAGTCTACATTGTGGAATAGCAGACACCATGAACAGAGAATGATAATAAAGAGTTAAGATTTAATACTGTACTGATAAACCTCAATGGGATAATCAGTCTAAGGATGAATTGGCTATGATATTAGAAATCCGGTTCTTTCCATACAAATATTCGTGTAATAGCTTCCTCTGTCAAAGAGGGCAGTCTGTCTTATTCTATTTTATTCTTGTCTTTATTTGTCCATAAATCTTCCATAAAAGACCCTTAATATCTCAAGGATACCAGCAAATGTTAAAGGTAGTCCAAAATGATACCATCCATTACCACTTGTTTTTGCAATATAAGTGATCCATTTGCCACTTGTAGTCATACTTATCTAGGATATTGTATTTTAACTGTTTTCCCCACCCACATCATTTTAATATTCAGTCCATGTTTGGCCATCATACATTTTTCCATTGATTTGTAGTCATATCACCAGAAGAATGCCGGTGTTAGAGATGAATTTTTCTGAGATTGCTGCAGTCGGGGAGTATTTTTTAAATCTTTCTGTGTCCTTTAAAGAATTTCAAAATGCTACTCAACTAGATGTGCTTCTGTTCAAGCCTGAACCCAACTTGATCACACACACACACACACACACACACACACACACACACACTTTGAGTAGTGGAAAAGCAAGTTCCTATGGATTTTACTAGGAAGTCTATGTATACAAATTAGAAATATTTAGAAAACCTTGGCTGCCATCTACTGATGTAATTATTTGAAGTTTAAACAGGAATGCTTTCATGTTATTAGCAAACACCTTAATGTTTTCCTTTTGTTTCATATCTCACAATGTCGGTATTCATTGGATCCTAGAACCTTGTAAAAATTTGAGTACATGTGACACTCTGGATTAGCTAGGTGGTGCAGTGGACAGAGCACTTGAACCTGAGTTCACATCTTGCCTCAGACAATAGCTGTGTAACCCTAGGCAAGTCATTTAACCGTGTTTGCCTCAGTTTCCTCATGTGTAAAATAAGCTGGAGAAGGAAATAGCAAACCACTCCAGTATTTCTTGTCAAGAAAACCCCAAAGGGGTTCATGAAGAGTTGGACATGATTAAATAACAAGTGACATTTAATTTGAGGAGAACCTTGGGGCTGTATTTTGTTTCGTTTACAAATTCTGATGTATAAATTACATATATCAATGGAATCTTGTTTTTCTCTGTGATTTTTCAGTCAATGAAATCATAAAGATGTGATAGAAAACTCTCTGTGAAACCCTATTTGTTCATATACTCCAATTCTGTCAAGGCAGTCCTTGGGTGCGTACATACATCATTCTTAAAAAGATTTATGTAAAAGAAAAAGGCATATGGGTTAATGACTACTGATATTTTGGTTACCTTTTAGGGAGTAAACGCTGCTACCCTTTTCATTCTTTTGTAATCTTTCTCGTGATATGTAATGGATTCCAGTTATCTATCTAGTGTAATACCTAGTTTGGTGGATTCCTCACATTGAATTCCACCTTCATTTAGCATCTACTATATACAAGTCACTGTGCCATGTGCTACAGGGACACAAAAGTGAAAATAAAACTCTGCCCTTGAGTTTGGCCCATTGGTATTAGGGGTGGGGTGGGGTGGGGTGTGTGTGAGAAGATGAAGGTGGGATGGGGATGGAGACAGAGATACAACAAAAAGTCAAGTATATGTACAATTTCAAGAGGAAAAGGAAGCTCCTGTACAGTCATCTTCTGAATTTGTTTGATTAGCTCTACTTTTTCTAAGGTTTTAGGGAAAAGAGGCTTAGAGATCATTTAGTTAGTGCCCTCTTTTTAAGTTAAGGAAAATGAAGTCCAGTAAGGTTATTTGCACAAGGGCGCACATTTAATAAGCGGCAAAATTAGTATTTGAATCCAGATGCCCTGATTTCAAATCCAGTATTCTTTACCTATGATTCATCATTCTTCTAAGTACTTTTGCCATTTCTTTACATAATATACTAGAACTGGGTAGCAGAAGCCAGAAGATGTGACTCACAGAATCACAGAATTTGAATTGAGAAGGAGGGCCTCAGTTCCACCTAATCCAACACAAAGGAATTGCTTCTACTGCATACAGTTTACCAGAGGTAATCCAACTTTTGTTCAAGGACTTCCAGTAGAAGATACTACTTATTTACTGAGGTAGCTCAGTCCCACTTTTTTGATAGCTTGTCAAAGAAGTTTTTCTCGAAACCATGCCTAAATTTCCCCCTTTGCACCTTCCACCCCTCTGCTTCTACTTATGCTCAAGCATTGTATAGCCCTTCAGACACTTGAGCATGGATATATCTCCCTGAAGTATTCTTTTCTGCGGACTTAACAGTCCCAGCTCATCAAAACACACAGATTGAAGTCTCTTCACTATTCTTGCCCTCTGCTCAATACTTTCTTAAGTTTAGCACTGTCTGTTCTAAACTGCAGTGCCCAGAAATGAACAGAATTTTCCAAATATGTTCTAACCAGGTGAATGTGCAGTAAGTCTTTAATTCTCTATCTCTTAAATACAGCTCAAAATAATGGCTTTAAATCACTACATCAGTCTGTTTGTAGTTGCCTGAAACCCCCTTACCTTTTTCTGACAAAAATTTGTCACTATGCTTTTTTCATCTTGTCATTATGAAATTGATTCCTTGAAGCCAAGGATGAGACTTTTACATCTGTGCCTATTAAATTTTATCCCTGGTCCTTGGAGAGTGTAGGCCCAGACTTAACACAGTGCCTGCATGGAATTGGTCCCATCAAGTTCACATCCAAAGGACCATTTTGTTGCTCGATGAGCTTTGCCTCAGGTACTACTGGGCAAAATTGTTATCTTAGGTCTTTTTGTTGTTGTTGTTGTTTTTTACCAGCTCACACCTTATTGTGACATTTACTTTCCCTCAAACTATTCTCATAGTACTATGCCAGTTTGGTATTCACTCTGTTATCTGTTCTTGCTTGCATCTTCTGCACACACCTTCAAAAAATCTAATATAAACTGATAGCCACATTGGTCAGATCTGGAAGGGAATTGAAAAGTCATTAAAACCCCTCATTTTACTGATTGGCAAATGGCATAAAGAAATTTGGCCATACAATAAGTGAGGCAGAACCTGAACCCAGGTCTTCCAGAAGTTAGAGAGTGGTTAGGAGAAAAGATAATGCATTCTGTTTGAAATATGATGCATCTGAGATTCCTATAGCATTTTCATGAGGAAGAATGCAGCAGGCAACTGAAGATAAAGGATGAAGTCAGGAGACAAAAGAGGGTTATTCAAGTGACCTTTCCCTTAGTACCTTAACCCTTCCCCTGGTGGGAAGAGAAGAATGGAGTTTTTTGAATCTGCCTGAGGAAAAAACAACTGGAAAGAGTGGCAGGAGGCCAATTGTCTCTGAGAGACATGGAAAAAACTCCTTTTAGCTCAATGGTGCTGAGGGGAGTCCATGATGAGTTAGATTCATATGGATTCATCTTCCCTACTTACAGAGAGTTATGTGGATGTTTTATCAATAAAATCTCTTTAGGTTGTTGAGCTACCAAAGTAATCCCAGAAATGTGTTTGAAAAGAAATTCTCCTCTGCTCTCCTTATTTTTACCTATCCTTGAATAAAAGACATGAAGAGGACTTAATGCTTTGGTTAACCATAGTTTTATCTTAAGACTGATAAGAAGAAATTAATTTAAAAGCTTTATAAAAATACAGACTTTCACGAAACAAAGATAGGCTTTGGAATGGAAACCCATTCTTCCTGGAAGGAGAGAGGAGAGACACAGGAAGCAGAAGTATCAATCACCTTCATCATTTTCTTTCCCTGAGAAGAAAAGTCTTTTCTGCATTGACCCCATGTGACTTTTGCATGCATAGCAGCAGCAGCCCAAAGATGTTCCCCAGGAACCCAATTTTCCCTAGGTTACACCCCACCAGAAAACTGTCCTCTTCTGAATACACTGCATCATTTTTTATTATTGTGTGCTTTCTCTCTTTCAGGATGAAGAAGTAGGGCTGTTGTCTTTTATCAAAGTAATCACAGCTCCCAATGGTCCATTAGAGTGTGAGTTCCTCAAAGGCACAGAGATTGTCTCTTTTGCCTTTCTTTGCATCCCCAGTGCTTAGCATATTCCCTGGCACATTTGTTGTTCAGTAGGTTTCAGTTGTTTGACTTGACAAAGATACTGGAGTGGTTTACTCCATCTCATTTTACAGATGAGGAAACAGGCAAACACAGTTAAATGTTGCCCAGGGTAACACAGCTAGTAAATGTCTGTGGTGAAATTTGAAGTGAGGAAGATGAGTCTTCCTGCCTTCAGGCCCAGTGCTCTATGCAAAGATAGGCTTTGGAATGGAAACTTGTTCTTCCTGGAAGGAGAGAGGAGAGAGACAGGAGACAGGAAGTATCAATTGCCATCATTATTTTCTTTCCTTGAGAAGAAAAGTCTTTTCTGAACCACCAAGTGCCCCAACCTGGCACTTAATAAATGCTTATTGACTGGCTGGTTCTTAGATCATAATACGTTGGTGATTTCTCGTCCATTCTTCAGGCTTCCAATTTTGATCCAGTTACAGTCTAGGTAGCTAGGTGGCCCAGTGTATAGAGGACCGAGCCCAGAGTCAGGAAGACCTGAGTTCAAACTTGACCTCAGACACTAGCTGTGTGACATTGGGTAAGTCACTTAATCCTGTTTGTCTCAATTTCCTCATCTATAAAATGAGCTGGAAAAGGAAATGGCAAACCATTCCAGTATCTTTGCCAAAAAAACCCCACAAGGGGTCACGAAGAACAGAACACAATTGAAACAACTAAACAACAGTCTAGAGGTCCTTGGATAAAAGGGGAGTTAAAGGAATTATAATTTTTCAAATTTTTAAATTCATATTATTCAATATTTACTACTAAATAGCTAGTTTTACATGAATATTTCAAATTATTAATGTTTTGGTAAAAAAGGAATGAGACCTGAAATCAGAAGACCTAGTTTTGAATCTTTGTTTTTTAACTTACAGGCCTGTATGACTTTAAGAGAAACATTTCGCCACTTTAGGCCTTCCTTTCATAATAAGACAAGAGGAGATAGAATAGCACTTGTACTATCTATTTCACATTGCTTTTGTGAGAAAAGTGCTCTGCAAACTGTGAAATACTGTTTCTCAGAAAATACTGATTACAAAATAAAAATAAAATGCATTTTAATAGGCATTTTAAGGGATAAAAAGGCAAAATTAACACAAGGAACAATGTATACTCCAATACAATAAACAATTATTAAGTGTCTTCCTATGTGCCAGACAATGTACTAAGTGCTGGGGATACAAGAAAAGGACAGTTCCTGGCCTCAAGGAGCTTACAATCTAAGGGGACGTGGGGGTGGGCACATATATGGAAGAGGTGGAAGAGTAGGGTGGGGGGCAAAGTACACCAGGGAGTATCTTGCTCTATGGAACTGAAAGCTAGCAGAACAGCAGATGCAAAGTGGAGGGGGCTAAGAACCCAGTTTGTGCTCTCTAGAAAAGAAGGCTTTGGAAAGAGTTTGGTACTCTACCTCCAGCTCTCCAAGCAGAGGGGAGAGGAGGTTGAGTGTTAAGGCTTGAGTTAGCTGCCTGATAAGATTAAAAGTGAAGAATTTAACTTAGGAGGGTCATCTTGTTCCAAAAAGTTGAAACTAGGCAGAACAGTATGCAAAGTGGAGTATTTATTTTATTTTAAAGGTCTTTTAATGATGTCTGTGAGCTTTCAAAATATTTTACAGAAGAGGAAGAGTCCTTGGAGGACACAGAGTTTAATTCTAAGTGAACAATCTACCTTTTGCTTGAAGACTTCCAAAGTGAACAATCTACCCTTTGCTTGAAGACTTCCGGAAGGAAGAAAACAGATAAATTTCTTGATAGCCCATTTCACTTTGGGATGGCTTTGTGTTAAGTATTAAGAAGTTTTTCCTTATGTTGAGCTCAAAAATGTGCATTTTTACAATCTCTACCTTTTATTTATTTTTGTCCTCTGGGACCAAGCAGAACTTGTCCAATAAATCATTGTATAATTTTTCAGTCTAGATGCCCTGAGAGTCTTGAGAGTATTCTTTGGGAGTATAGGGACTCAACCACCAGTAGGTCCTTTATTTTGACAGGAGGTCAAAATAAAATGAACTGTCAAAGTGAAAGGAAAATTTATCAGCTGCTGAGGACAACTGCTTGTTGGGAGCACTTTCAGCTTCCTAGGGTACAAATTTGGCTTATATACCTTTCTAAGGCCTGCTCAGAGTATGCAGCCATTCATGAGCAATTCTGTGACATCTGATTAGGCCAAAGAGATAGTCTAATTTCGTATGAAATAACCTCAGTACCCTTCACCATCCAGGCTGCATCGATTACTGAATCGATTGCACTTGAGGACCAAGATGGCCACACATGGCCTAGACACCACAGGTACCCTTGGTCCCCTGCCTTTAGAGAGAAAGACCCTGGGAAGAAGCCAAGATTAAGAGAAGCTGATTCTTGGAGAATCTGATATGGCAAATGCTACAGATCTGGGGTGCATTTATTGTTTTGTTAAATGTCTAGACTTACTGAAGTGACAGAAAAAGAGCTGGTTGTTAAAACATTTATTAGCATACCCTTTAGGAGCCCTGGCAAATGGGTCAAGGTACCCTATTACACTGGTATATAGGAAACTAGACATAGAAGGTTGTCTTAGATTGGTTTAAGTCTTTTAAAGTAAAGTGTTTTTGGAACAATCTACTACAATCCTCTGATGATTTTACTAGATCTTGCCAGCTTAACATATACTAAAAAATTACCTTGGCTAGTAAAGAATTGAGAAGACTATCAAGGTGCTCTTATCAGCTCTAGTTCTTAAATGTTTACCTGGCAGTTTTCTAAAAAGGAAAAATTGATTAAAGTGGAGTGATCTGATAAAGCATGGTCAATATGTATGCAATTAGCTTGATATAATAACTTCATCAATTCAACAGAAATCACCTATTAAATTGTCCTTATCCATTCAATTTGAGAAATTTCCTATAGGTAAACCTTGAGGGAGACTACAAATTCTAAGAAAAGAAAATGAAAGAGTATAGTCCTTCTGGTGTGGAAGACTTCCAGAACAAAGGCACTGCAATAGGAGTGGTTATATTAAGGCCTGGGAACCATAATAGGCTTATTTGGTTGGAATAGAGAGTATGTGCAGAAGAGGAATCTTTTTTTTTTTTTGAGATAGATAAAATTTTATTAACTTTTTAAAAATTAACTTTTGTTTACTTTTAGTTTACATCATTCATTTTCATGAGATTTTGAGTTACAAATTTTCTCCCTGTCTTTCCCCTACCTACCACCTCAAAACAGCAATCCCATTGTACACCCCCTCCCCCAATCTGCTCTCTCCTATATCGTCCCCCATCACTCCTCTGACTTTCCAGTGGGGCAAGATGGATCTCCTTACCCCAGTGCTTGTATATCTTATTACCCAGTTGCACTTAAATAATAATAATAATAATAATAATAATAATAATAATAATATATATGTATATATTTTAACATTTGATTTTAGAACTTTAAATTCTAGATCCTTTCTCTTCCTCCCTCATCACCCACCCCTCCTGGAAAGACAAGCAATTCAATATAGGCTGTATATGTGTAGTTATGCAAAACATCTTCACAATGGATATATTGTGAAAGACTGACTATATTTCCCTCCTTCCTATCCCGCCCCCTACTTCTTCTGGTCTCTACTTTGTCCCTGTCCCTTTACAGAAATCTGTGCTTCTAACAACCCTGCCCTTCCAACCTGCCCTCCTCTCCATCCTCCACCCTCTTGTCCTCTTCCCCCCTACTCTCCTGTAGGGCAAGATACCCAATTTAGAGTCTATGTCATTCCTTCCCTAAGCCAAATTCATTGAGAGTAAGGTTGACCCCATTCCCTTTTGCCTTCCTGTTCTGCCCCTCCATTGTAACAGTTATCCCTTGCCTCTTCTATATGAGATGATTAACCTCATTGTGTCTCTCCCTGTCTCCTCTCATTCTATTCCTCTCCCACCTCTCAATTTCACCTTTTAAAATATCATCCCTTCCTATTCAATTGATCCAGTGCCCTGTCTATGTACACATATATACACACACTCACATATGTATTCCTATGCATATATACCCT
>CM053581.1:465340434-465364414 GCA_028627135.1 Pseudochirops cupreus | reverse complement strand
TATGAATGTGTATCTATCTATCTATCTTTGTATATATATATATATATATGCAATTATTATTATTATTATTGACTACATCCAACTGGAACTTGAGATACACAGACACTGCAGTTGGGAGATCCATCCTGCCCTACCAAAAAGTGACATAGGAGAGAATAGACTGGGGGAGGGGGGACACACTGGGATGGCTGTTTTGGGGCGGTGGGTGGGGGAAAGACGGGGAGAAAATATGTAACTCAAAATCTTGTGGAAATGAATGATGCAAACTATAATAAAATTAAAAAAAAAAGAAAAAAAAGAAAAAAAGAAAAATGTTTATTGAAGTGAATTGGATTGAAAAAAAAAAAGAATAAACTACTCAGCAAAGCTGAGTATAATCCTGCAAGAAAAAAAAAGGGTATTTAATGAACTAAAGGACTTTCAGGTAAACTTGAGGAAAAGACCAGAACTAAACAAAAAAAATGACTTAAAAGAAATCAGAAAAAACATAAAAAGGTAAACAAGAAAGACTAATTATAAGGGTTTTAATAAGGTTAAACTGTTTGCAATCAAAAGTGTGAATGAATTGTTACAGTGGAGGGGACGATGAGGGTAGAGGGCAGGTAGTGTGGGAACGTTATTCTCACTGGAACTAGATTAAAGAAAATAAAACATACATTTAGAAGAATATAAAATTCTTAACTTACAGAGAAATAGGAGGGCAAGAGGATAGGTCAGGATAAGGGAGGGACTCTTAGAAGGGGGTGTGGATTAAGACATAGGATGGCAAGGGGATAGGCTAAGGAAGGGACTTTTAGAATGGTGTGCAGATTAAGGAGTCAGTGGTCAGAAGTAAATTACACTTCTGAGGAGGGAAAAGGATAAACAGTAAGGAAAAATAGTAAGGGAAATATATAGCTAGTAATTATAATTTTGAATGTGAATGGGATGAACTCACTCAAAACAAATGGATAGCAGAATGGATCAAAAACCAGAACCCAATAATATGTTGTTTACAAGAAACACATTAAAAAAGAGAGAGAGTTAAAAATAAAGGGCTAAAGTAGAACTTATGCTTTAGCTGATATGATCATGATCACAGACAAAGTTAAAGTTAAAATAGATTTAACTACAAGAGATAATCAAGGAAATTACATTGTGTTCAAAGCACCACAGATAATGAAGTAATATCAATACTAAAAATACATGTGCAAAATGCAATAGCATTCAAATTTCAAAAGGTAAACAAATTACAGGTGGAAATAGACAGCAAAACTCTAATAGTGGGGGATTTCAACCTTCTCAGAACTAGATAAATCTAACCAAAGAAATAAATAAGAAAAAAGTCAAGGAGAGGAATGGAATCTTAGATAAGCTAGAATATGATAGCTATCTGAAGAGACCTGAATGGAAATAGAAAGGAATATACCTTTTTCTTAGCAGTTCATGCAACTAAACCTGACCATACATTAGACCATAAAAACTTTGTATTTAAGAGCAAAAAAGCAATAATATTAAATGAATCCTTTTCAGATAATTCAATAAAAATTACATTTAACAAAGGACCATGGAAACACAGATTAAAAATTAATTGGAGCCTCAATTACCTATCTTAAAGAATGAGTGTGTTAAAGAACAAGTCACAGAAACAATAAATAATAATGGGACAACATTAACAACACTTATTGAATGCAGCAGGCATAGTAATCAGAGAAAAATTTATATCTTTAATTGCTTATAGAGAGCATTGTAAAATATAAAATAAATAATTGTGATTACATTAAACTAAAAATGTTTTGTACAAATAAAAGCAATGTAACTAAGATTAGAGAGGAAGCAGAAAATTGTGGAAAAATTTTTATAGACAACTTCTCCGACAGAGGTTTCATATCTTAAATATATAGAGAAATTTGTCAAGTTTATAAGAATATGAGCCATTCCCTAATTGATAAATGGTCAAAGGATATGAATAGGCAGTTTTTGAAGAAAGAAATCAAAGCTATATATAGTCATATGAAAAATTCTCTAAATTACTTATCTATTAGAGAAATGCAGATTGAAACAATTCTGAGTTACCACCTCACAGCTATCAGACTGGCTAAAAAGATAGGAGAAAATGACAAATGCTGGAGGGATATGGAAAAATTGGGACACTAATACACTGCTGGTGGAACCAAACTGATCCAACCATTTTGCTGAGCCATCTGGAATTATATGCAAAAAGTGTGTATATATCCTTTGATCCAGAAATACCATTATTGGGTCTGTTGCCCAAAGTGATTGGGGAAAAAGAAAAGGACCTATATGTTCTAAAATATTTATAGCAGTTCTCTTTGTAGGGGCAAGTAACTGGAAATTGAGGGGATGGCTATCAATTGAGAAGGCTCAATTAGTTGAGATATATGTGTGTGATGGAATACTACTATGCTGTAAGAAATGATGAGCAGGCTGATTTTAGGAAAACATGTAAAGACCTGCATGAAATAATGAAAAGTGTTATAAACAAGCAGGACCAGGAGAATGTTGCATACAGTAATAGCAATATTGTTCAAAGAGTAAATGTGAATGACTAAGCTATTCTGAGTTACATGAATATCCAAATAAACTACAAAGGACCTATGAAGGAAGATGCTATCCACCTCCAAAGAATGAATATATGGAACTATGTAGTTTACAGTATGTGTATATAGTGAGATAGATAAGATAGATAATCTATATATACATATTTGTGTCAAATGTTGGTCTTTGCTAGTGTGGGGTTGGGAGGGAAAAGGGGGAAATGGCTTGGAACTCAAATGTAACTACAAAAAATTAACAAAAAGAACTATTTGAGCAGCAATGTAAAAAGCACACTTCAAAATATTTCTCTTATCCAATCCAATGTTATAGTCCAGACATTCATCACCTCATACTAAAGTTATTCTATTCACTTGCTATCAATTCGTCCAGTTTATTCTGTTCACCAGTACTAGCTCTTCTTAAATTACTGTGTTCAACATGTTATTCCCCTTCTCAAAAGCCTATAATGGCTCTGAAAGGCCTGTAGTTGTTACAGTAGAAAGCATGGTAAATTTGTTCAGAGACTACAGAGGAATTTGGGCACAGCCCAAATTCCAGCTAATTAATATCTAGGTCCTTGATTTAGTCACTTAAACTTTATAGGCCTCAGTTTCTTCATCTTAAGAGGTTTATACATATAAGGTCTCTTCCAGATCTAAATCTATGATCTTAAGTCCAAACTAATTTTAGCTTTCCACAGTTTGGACCCACCCTATATACTGATCAACCACTTCCCTTTTCCCAAATCTGAATCTTCCTGTCTATTTAATTCACTAAGCACTTACTGAATTGAATAGACAGGACAATTCAGATGTGGAAAAAGAGGGGCATGGTTGACATACAAGGTATTTTAAAAAATCTTAGTGTATTTGCTTAAAAGTACACTAAGATTTTTAGCACACTATAATATATAGATGTATATTAATACATGTATATACATGTATATATATATCTGTCTGTCTTTCTATACCTAGGATCAATCAGACATATTGAGTGAGCTGAATTTGAAGGAAGCTAAAGATTCTAAGCAGCAGAGGTGAGGAGGGCACATTTCAGGCACAGGCAACAGTCTATCTTAAGGCATGAAAAATAGAGGAGACAGAATGTCACAAACAAGGAACAGGGTGGGTGTGGTTTTGTCAGGCAGTGTATGAAGTGTATGAAGTGTATGAAAAAGAGTTCTACAATAAGCTAGTCATAGTGCAGAGGACAGGACTTTGTACTTTCTCTTAGAGGCAAATGGGAATCTTTGGAGTTTCCTGGACACAGAAGTAATATGGTCCAATCAGTACTTTAGGGAATATCAATTTGGCAGCTGTGTGGAGGATAGACTGGGAATTACATATGTCAGAAGAAATTTGACAGGCATTTTTGGAGGAAAAAAGACTAATAAGGAGGTTTCTGAAGTAGGGTAGAGCGAAGTGATGAGAGACTAGAGTTCTGTGATTTGAGAGAAGGGGGACTGACAGAAGATTACATTGTCAAAGTAAATCTACAAGACTTAGCAACTGATTAACGGTGATGGAGAGGGAAGAAGATGACTTCAGAGTTGTAAATCTGGCTGACGAGATGGTCACTGTATCATAAACATTCCATGAAACTTCTCATCTTTCCTCAAGCAAATCATCCCTCCTGTCTAGAATGCCCTCTTCCTTATTCTCAACATATTTTGAAATCTGGCTATCTTTAACGCTAGGATTCCAGACCTTATTTGTTCCACAGAGCTTTCCCCTGTACTACTTGAGCTCAATGAGTTATCTCTTAAAGCATTTATTCTCTCTCAGATTCCATCTAAGGTACCAAAATAAATTCGACGTGTTTTTTTTCCCCAAACAAGATTAATAATAGTAAATAATTTATCAATTACCAATCATTGGCAAAGTACTCCCCTCAAAACAATCTTTTGAGTTAAGTAGTATGAGTCTTGTTATACACATAAAGAAACTGAGTACTAGATCACTTAAGTGACACAACCTTACTAGCTAGTTAAGTGATGGATCCAACACACAAACAAAAGGACTTGAATCTGGGACCAATGAGTTTTCAATTATCTTATGCTGCTTCTTCTAAGTTTGGGAGCAATAACAATGTGAATACTTCTCTTGATATCTCTCCCAACCTCTAAACATAGGTGTACAAATACTACTACAAATTTGATTTGAATACTACAAATGTACTTGCAAATTAAGTGCAGGGCTTGTATTTAAGCCCTGTATTTATATCATTTTGCATGATAAAAATCTGAGTTGATGTATCACAAAATCTAAGAGATGGAAAGATCCTAATATGTTAATCAATACCTGAAAATAAATTACTTCTACAACATCCCTGGCAATTGGTCATCCAGTTTCTAATTAAAGACCTCTAGTGAGAGGAACCCATCATCTCAAGAGGCAACCTATTCTACTTTGCAGTCTTAATTTTTAGAAATTTTTTAAAAAATTAAATTGAATTTTTCCTATGTACCTTTTATCTCTTCCTTCTGGTTATGTCCTCTAGGTTTAAGCAGACTTAAGTCTAGCCTGTCTTCCACATGACAGCCTTTCAAAAGTGTAAAAAAAGCTATTATACTTTTTCTTCCAAGTTTCTTTTCATAAGAACAAACACTTCCAGTTCCTTCAACTTATCCCCCTATGGCATAGTTTCCAGTCACCATTCCTGATTACCCTTCTCTGTATATGCAATCCAATTTTCTGATGTCCTTCCTAAAATATGACTGCCCAGAACTGAGTACAATGTTATTGACATAGTCTAGCTAAGATATCATCTGTAAGACTGTTCTTACTACCTCATGAGGTAGGTACTAATGCTTTTTGATACTGATCACAATAATCTGAGTAACTCTGGAGGCTGTTAGACAGATAGAGCACTCCGGACCTAGACTCAGTAAGACCTTAGTTTGAATACTGCCTCCAACAACACTTGCTGGCTGGGTGACTCTACAAGAGTCACTTAACCTTTCTGTTTCCAATCAGTATTTTAGGAATGCCTCATCTGTAAACAGAGCAAATTGAACCCAATGGCCTTTGAAGTAACTTCCAGCTCCTATATAGCCAAACAATTTATTCTCTTTGATAAACCTTATAAGCTTCAAGAATGTCTAACAATTTTGTACAAAAACATAAATGGCTTATTCTATGAATTTAAAATTTATGATATAATTTTAGAGTAATTTACATGTACCATATTATTTTCAGATTAGGCTCTCTCTTATATTCCAAGGGAGAGAGAGTTTGGTTTGTTTTGACTCTCTGTCCTGATTTCACAGACATATGTGCACACAGAAACAAGAGAAAATAGGGGAGATTAATCCCTCTCTACTGGCCTCTTCTCTTTGCTCCTTGAAAACAGATAGGCGACCACTTTATGTTTAAAGAACATAGGACTGGAAGTCAGAAGACCTGAGCTGTCCTTCTGGCTCTGCTGAAGCCTGTCATTTGACCTCTTCAATCTTCAGTTTCCTCATCTGCAAATTGAAGCTGTTCAACTGTATGCCATTTATAGTCTCCTTCAGGCTTTAATATTCTATGCCTCTAAAAGATTTAATTTTAATTGGCTTGATTTTACAGATAAAGATCATAAAAAGTAACAACTTTGTCAAGAGCACACAGCTAGTTTGCAACAGAGCTAAAACCTAAATCCATATCTCTCCACTTCTGATATACTGTACTTCATTCTACTAGCATGAATGCCATTTCATCAGTAACTTTTAATTTGCATTTTTCTATTGTTTTCAAATGTGGAGATCAGACTGCATATTACCTTAAAATCCCTTCTAGCTCTTGATATCTGAGATCTTTTACAATAGTCAATGAGTTAAGCTAATAAGTAAAGTGGGGCTTAATAAGAATCAGCTGAAGTTCAAGGATACAGTCTGATAATTTATCTGGTGACTTCATGGTAGTAGTGAAAGTTCTCTTTAATTTATTTCTTAATCTTTGTTTTGTAGGTGATGTGACCACATTCTAATGACTAATGATCTGAGAAATGGGCCAGTCTAGAACAGAGAAGGATTTATGCTTACTGCAAGAGATAAATGGCAATGAGACTTATATGTGTACCCAAGAAATAAACAATGCTTAAGGAAGCTGGAGGGAGTAGAAGGGGAAAAAAGACAGAGTCTATGCTGATGGCTATTAGTAGGGGTAAAAAACAGTTAAGGAGGTGTATGAGAGGCAGAGGTCTCAATGTGGTTTGTTGAATAATAACTGACATCTCTATGATTTTTTTGCTTTGCAAAATACTTTATGAACATGATCTCATTTGACATAACAACTCTGGGGGATAGGAACTAATATTCCCATTTTGCAGATGTGGAAAATATAAGTCAGTATGTGAAGGCTTAAGCTTAGAGAGGCTAAATGACTTGTTTTTATCACAGAACATTTACTGTATATTAGAGGATCTGAATTATTGTCTTTCCAAATCTCAGCCCAGCACTCCAGGTACTATACCATGCTGTCTTTCTATCTTTTGTTCACACGCTAAATAGGAATCAACTTGTCCTATACTAAAGCATTTAGAACTAATTCCTGTAGTTATTTGCCACAGATATTCCCCCCAAAATGTATAAAAATGATAAATGTCTGCAGGATACTCTGCATCTCTGGCTGCCTATCTGCAGTATGTGATTGGTAAAGAGTGGCCATGACAAGAAAAAGTACCAGAGCAAGGACTGAGACAAAAATGAACTATTCTATTTCATTTCTATTATCCACTCTTTCAGAGAAACTCAGAGAATCATAGATTTAAAGCCCTGAGAGACATAGATGAAGAAATTGAGACTTTGAGGAGTGAAAGGAGTTGCCCAAAGCCACCCAGGGAATCAACCAAGCCTTGATTTGAGGCCAGGTTCTTTATCCTCCAATCTAGTACTCTTTCTACTGTATCACATTTCTGCAAGATAAAAAGGAACAGGGAAATTTTTAGCAGGCAGGAATGTCTCAGGAGATCTCAACAAGGCCATACCTAACAGGACTAAACATCCTCTCTAGTGCTAACAGCCAATCAGAGGTTAAGCTTCCATTCTGTTGCATACACTGATGTTTCAGCACAGGATGTAATTAAAAATGGAATCTTATTTTTAGGGTCACAAATGAGACAGATCACACATAGTTAACAGATTTGTTTGCTAATGACTTCTCTTTAAATTTTCTCTCTAGCTAATTTTTTTCTTTTGATAAATGTTGGGACCCAAATTCCAAGTGATAAAAGTATAATTAGGTAGTGGCTATGTGGTTTAACTGGGCAAAACCCTGTATGTATAGCACTTGTATAACCAGGACTGGGTGAGTAGAGCAGATAATTTAAGTGGAGACTAGAATAAAAGAACTTTCAATGGTAGAAGGAGGTGTTAGATGATGGATTCTTAAACTTTTCTGGGTCATCAACTTAACATGGGAGGCTAGTGAAGATCTTCCTCTCAGAAATTTTTAAATGTATAAAATAAAATACATAGAATTACAAAAGAAACCAACCACGCTGAAATAAAGATGTAATTTTTTTCCTGTTCAAGCTCCTGGAACCCCTGAAATCTATCCTTAAGTTACTACTTGCCTCAGATTACCTAGGTCTACACTAATTTCACTGAAGCACAAATGGTTTGCCCAAGGTGATGTTAAAAAGTAAGGTGCACAGATGAGATTAGAACGCAGGTCATCTGCTTCAATATTCTTTCCACAGACCATACTGTTGCCTCACCTAATAAAGTAGGCTACTTGTATCGGCTAAGGGAAAACTTAGCTTTCTCCTGATTCATTTCCATTGCTACTTAGTGAAAGTTAGAGGGTACTAAATAGTGCAGTGTTTGTATTTCCTGGGAAGCTTTTTTTCACAGAACTTCCCCCTTATGTCAAAAAGTCCTATTTTAAGGTCCTAGGGTTGTAGCAACTGTGGTGGAGAAGGGAGTTTAAACCTATGTCTGGCAGGAAGGCCACTGTTATCCACAGATGGTTAATGAACAGCAAACGCTCAAGGAACAAAAATTACAGTTTATCTTAAGAAGGTTACAACTTCCTTTTCTCAGTGCAATTATCTCATAGGCCTTTGTGTGTGACCTCTTTTTCTTGACTGTGGTGAACAGGATCAAACACCAGATTTCTTAAGTCAGGAGATGTGGCCTCAGATCCTCCTCCTACTACTTCACAGAACTTCAGTTTCTCCAGACTACATGACCTCCAGCCTTAAAATCCTATGATCCTATATAACTAGGTTTGTTGTAATACATCTGACCAAACAGAATCATTCTGCTTCTCAGAGGAGCAAGTTACATAAACAGTAACTTGTCATAGGAAGAGATGCCTCTAGATGGGGTAAATTCTGGTAAGAGCATGGCCTTTACATCCTAATTATGGGGTCCTCGCTTTAAATGAGTTTGAAACATTTTAAAGAATCAAGAACCCTATGCACTCAAGTGTTCACAGAAGAGTCCATTTTGCAAAAGATTCACTTACTGTGCTGGAAGACCTGGAATAATGCAGGACATCAAGTGCTAAAAGATGGTCATGTGAAACTAGAGTAATTATTCATTTCAGAGTTCACAGCTTCATTTATGGGAAGGGGTGGTGGTGGTGGTAGTGTCATAATTCAAAGTACAAATGAGAGCAAATGAACATCCCCCTTTGCCATGTTTGCTACCAATCTTTGGAAAATGCTAGCCATATGTTTTATTCTTTAATTTATACTTTTTCAAAGGTCAGTTCTCTCCTCCCATCCCCACACTTCTATGCTACTTATGTGTCTTACTGTACTCTCCCACCAAGTTACCTGCTTTCTTTCTCCTTTAAGCCCGTTTTCCTCCTTTCCCGAAACCTCACAGCCTTATTCCACTTGGCCTCCCCTCACCCCTGAGGAAAAGATCCCCTAAACTGTTCCAACCTCAAATTTCTCCAAACTCAATCAAAATTCACTCTAAGTTGATCTTTGCTGGCTCACCTTTACTGACTGTACCCCGGCTTTTACACAAAAGTCTTGTGATGACAAGTCACCTGTCCGAGGCCTATTTGTACCTTGAGCATCTTAAGCATCACTCTGGATTCGTCCTCACCTGCAAAGGGACCCGTTCTGACCCCACAGCTCTACGCTGTGTCCAGAACGTTCCGGACATTTGATAAATGTCTACTTGTTACAATATCGGAGTATCCCCCGTACTTTATCTTCTTTATCCCCTATATTATAGCTTCTTTAAGCGTTGGGAATAAACTATAGCTGGGGGAGATGGCTGGTGGGGGGAGGGTGCAGACGATGATAGGGGGGAAGATGAAAATGACAGAGGAGCGGGGAGCTAACATTCTCTCCCTCGGCACGTAGGCAGGGGGAGGGGCGGAAGCTCCCCGGGCGTTCAGCGCGTCCGTCCGAGCCCCAGACTTACCTGGGTACAGCAGCCAACCGTAAGGCAGAGGGGAAATGAAGATGGGGGATTCTTCAGGTTATATCCCCGGGAACTTCACGTACGTTTTCCCCCATTAAATCCAGAATTCGTCACATTAACGGAGGGGGAAAAAAAGCAGGCTGCACCATTCAGTTCCGGATCCTAGAGCAGCGGCTAAATTAGACCCTCACTCAAGCTTCTGTCTCAGCTCCTTCAACATCCGGGGCGGAGTCTTAGCGACTCTCTGACTACGCTAATAGGTAGAGAGGAAGCCAAGTAAACTCTTTACCACGCCTCCCTTCCGAAGATGATTGGTCTATTGGAATGTCAATCCAACACAACGGAACCTTTTTTTTACTCCGGTTCGATAATACAGGCATCAATTAAATCTTATTAAGTCTCCTGGGGCTCGCCTTCCTCTGCTGCTATTGGCTAGAAGAAAAAAACCAATCCAAAAGAACTTGGGAAAAGCTAGCCCCGTTTTTCTTCTCCTCCATTGTAGAAGGGAGGTGCCAATTAAAGTGAACCTCTACTTCGGCTCCTCCCATCCACGGTGTCCTCCGCTCCTCCTCTCCTTTCCTCCCTCCCTCCCCCTTTTCAGGGTTTGGGAGGCTATAGCCGTAGAGGGAGAGAGAGAGAGAGAGAGAGAGAGAGAGAGAGAGAGAGAGAGAGAGACAGAGAGAGAGAGAGGGAGAGAGAGGCAGAGGGAGGGAGCGAACGGAGAGAGAGGGAGAAAGAGGGAGGCCCTCGGGGGAAGGGGCGGGGCGAGGCGAGGCGAGGCGACGCGACTCGACTCCTCAGGCGGCTAGCGCGGGAGCTGCAGCCTCGTCGTGGTCAGTCTGGCACCCAGCGGCAGTGGCAGCGGCGGCATTTCCCCGCTTCTCGGGTGTCTCCAGCGCTTCTCCCCCATCCCTGGCCCGCCAGCGAGCGGCGCCGGCGGCCACGGTAAGGGCTGCTTTGGCTGCGGGCGTTGCGGAGGTCGTTCGGGGCTGACAGAATGTTGGAGATGCTGCGAAGCGAGGCCAAAGGGGCGGGCGAGCCAGCCCGAGGTGGGAAGGCATGGGAGAAAGGCTAGGGTTTGGGGATGCTGGGGGGGGGGGGGGGCACCGCGCATCCGGGGACCGGCACCCCGCTCTGTGACTCCCCGCTCCTGGGGTCTGTAGCCCGGTGGCCCTGCCCAGTGACAGCTGGGGCTCTTTACTCCCGCTCCCCCCTCCTCTCAGTCCCTCACCATTTCTCGCCGCCCAGCCGCCCCCGTTTTGACGGTGGCTTAAATAAGTCTTGGGGCCGTCACCCGTCTAGTCCTTCCCAGCTTCTCCAGAACCGCTTTGGGGGAGGGGGGGTGCACCGTGGAGAAAACGGGAGGGGGCGTTGCTAGCGGAAGAGAGAGCGAGAGGATGGAAGGGGCTTTCTGTGGGTGGGGGTGGGGGGCCCTGCTTGGCAGCCGGAGGAGGTCTGGATGAGGGGCGGGAGGGGGGGGGCGCGTGTGTGTGTGTGTGTGTGTGTGTGTGTGTGTGTGTGTGACATGCGTCCTGCCAGACCCAGGAACCCACGTACAGAGAGAGAACTAGCTAGCTGCAAGGGACCTTGGAGGTCATTTAGTCCAACCCACTCGTTCTGCGGAGGAAAAGAAGGGGGTCGCTGTTGGATAGGCATAACCTACTGTAAAGCAGCCCAGCCTACCCCCCTCCCTCCGTGATGTCCAGACGAAGGAGGCAACACTTTGGTTTTCTCATGCCAGCACTCACCCAGGAGGAGCGGGTGGTGAGGTCTGGCACAGGGATCCTTTATTTCCCGTCGAGACAGTGCCCCTGGGATCTCTCTGTCTGCTTCGACCTTTCACATTTATTACTCCTTTCTTCCTAATGTTGACAGCCACTGAGGACTGCTGTGGTCTTACCTTGCAGACCCAGGCTTTCTCCCTTTAACATCCTACTAAGATAACTTTGGTTCATACTTTCATCACTCATCTGCCTTCTTTTTTCCTTCCTTCCTTCCTTCCTCCTTTCCTCCTTTCTTCCTTTCTCTCTCTGTCTCTCTGTCTCTCTCTCTCTCCCTCTTCCTCTCTTCCTCTCCTCCCCTTCTTCTCTCCCTCCCTCCCTCCCTCTCCTTTTCTCTCCCACCGCCTCTCTCCCTCCCTCCTCCTCCCTTCCTTCCTTCCATTCACCTGGCTTCAACAAATGGCATTGTATAGGATGTTCCAGATCTCTTAGTGCAGCTTTTTTAAGCTTCAGAAACTAGCTTTTAAAAAAAATATTAAAGTTTAAAACATCACTAAGACTTTTGGAACACCTAGTATAATGTAGTCACTTACTTTTAATAGCTTTTAAAGCTATTAAGGCTTAAAATTGTGCTGACTTTTGCAACAACCTTTATGTCTTGAGATACATGGGTTGTGAAGAAATGAGTCCATTTCAGAATTCTTTCAAATCGTGGAAAAATTGTTTAATATAATTTTTGGAGAGACATAGTAAGGGAGCCTGAAAGACCTGAATTCCTTTTCTAGACCCATACTGGCTGTATGATGACCCTGTGCAGGTCATTTAATCTCTAGGTGCCTCTCTAAGAGATAAACTGTAGAGAAGGAGTGATCCTTCTTGGTTGAGGGAGTAAAATCTGAGTTCACTGTTTCAGTGAAATCATAGGTCTAATCCCTAAGCTTTGTTTTAAGTTTTTATAACCTGTAGTTATCACAGTTTGTTAATGCTTCCACTCCACCTTGACTCATAATTTTTTGTGACCTTCAGATTTCTAGTATTGCTATTCTCTTCCTTCCGGTTGGCCCTAGTATTAGAAGTGTATTTAACAGTATGCTTTTAGTAACTTTGGAACCACATTTTGTAGTTTAGATTTTAGGGATGCCATATTTTTCAGTAACTTCTTTCAGGAACTTGTGGAGTTTTCCCAAACATTTTTAAATACTGAAAGAAAAAATCAGCTGAGTATTTGGAAACCAGACACATCCACCTGATAATTGATTAAATGGCATAATTATCAAATTGTAAATTCATAAAATAAAGATAGCTAAAGTGACAAGAAGGAAATTCTTAATGTTTTGTTGACTACATGGCATTATTCATCAGCTGAACTGGCTTTTCTAGTCTCTAGTCCTAGCTTTACCATTGGTTAGTTGGAAGACCTTAGGCAAGTGATAGATTTATAAGTTGAGAGATGTAAGAGACCTTTGAGGTCATCTACTCAAACCACATCATTTTGCAGGTAAAGAAACTGAGGCCCAGAATGGTTAAGTGCTATAACCAAGATCACTTACGTAACGGTACAGCACGATATTTTGAGGGTCAGTGACTCGTGGAACACTTTTTTTGAACTCTGTGCAGGCCAGTAGTTTGCATTTGAAAGACACTCACAGGTTTGGTTTCCCTAAGATGGGGAGTAGCTATACTTTAATCTTTACAATTTTATGGAAAAGTTTGAGGGTATGAATTGAAGACCAAATTATATCTTAAGATCCTATAGTAGAATGTATTTAGGAACCCGGGCAATCAGAAATATGTCTTTTACTGCATAAGTCTTTTTCTTCCTTTCGTTTTTGTGACAGTTTCTCACATCAAAGTAGAAGTACATTGCAGTTTGTAATTCCATAGATAATTATACATATAGTAAAAATTTTAAAGTATAAATATCGTTGCTCCATTGGTTTTTGTAATCAATGAGAATAAATGGAACAGTCCACTTTAATACTCAGTTGTGTATTGCATAGTTGGTTATCATTTTTACAATGAAAGAAACTTATTCAGAGGGAACTTAGGCACAACATAAATAATGGGGCTAGAGTCTATAAAATAAAGATGAGTTTCTTTTAAAACACAATGTCTAGTGCATAGTAAACACTTAAGTTTTTGTTGACTTGCTGTTTTAGCCAAAATAACATTAAAACTATGACAGTAATTTTTTTTAACTGGCAGAAGTTTTTGAAGTAAAATTTTTGGGAAAGAGGATAAGGCAATTTATATGTTTATTACTGATCAAGTGAAGTATTTTTTTTTCTTTTTGGAGGGGGGGAAGGTAGGGCAATTCAGGTTAAGTTACTTGCCCAAGGTCACACGGCTAGTTTTGTGTTAAGTTTCTGAGGTCAAATTTGAATTCAGGTCCTCCTGACTCCAGAGCCAGTGCTCTATTCACTGCTCCACCTAGCCACCCCCAAGTGAAGTATTGAAGAAACTTGGTGTATGGATATTGCAGTTTTTAGAGGTGTAGCAGTGTAGTATTCCCTGTACCAAAGCAGACAGGCATCCCTCCATGCCTTCACCTCTTCTACAATTCTTGTGTTCTTCCATATACCTCTACAGAGAGCTTGTCTAATACTCAGGAGACCTTCCTTTCGTTTTCTAATCTCTGATCCTCTCCCTGTACAAAACCAGACCACCACACACTTCCTGGCCATTTGCAAACCCTTTTATGTGTTTTCCCCTATTGAAATATAAGCTACTTGAGGGCAATGACTGTTTTCCTTGTTTTTGTGTCCCTAATGCTTAACATAGTGCAGGCACATTGAAAGTGCTTTTTATGAGTACTTTTTTTATTCAATTATTGAAGGTAAAAAAAACATTGTACTTGGATTATCCGTTTCTTTTCCTTTTTCTCCTCCTCTCCCATTTTCTTTTTTCCTTTTTGAGTCTGGTCTGCCTATTTTACCCACGCTGGAACTACAGAGGCCACATGTGAACCCAATATATCTACTGATAGTCCCCCAAATTTTCACCTGCTCAGTTTCTAATGACTTATTGCCTCCTTGGGCACTTTGGTAGCCCTCTGCTCTAGATTTTGGGTCAACATAGTATCAACTTTTAGCCCTGTCCAGAACTCTTACCCTCCTGTGATTCATCAGCCATGCCTCCCCAGTAGCAGTAGGCTTGCACCAATATACAAGGCCTTATCTTTTGTTCGTACTGCATGACCAGCCTACTTCCTTTCCATTTTAAAATATCCTTGATGTAGATAGAGAGCTGGAAGACCAGATCTAAAAGATCTTCTAGTCTAGGAATTTCTAACCATTTTTGTGTCATGGACCTTTTTGGCAACTTGGTGAGGACTGTGGCCCTCTTCTCAGAATAATATTTTCAAATAATTAAAATAAAATACATAGGATTATGAAGAAAACCAATTATATTGAAATATAGTTTTCAAACTTTTAACAGTTCCTGGACTTTGTTTAAGAACAATCACCCATGCTCCTTATTTTAAAGGTAGAGAAACCAAGGACCAGAAAGATAAAGTGAATTGTCCAAGGGCACATGAGTATAACAAACAGCAGAGCTGAGATTGGAACCCAAATACAATATTCTGATCCCCAAATTCAGTGTTATTTCTACCACATGTAGATTTGTTAAAGTTAGCTATGTATGTAGTATATGGTGCTGTTCCCTGTAAGAGATGAAAGATGAGTTACACACTGTAGACATTGGCACTCACCTAAACTAATCTCTGTGCTTGGAATGGGCTTCTTCCTCATCTCCACATCTCACAATCTTCTTTCTTCATAACTCAACTTGGATTCTAATTTTTCAATCAAATTGTCCTTCCTTCCTCAAATATATTCCTTGAGGAACTCCCATCCTTTCTTGGCCACCCTTTGCTCTCTAGTAATTGTTGTAATTATTTGCATGTATCTTATATCCCTTCGGTAGAACGTGAGCTCCTTAAGGGAGAGACTGTTTCATTTTTTGTCCTTGTGTCTTCAGTGTGTAGCAATGGCTTGCACATGGTAGACATTCAGTGAACGTTTGTTGTTTTGTTGAATTAAAGCTTACAGTCTGGTAAGCAACATAAAGAGCTTGTGTAGTGTAGCAGGAGTGGGGAATCTGCAGCCTCCAGGCCACATGTAGTCCTCTAGGCCCTCAAGTCTGGCCCTTTGACTGAATCCAAACTTCACAGAACAAACCCCCTTAATAAAAAGGATTTGTTCTGTAAAACTTGGACTCATTCACTGGGCCGAACCCAGGGACGTAGAAGGCCACATGTGGCGTCGGAGCTGCAAGTTCTCCACCCTTGGCTCAGTGGGGGAAAAAAAAATCTGCCCTGAGCGTCAAGATAAATGTGGATTGTAGTCTGCCTTGAGAATCTGGATGCTTGTGGATGATTATCAGCCAGACTTAATTAGCTTTGAGAAAGAATTTTTCCTAAGCAAGCATGGCAAAGACAGTTACAAAAACAACACACAGCTCTTTGTTACTGGAAGTCCTTTCCTGAGTCTGTAGCTGACGTTCTTATTTGGTACAAGGGGATCTCTCTCAATCCTTGAAATTGCTTCCTCTCTCAAATGGCTATTTTTCTGTATCCATCTGCACTCAAATTTGTCAGTTTTCAGTGCCTCCCCTGGCTATAGTGTGTGCTACTGGTCCAGTCTGCTACATAATCA
The DNA here is from genome assembly GCA_028627135.1 of Pseudochirops cupreus. Taxonomy (NCBI): domain Eukaryota; kingdom Metazoa; phylum Chordata; class Mammalia; order Diprotodontia; family Pseudocheiridae; genus Pseudochirops; species Pseudochirops cupreus. The sequence continues at coordinate 465,348,128 of CM053581.1, read as the reverse complement.
GTGGAGGGGCAGTGTAACACTCTATTAGAGATATACACCTCTCCCCAACTTGCTTCCCTCTGGTATAGGCACAGGGTTTCATTTCTCAAGGTCCTCCTGAGCCTGGAATCCTATACTAGTATAAAGATCAAGAGTTCAGGTCTTGCCTTTTACCCATATGGGATCTTTATGGCCCCAGCTGTCTTAGTGTCTTAAGCAACTCACTAAAACTTCAAGTTTCAGGGAGTTTGTGAATAAAATGCATCTGCATGGATGAAATCATGGTTATGAACCAAAAGTTACAAAACAAAATTCCAAGTGCATGAGAAAGACAAATTTCTATATAGGTCTGAAAGAAGGGTATTTAAGTCATTTTTTCCTTTCAAATTTTTATTGATATCTTTTGTTTTTATACCCTCATTTCCCAATATATCCTTCCTTCCTTTGCCCCTCCATATAACAGAAATTAAAAAAAGAGAAGAAAAACCCAATTCAATAAAAGTAACACATATCCACTGAATATATGTGAATTCTATATCAATAGTTCACTTCTGCAAATTAGAAGATCTGTGTTTACCTCATTGGTATAATTGAGGCAAGTTGGTGACATAGTGAATAAAATGCTGACCCTGGAGTCAGACTTAAGTTCAAATGTGACCTCAGATATTTATTAGCTGTGTGACCCTGGGCAAATCACTTAACCCTGTTAACCTCAGTTTCCTCATCTATAAAATGAGCTAGAGAAGGAAATGGCAAACTACTCTTGTATCTTTGTGGAGTAAACCCCAAAAGGGGTCATGAAGAGTTGGACATGATTGAATAACAACAAGGCACTTAATAAATGCTTATTCCTTTGTTTTCCTACCTTCCCCTGTGCTGTAGAAAACTGAGGATAAAGAGGCAGGAGGTATCTTAGCCTCCTTTTTCTCTTTCCTATCTTTGTCCTGGTGGGGTAAGGGAAATTAGATTGCAAGATACTTTAGATTAGATGAAAAAGTTAGACTGTATTTACTTATCTGGAATGAGTTGAATTGGAGAAAACTGAAGTTTGGAGTCTTCCTAATATCTTAGTCATTAGCAGCAGTAATATTTTGTGCATTAGCAGCAGTATTCAGCGGCTCCAGTGCCTCAGGCAAAAGGTAAAGTAGACAAAACTTGTTTTTTTTTTGCAATAGATCTTATTAAGGCCTTATTAAAACAGAGTTATTGCTTTGGGAAAGAACTATCTGTTGGCACAGTGAACCTCAGATACACCCAATCAAGAATTTAAAAAGGCAGCCACTCTCTGATCAGAATTATTAGAGTGAATTGGTACTGCTATTAGAAAAGTTGAAAAAATCAGATGATGTTAGGTTGTATGGTTATTGACCCGTTAGAAAAATGAGACAAGATATGCGTATCAGTTTTTTGAATTAGATGAATTATTATTTCCTAGAATAGGTAATTTCATTTCTTTTTTTTTCCTTTTTTTTTTGAGGGGAGAGGGCAGGGCAATTGAGGTTAAGTGACTTGCCCAAGGTCACATGGCTAGTGAGTGTGTGAGGTCAGATTTGAACTCAGGTCTTCCTGACTCCAGGCTGGAGCTCTATTCACTGTGCCACCTAGCCACCCCATAGAATAGGTAATTTTAGAACCCATAAACTGCAAAAACGTACCAGACTGGGTCCTGAATAGCAAACAGGAAGTGGCACAGGAAATCTATGATTGAGTTACTATCTGGTAATGATGACAGTATGATTAAGTTTAACATTGTGTCAGGAGAAAAGAAACAAAACCAAAATTTTGTCATGCAGTTAACAAGTTTTGGAAATGGAATTGAAAATATGAAAAAGTGTTGTTAAAAAAGTAAATTACAGAATGCTTGGAGCCTGAGTTGAGGAGAAATTATACCATGAATAAAAAAAAAAAAAACTTGGGGGAAAACACTAATAGGCTAAATAAAAGAGACCATTGCCTTTTTTTAAAAAAATGGAGATTTCCCAATCCCCAAATGTACAGGGAAGTTAATTAATTATAAACTAGATCTTAAGGGAAAGACTTTACCAGGAAGTGTCAAACTGTGACCAGGGGTTGACAGATCTTGGGAGGTAGATTGCTGTAGCGTCTTTGCCTTAGTGTTTTCTTATAACCTCAAGCTGAAACTTAGAGAAATACACTCAGTGCTTAGTTTTACTATTAAAAAAAAAATCAACCTAAAATTAAAAAGATGTCCATTACACTTGATATTGTTACTTAGAATGGGCGGTATTGGCATACTTCTTGGTTTGCTGCTGTAGTTTGAAATTGTAGATTTAGACTTGAAATGATGAGATCATCCAGCTCAGAGGGGTCAAAAACATGGCTGGTGGCTGCATGTGGCCCACAACACTCCCCAATGTGACCTGAACCAGATTAGAATGTTATTGCAAGATATTTAACAAAATAAACAAAAATGCAATAGAATATAGATAATATACTTGAAAGCTAAGTCAATATGGGGCCTGCAGGGATCTTTACATAATGATTTAGTGGCTCCCATTTATTTATGTTTGGGTTTGACATGACTGCTCTAGTCTAACCACCTCATTTTACAGATGAGGAAACTCATCTGTTACCAGAGAGGTTGAATGATTTGTTGAAGGTCAGACAAGTAGCAAGAAGCTGATCCAGGGCTTAACCCAGGTCTTGGTGGCTAAAAACCTGTTAGTCCAGGGGTGGAGATCCTGGGACCTCAAGGCCACATGTGGCCCTATAGGTCCTCAAGTGTAGCCCTTTGACTGAAGCCAGACTTCACGGAACAAAAGGGATTCTCAGATCCCTGTCTTAGTCTTTCTGCCACACCACATTTTGTCTCTCCTGTTGGAACCTGTATGAATTTAGGGGAAAGGAGAATGACATGGATAGGGCTTGGCAAGTATTTGCTGTCTCATCTGTATGGATGGAAAAATACCTTAGACTTAGGGATATTCCAGAGGTTCCTTCCCGACCATTCTGCTGACCCTGATGTGAATTTCAACCTAAGACTGGAAGCCAGTACTCTTAAGACAGCATGTTGTATCATCCCGCGCCCCCCCCCCTTTTGTTTATTTTTGTTTAAAATCTGAATAATTAGTTGTGCTCTGAATTTGGGGGGAACCTAAATTTTGTGGCTATTTACAGAGTAAATCTGTGAAACTTAGTTAAACCCATGTAAGGCAGAAAGCTGCATAAAGAATTATGATGGCCTAATTAAAGATAACATAGGAAAGTAGTAACAGAGAAATTTTGGTTCTTGTCTGTCGGGGATAAAGAGTTACATTTTCTTTTTTACATTTATCATTTACTGATCAGTCTATTCCAGTACATTTATCACTGGAAAGTAGACTTACCTTCTAGCTTTGTGTCATATACACAGTTGTTAAACATATCTTCCATGCCTTTGTGCATAACATTAATAATAATATTGAAACAGCCCAGGTACATATCCCAGGGGGTATTACACTAGAGACTTCTTCTGAGTTGACATTGGACCATGAATGACTGCTTTTGTTTGATTCTAACCATTCAGCCAATCCATCCCTCCTCCCCGTCTTCCTCATCATTGAAAACATTTAGATGGCACTTACTATGTGCTATCCTAGCTGTGCCTACTATATAAACTTTGCTAAGATCTCGTTTTAAATACCTAAAAACACTGCTCGGTGCTAGAGATGCAAAGACAAAAATGAAGTAATTCTTTCTCTCCACAAATTTATAATCTGTGGGGGTTTAGGAGGCAATATACTACAAAATAACCCAAGGCTTCAGCATCTATACACACGGTAAACGTGGCCTCTGCAAAGGCATGGATCATAGGATCTTAGTTTTAGAGTTGAATGAAACCCCAGAGTTTGAGTCCAGTTCCGTCAGCAGCTGGTGGTACAGTGACTAGAGTACTGGGCCTGGAGACAGGAAGACCTAAATTCAAATGTGGTTTTAGACATTCATTGGCATTTTAACCCTGGGTACATCACTTAATCTTTGTTTGCCTTAGTTTCCTCACCTGTAAAGTGAGGATTAAAATAATACCTCAGCGTGGTTGTAATGATCAAATGAAATAATATTTGTAAAAAGTGCTTAGTACAGTGCCTGACACATAGTAGGTACTCTATAAACTGTGTATATCCCCAGGCTCTTTCTTGCCTTCATTGGAGATTGGGGCCTGGGGCGTTAAAGTGACTTACTCAGCTTTGAAATGTCCAATGTGGTATTTAAACCCTGTTATTCCAGATCCCAAGTCCAGTACTCTACTGACCTTAACTATATTGACTCCCCCCAAAATAGGTGGAGTACTCAGTTTAGGTAGCAGTTTGGCTAGAATGTACATTGTATGAAGAGTACCTGAAGATTACCATGTAATGATTGGAAAGGGAGATGGGAGCCATATTTTTAATTCTTTAAATAGTTTATTGAGGAGTTTATTTTATCCTTGAAGCAGTAGGGAGCCACTGAATATTTTTGAGTGGGGTAATTACATAGTTGAACTGTGTTTTAGGAATATAGTTATTATTATTTCCAAATAGATTTTTATTGTTGTCTTTTTGTTTTTACATTGCTTGTTTTTCCTACTTTTCTTTTCTTCCCAGAGAGCTATCCCTTACGAAAAGTATTTTTTAAAAGAGAAATGAGAAATCAATGACCAATCACTACATTGAAAAAAATGTGAATATATGAAATGTCAGGAAGATTATTTTGGGAGATGTGTGGAGAATAGAGAGACTACAAACAAAGAAACTAGGGAGTGTTTTTCAGTATTCTAGTCCAAGCAAGAGGTGATGAAGTCCGGAATCTGGGAAGTAGCCATAGAAGGAGATGAATGTGAGAGGTACAGTCAAGAAAACTTTAGCACTTGACCAAAATTTGAGGATAAGGGAGTCAAGGGTGACTTCAGGGTTGCAAATCTGGGTAACTGAACAGCTGGTGGTGCCGTCAAAAGAGATTAAAGAAGTTCAGAGGAGACAAAGATTTGGGAAATGTGAGTGAAAATGAGTTCCCTTTAACTGAGTTATTCAGAAGAAAATAAAACTTTTTTGACTGAGAGAGTTACCTGCTTGGTTTCAATATCTACAAACTTAGTTAAACCCTCTTAATTCATGAAACTACAAGAAAATAAGCTATGTATTTGCAAATATTTCACCATGAAGTATTTGTTGAGTGCTACCCAAACAAAAATTTAAAACCCCCTTGACCCAACAAGATTACATATTTCTAAATTTTCTACACATATTTCCCTGGTTATCTCTTGGTAGAAATAACTGTTTAAAACAAATTGTGGAACTTATGCATTTTTCTTTATAAGACAGTTTGCAAACTTTTCTGTGACTGTTAGGAATAAACTACCTAACAGGTGTTTAAAAAAAACCCCAGCATACTTATCCTGGCCTTTCAAGGTAGAATTTACATTAAAAGGTTGTTTTTTGTTTTTATGTTACCTTAATTTCCCTTTATACCCTCATTTCAACCCAAAGAGATAATATCCCTTATATCAAAGACTATCAAAGAAAGGAAAACAAAGCAGCTCATCAAAATTAATCAATTCATCATGTCTAACAGTATATGTAGTATCTCATATCAATAGTAACTCTGAAAGAAGAGAAAGGAGGTACATTCTTATATCTCTTCTTTGGACCAGGCTTGGTTATTATAATGTTTAGTTTTAGCTTTGTTGTTTACCTTGTTGTAGTCATTATATATGCTAATTTCCTAGTTCTACTTTCTTTGCATCAGTTCATGTGAGTTTTCCCACGTCTCCCTATTGTCTTCATTTTAGTTTCTTAAAAGCACAGTAAATTCCATCACATTTACATGTCACAATTTAGACATTCTCAAATGAAGGGGCATTTGCTTTGTTTCTCATTCTTTTAATTTCTTTTTTTTTAAATTACACACTTTTTCTCTCTTCTTTTTTTTTGGAGGGCAGTTAGGGTTAAGTGACTTGCCCAAAGTCACACGGCTAGTAAGTGTGCCAAGTTTTGAACTCAGGTCTTCCTGACTCCAGGGCCGGTGCTCTACTCACTGTGCCACCTAGATGCCCCCATTCTTTTCTACTACAAAAATAGTATAGGTATGCTATCATAAGTATAGTATAAGTATATGCTAGTATAAGTATTTTGCTGTATATTGGATCTTTTATGTCTTTGACCTTTTAACAATATATAACTAGCAGTGGAATCTCTGTGTCAAAGGTATGGGCATTTTTGTTGTTATTTTAACATAATTTCAAATAGCTTTCCATCGTAGTTTGGCCAATTCATAGCTCTGCCAAAAATACATCAGTGGCAGTCCCTCCTTCCACAATCCCTTCAACATTGACTATTCCTGTTTTTTGTTAACTTTGCCGGATGGATGGATGTGAGGTTGAACCCCATGATTGCTTTGATTTATGTTATTCTTATGAAGAATTTGGAGCAATCTTGCTTGAGAACTGGTCATAATCTTTTACCACTTATCCATTGGGAAATGGCTTTTGGTGTTATATATTTACATTAGATCTCTATATATCTTGGGTGCCAGATGAAGTCCACATTTTAACGAAAAGTGAAAAAGTAACTATTTTGCAGGGAATCAATTTATGCTATGGGCAAAGCATTTTAAGATGTAGGTGTTTGTAAATGTTTCTATTGTTATATGATTTTGTTGATCATGAAAATGATCTGTCCCCTATAAAAACTTTTACCTGTTCTTTACATTTGGAAATAGAATTTTGTCATCTGTTTTAGAATCTTCTAAGTAGAGTTTCAGTAGCTTTTGAACTCATTTGTTAAAAATATAAAAATGCAACAGCTATACTAGCTGAACCTTTGTGTAACTGGAGAATGGGATTAACAAATGATTATCTTGATTTTTTTAAGCATAGCTAGCAATGTACTTTTTCTATTTGAAGCTGCGTACCTTTGTGTGGTGTCTTATTCTGCTGTTAAAGTCATTAAAACCAAGTTTTGAAAGAAACTGAACTTAGAATCATGTTTCTTTTATGTTATTATTCAGCTAGATGGCACAGTGGATATAGAGAACTGGATTGTCAATCAGGAAGACTAATCTTCTTGAGTTTACATCTGGCCTCAGTCACTCACTAGCCAGTATGACCAAGGGCAAGTCACTTAACCCTGTTTGCCTCAGTTCTTCATCTGTAAAATGAGCTGGAGGAGGAAATGGCAAACCACTCCAGTATTTTTGCCAAGAAAATCCCAAATGGGTCATGAAGAGTGAGACATGAGTGAAAAACTATTGGGACATAAATGAATATATGTATATACATATATATGTACAAACACATAAACAGAAATGTATATAATTTATAAATATATGTGTATGTTGGATCTGCATGTTTTAGATCTTTTTACTGATTGCAATGTATGATCAAAAAGGTATGGAGGAATAAAATAAGCCTCTCTCTTTGACTTGGTTTTATTGGACATTTAAAAGTTTATTGACATAGATTAAAAAAATTTTTTATCTTTTGTTTTTTAATCATCTATTTTTATTATCTAGTTTCCCCATACTTTTCCAAAGAATTATCCCTCATAATAAAGAATCAAAAAAGAAAAGAAAAGAAAAAATCAACAAAACTAACCTTTTTCTGTTGGACATTTTTATCAGCAATGGGACAAATAATATGTTTGTCAAATTTGTGGATGACATGAAGCTGGGAAGGATAGATAATGTACATTGTGTCCCAAAAGTTAATGCAGCTTTAAACTATAGTAAAGTAGTACTTT
>CM053581.1:465302565-465339934 GCA_028627135.1 Pseudochirops cupreus | reverse complement strand
TGCCGCCATCTTGGCTCTGCCCCCCATAAACTCATTTTATAAAGTGTATATTTACCTTGGATATCAGACGACTTGAGCTAACAGAAGATACTGGCGGAGGTGGAGGGTGGAGGAGACAGATGGAGGAGGATAGAGGAGTTTTGTTTTGTGCTCTTTTGGTCACTTTCATTCACTTACTCCCTCCACCCTTAATGCTACACTTCACCCCTGAACTTAATTGCTGCAATTTCTTTTTTACTTTCCCTTAACTTAATTTTCTTCACTGGCAAGATAAATACGTGGACTGAAGGAGTGAGGCGCGGAATGCTGGGTGGGCGTCGAATTGTGGCCTTCCCTATGCCAACTAATGGCGACTAGTACCTCAAATTTTGGCTCGCAATTCAAAGCAAAAAATTGACCAAGTGACAACTCGTATCTCAGAAATCTTGTAAGTCGGTGCACTTGTATGTCAAAGTACAACTGTATTTTTGAAGTTTTTCAGTTATCCCTTTGGTTGACTCATTAGAATTCTTTAAGTAAGCTATCTTATCATCAGAACCCACCAATTTTGTTTCTTCTTTGTCTGTGCTTATTCCCTTAATTTCTTTTTCTTGTTTCATTCCCATACCATTTCTAAAACTTTCTAAAATAATGGTAGTGACAGATCTTATTGGAAAGGTTCTAGTCTTTCTCTTTTACACATTATGCTCGCTCTCATTTTCACATAGATATTTTCTATACTAAGGAAAGAGCCATTTTTCTGTGCTTTTATATGTTTTTAAAAGCTGCAGATGCTATATTTTCCATAGCATTTTTCTAAATATATTGATGTATTTTCTAAATATTTTCTTTATTAATGGGGTATGTTTATAGTTTCCTTAACATTTCAACCTTGCATTGCTGGTTTAAATTCATCTTGGTCATAGTATATGATCTTTATGATACATTATAGCCTCTTTGCTAAAATTTTATTCAACAATTTTGTATCAACATTTACTAAAGATTTAGGTCTATGGTTTTCTTTGACTGACCTATCTCTAGCTCTGTCTCTTCGAATGATTTTGTTAGATTCTACCCTTCTTTCCATATTTTTGCAGTATTAGAATTAATTGTTCATTGAATGTTCAATAAAATTCCCTTGGAAATTCATCTAGTTCTTTTTTGTCATTGTTGCTTTTTTGGAAGGGGAAGGCAGGGCAATTGGGATTAAGTGACTTGCCCAAGGTCACATGGCTAGTAAGTGTTAAGTGTCTGAGTCTGGATTTGAACTCAGGTCCTCCTGACTCCAGGGCTAGTGCTCTATTCACTGTGCTACCTAGCTGCCCCAAATTCATCTAGTTCTGATTTTTTTGGGGGGAAATTAATTTACTGCTGGTTTAATTTTATTTTCTTAGGGGCTCTAGAATTTTTCTATTATATGTTTCTTTGGATATTTTATATTTATATTATTTCTTTTCGTTAATTTAATTTAATTTAAATTATCTTTTTTTGGCAAATAATTGGGTAAAATTTTTTGGCAGATAGTTGGATAACATAATTTATATTATATTTAAATTAATTTCATTTAAGTTATCTCTAGTAATTGGGTAAAATAATTTCTAATCTTTTAAAAATTTTCTCTTAATTTTTTGTGAACTCTTCTTTTCTTCCCTTTTCTTGGTATTTCCTTTCTTTATTTTTGAAATCTGATTAGTTAACTATTTTATTTTTTAATAGCTCTCGATTTTATCAGTTCCTTTAAAAACATTACCTCACCTTTGACTTTCAGAATTTCTATTTCCTTTTATTTGGTATTACTTGATTTGTTGCTTTTCTAGCTTGCTTTGTTGTTACTGTTTTATATCCTCAATTCACTTATGTATTCCTCCCCTCCCCCATTTTTTTGGATCAAGTCAGCCAGTAAACATTTATTAATGCCTGTTTTGTGGTTGGAGATATAGAATTTTCTGTTTTATACCGTTCAGGTTTTTTGTTTGTTTTATTGCAGTTTTCTTTGATTAAACTATTTATCTCCTTGATAATTTGTTTTTGACCCACCAATTTTTTTAGTATTAAATTATTTAATCCCCATTTAAGTTTAAATCCTTTCTTCAAATACCCTTTATTGATGATAATGTTTATTATGGTATGGTCAGTAAAGGATATGTTTACCTTTTCTGCTTTTATGTGTTTGTTTCTGAGGTTTTTAATGCCCTCTCATATGTTCAGTTTTTGTAAAGATGACATGCGCAGCTGAAAGATATATGCCTTCTTTCCATTCCCATTCACTTATGATCAGTGATTTATCAAATTTAATAATGCTTTTCATTTCCTTAATATTCTTCATTAAGATCCCTAAAATCTGTTGTCTTACTTGGTTTCCTAACATTGTATAATATTTTCCATCATACTTTACACTTCCCCTGTGATTATTGGTAGATCTTTTCCAATTCCTAACATGTTGGTACATGCTTTATCTGTTGTGTAACAGAGTTAAAGTAATAGTGATTACATTATTTTACAAATAAACACACAAAATGCAAATTATAACCCATCAGTGGTCAAGTCTGCCACTGGGTCTTAACAAGCAAGTGTTGATAGGTGAGTATGTTGCACAATGTTGAGAAGTCCAACATGCATCAGAAGGAATATGTGCATGTAATGGTTTGTTTACAATGTGATAGTATACAGTTACATGACTCTACTACCTCATCCTCTGGAACAGATGTTGGCACAGGAACCAAGAATATTTTCATGAGTATTGTGATTATGGTTCTAGCATGAGTACTTTCAGGTAAAAGTAATCATTTCCCATAAATTATTTATTTTGGGGAGCAAATGTCAACTCCTTTATCCACCTTTCCAAGAAGAATCTGGGAGCTGTCCAGGTAGGGATGTGAACCCAGGGTTTTCTGCCTTTGTCTGTGTAATGCAGCTTGTAAAGCTTCTACCAAAGTGAAGGAAACAGGCAGGCAAAGCTTTATAAGCAATATTTGACAGAAGATTTATAGTTACAATTGACTAAAAGATGTAGAGAATAAAAGCTGTAATTACATTTATTGTTTGTAAGAAAGAAAAACCTTTTAATTTAGCTGAGCAAAACTCTATCTAAAAGATTTTCCCATGCAAATATAGAAATCATGAAAGATTTCCTTCAAAGATGTAATGATGGACAGCTTATTTTTATAACCCTCTGATTATTAATATAAAGTGAGTCATAAAATGGGAAACTTTATGCTTGCCAAAGATGTTTCTTAACTGTTGTGGAGGAGATCCAAGACAGGAGTCAGAATGTTAAACGGATTCCCCATAGATGGTTCAGAAAAAACATCTGGGAACGAATACAGAGTGAAGTAGACAGACTAAGGAGAACAGTTCATACATACATTGTGAGCTCTCTCTCTGTATCTATGTATACATGTATGTGTATATGTATGTATATATGAGAGGTCCAATATGGAAATTTGTTTTGTTTGACTGCACATTTGTAACAGGAGGTTTGTTTTTATTCTATTTTCAATTGAGGGGAAGAGGAAGAGAGATAGAAGGTGGATTTTTGCTGATTGAAAAAAAAAAGATTTGGTTAAAAAAGGGGGGATTACATTGTGCTGATAACAGCAAGGCTCAGAGCATTGCACATCATTCTAAATGTGATCTGTAATTACACAAAATAGTTTACGCTATCTAATCCCACCATCCTGAAGTGGGCAATACTCCCCCTGGAGCGGCTTAGAATGATGGTGGGGGGGGAGGGGGTGTCTAATGGGAATGGAAATTTGAAGATCTTCCCTGCCCCTTAATGGACTCAGCGGGGAGTTTGAAGACCTCCCCTGCTTTGAAAGCAAACTCTGCCCCCTAATAGGCTTAATGTGATCACATGGAGCCTGTGATGGAGGGAATTTGCTGAAGGGAAGCAGAGCCCACAGGAAGCTTTCCTGCTGTGAAGATAAATTCTGCCCCCAATAGGCTGAATGTAGTCACATGGTGCCTATGGTGGGAGGAATTTGCTGAAGAGAAGCAGAGCCCACAGGAAGCTGGTTGAGAGTAAGCCAGATGGTGGGGAACAGAGGAACTCAGGCAAGGAGATAGAGAGTTTTGTAAGTAAATACTGATCTTGTATTGGTTTGTGGGAAGGCTGAAGGATGCTGTGGCTCTCAGCATTATTATGGCTGAATATCTTTGGTACTATGATGGAATCAGCTTGTTGATTTAGGGATTTGGTTTTCTGGTGTTTGAATAAATGCTTCAGTTCAATCCTCTATCTGGAGAATTTGGTATATTTTGCAATTTAACATCATGCAATACTTATAGTCATGGTCTTTATTGTGATTGTGGGTGCTATAAATATTGCATCGATGCTACAGGGGGGTAGTAGCCTTGGGTGCAATTGGGGGACATTGAATAAAAATAAGGGAGCAGAAGCATAAGGAGAGAAGAAAAGAAAATTTTGAAAAACAGTTGGTACATGTTTTATCTGTTGTGTTACAGCTAAAGTCATAGTGATTATATTATTTTACAAATAAACACACAAAATGCAAATTATAACCCATCAGTGCTCAAGTCTGCCAATAGGTCTTAACAAGCAGGTATTGATAGGTGAGTATGTTGTACATTGTCCAGAAGTCCAGCATGCAGCAACAGGAATATGTGCATGTAATGATTTGTTTACAGTGTGATAGTATACAGTTACATGACCCAGTATTGCATCATCAAAATTTCAGTGCAGGAAAACCCCCACAAATTTACAATAAATTGTTAAATTTAACATGTCATTTAAAAAATATATATATGTGTGTGTACATATGCATGTGTGTATATATACATACATATATGTATATATGTATATACATACATATATACACATACATACATGTGTGTGTGTGTGTGTGTGTGTGTGTGTGTGTGTGTGTGTGTGTGTATATACATATATACTTCCAAGGGGGTGCTGAGTAATTTTTTGTTCCTGAAAAGGTGGTGGTAGGCCAAATAAGTTTGGGAACCTCTGGTCTAGACTGATATGACTCTGATTATGGACAGTGAACAGGGTCCAGAGTTGGATAGGAGGTGAAAAGTAAACTAAATTGTATTTGGGAATTTGCAGAGTTTAATGACTCTAAGCTTCTCTCTGAAACAAAGACTGATTTATTGTGTGTGCGTGTGTGTGTGTGTGTGTGTGTGCGTGTGTATGTACACAAAATTATTTTGAACATTCATGTTTTAAAAATTTGAGTTCTAAATTGTCTCCATCCCTTCTGTTCCTCCCTTTCCTATCAAGAAGGCAAGAGATGTAATATCAGTTACACATGTGTAGTCATGCAAAATGTGTTTCCTATTAGCCATGTTGCCAAAATAGCAATAAAAGTAAAGTGAAAAAAAAGATTATGCTTCAATCTATACTCGGATTCCATCAGTTCTTTTCTAAAGATGGATAGCATTTTTTTAAGATCATAAATCCTTTGGAATTATCTTGAATCATTGTAATGATCAGATTAACTAGTCATTCACAAGTTGATCATCATACAGTATCGCTATTACTGTGTTCAGTGTTTTTCTAGTTCTACTTACTTCACTTTGCATCAGTTCATTTAAGGCTTTCCAGGCTTCTCCTGAAACTGTCCTGCTTCTCATTTATTAAAGCACAGATAACTGACTATAGTATTTTCAAGTCCAGTACAGATTGCAAAGTGACTGAAATGGACTTCCTTTGAACTGCCACAGAGGTACCACCATGATAAATTTTGCTAACGAGGTAGCATATACACACGGATGCTTTAGTAGTGTGTTTAGTGTTTGATTCTAGATGAATAAGAAGCCAGTTTTTGTTACTTGGTTGCTTTTGACCATTCTTTAAGTTTGTATTATTGGTTGAAGGCCTATCTTTTGTGCTAGATGGACATGACAAAGTCTAACTTCTGTCTTACTTGTTTGTTGCTCTTTTTTTTTTCTTCAGGGGTAATGGAACTCCTTATATTACTTGAGAAAACATTTTTGGGGGTATCATAAAGGAGATTCTTGGTGACATATCAATTAGGTAGTTTCAGAGGAGGCCAGTGCTTATCTAAGGTTCTCATAGGTGGAATTGATATGATTCCTCCTTGCTTTACTGGTCCTTCCCTTGCTAACTAAGTGGGGTAGAAACTAGCGAGACATTAAAGAGGAGCTTGTGGTTTAGGCTTCAGACAGAGTTAAATGAAAGTTTTTATACCTGTTGCAAAATTTATCATCTATATCTTTTCTTCATTTTACTTTCCCCCCTAATTCCTCAGCAAAAGAAGTTAATTTTTTATTCTAGATCATGAATTTTCTAGGAATTTCCTAGTGGCCTAGTGGCTAGGCTAGGTCTGTCAAGAGAAGAGAATGAGAATTGGAGTGATCCTTTTGGATGGAGTATTTTAGGGTTCAGTTGTGGAAAACTCTCCAGCCCCATTAGGGGCATTGTTTTGAATAGTAGTTTTGCTATTTTATTACTAGACTGTATAGCCATGTTTTAAGAAATGACAATCTGAATTTAAAATCAGGATCAGACGAGAGAGAGCATCTTTGTTTTATTGGACCAATTTAAATCTAAAATCAAAGAATATTTCTGACATTGTTATAAGGGAGCCCTTTTAATTGTGTTACTGATAATTAATTGTCAACACTTGGTATACTGAGTGTATGATGTCAGATACATCTAATAGGGCAAGTCATTTAATCTAATGAAGGTTTCAGTTTCTTCCCCTCTACTGGATTGAATATAGATGATTCCTAAAGTCCTATTGAATTCTTAAGTCCTTTATTTAATGAACAGAATTTAGAAAAGCATATTAAATCCTTGTCAGAAATTTATAGCCCACAGTTGCTTCAAAAGATCTGTGATTTAATTGATGTATGTGTTTAAAAATATATATATATACATTTTATTTTTTCCCCAATTACATATTAAGACAAATTTTAACTTTTTTTTTTTTTTGAGTTTTGAGTTCCAAATTCTGCATTTGGGACTCAATTTCTAGCCTAACTATTTTGAAACAAGAATCCTAGCCACAGTTTGTGCGGCTTAATTATTAATTAGAAATTATTTTAAACTTTAAGAAAACTCAAGTTGATAAGGCTTTGTCACAGTGTCATTGGTCACAAGGGAGAGGTAGTTAATAGACTATAGATGATTCAGCTGTTATTAGAAAAACAACTTAAAGCATGTGCCATTTAGTAATGTAGTCATAAATAATGACAGCTTATTCACTAATTTGGTGAGGATGAGGCATCACTAAAGCTTGTGTGCAAGTATCTCTGTCAAAGATCTCCATAAGTAAAAAGAAGTATGCTGTATTATATTACACAAAAAAGCTGATTTTTTAATGCCATGAAAATAATTCACTTGCCCATCTTTACCCTAGAATTTATAGCCTAAAGACCATTTAGCAAAGTGCTGAATTTTGCTTAAGCAATCTATAAAAAAGATTCTTGTACTTCATATCAGAATAAAACTACTGATGATTTTTCTGCATCTTATGACACTGTTCACCATCTAGTTCAGACTCTCCTTACCTTCTGCCTAGACCATTGCAACAGACTTCTAATTTCGCTCCCTACTTCATCTTTTTTCACTCCAAGTCTGTTCCCTGCTCAGCAGCTGTAGTGATTTTCTTAAAGCGAAAGTCTGGCTGTGTCTATCCCCATTCTCCTATTCAGTAAGTTCTAGTAGCTCCCTTTTACCATTAGGGTCAAATATAAAGTCATTGTTTGGGGGATGGGTGAATTTAAAGGCTTCTTCCTATCTATCTAGTATTGTTACCTTTTACACCTTCCCATGCATTTCAGAATGAAAGTACATTGCCTTACTTGCCTTTTCTCATAGTCCTTACTTTTCTCTCCTGACTCTGCTTTTGTGCTGGCTGTCCCCATGCTTGAAATGCCCTTCCTTTTCACCTCTCCCTCTTAGTTTTCTTTGCTTCCTTCAAGACTTGGGTCTAATCCTATTTCCTGCTACCATCGGCCTGAGGACTCTCTCAGTGTTCTCAGCTGCTAGTACCTTTTTTAGGAGATTGCCTTCCATCTACTCTGAATACATCTATACATAATTATGAATGCATTCCTTTTACATTAAAGTGTATTATTTGAGAGTAGAGATTTTTTTTTTTTGCCGTTCAGTATCGCCACCACTTAGCACAGTACTAGTCATATCATAAGAACTTAATACGTGCTTGTTAGCTGACTAATATTGAACATAATCATTGGTTTTTGGGCTAGCAGTAATTTAGGAAGATTTTTTTATACCTGTCCCACATGATAATGTGTAATTTTACTCCATTGAACATCCTCCTACTACAATTGTTTCTCACGAGGATGGTGTCCTCCTTGCCAAGTATTTTTTTAATAGTCAATCAAGAAATTTTTTTACATTGGCCATGTGTAGAATTGTCTCTTTCTGCATTATAAATCCTTCACCTCTTTATCAGGAATTAGATAGAATGTTTCATCCTTAGTCTTCTGGAATCCTGGATGGTCATTACACTGATAAGAGTTTAGTGCAATAATATTCCTTCACATTCATATGCCATACTTTGTTCACCCATTCCCTGATTTATGGGCACTCCCTTAGATTCCTGTTCTTTTCCACCTCAAAAAGAGCTATAAATATTTTTTTTATGCGTTCTTAGAATTTGTTTTGCTTAGGACTAATTTCTCACTTAATCTGTTCTCCCTCAAATTTCCTCTCCCCTTCTCTCCTTTCCTTCCTATTTCATTGTTGAGTAAAATGTATTTCTGTACCCAACTCTGTATGTCGGTGTATTCTTTCTTGTGAACAGTTCAAATGAAATTGAAGTTCAAGTGTCAGCCACTCCTCTCTACCCCCTGCTCCTTGTTTGTATAGATGTTTACTTGTGCACCCTGATTATTTGAGATAATTTTTCCTAACCTTCCTTTCCCTTCACCTCTCTGACCCGCCTCTCCCCCCCCATTCCTCTTCTGTTTTGATATTCTTTTCTTAAGATCACCAAGACCACTCCCAGGCCTTGTCAAATTGAACTGTCTATGACCCCTAATATAGGTAAGGGGGACAGTATTATATCCCCATATCTGATTCTAAGTAGTAGACAGTATTCTGTTCCCATATTTGAGTGTAAGTATTTTATCCTTGTTTAGTCCTTTTATCATTATTCATTCATATTTACCTTTTTATGTTACTCTTCATACTTGGGTTTGTACTTCAGAGTTTTTCTGCGCCTCTGGTCTTTTCATCACATATACTTGGGAGTCCTTGATTTTACTAAAGTTCCATTTTCCCCCTTGTGCTGTTGACCTGCTTGTGTCCACCATGTCTGCTGACCTCTTGGTTTTTCTTCCTGTGCTGATGTGGGTAGGACAAAAGACTGACTATGAATTTTTCTGGATTTCTCTGTCTGGATTCAGTATGATATATTTTATGGCTCTTTTTGAAGGAGTTGTGGAGAGAAGCTGCTGTATTGCTTCCTTACACTCCATCATTGAAGCTCCACTCTTTTCTCCTTGGCAGATTGAATTGATAACTTTTTATCTTCTTTGTAGTGCTTAACACTGTTGACTACCCACTCTTTCTTATGTTTTGTGATGTTGCATTTCATTTTTTCTACCTGCCTCATTGACTATTCTTTTTCTTTTGTTGGATGCATTTCTTCTCATCCCTAAAATGTGAGTACCATGTAAGGCCCTGTTCTCACCTTGCTCATTTTCTCTGTACCTTCATATCTATCACATCTACATATCCAACTGAACTCAAGTTCCATAATTCCAGTGATCCACAGAATCTCTCCATTTGAATCACCCCATTTAATATGTCTAAAAGTTGAATCTGTTGTTTTCTCCCTGTACTTGCAAGTCAAGACATTACCTTCTTGATGTCATTGGTCCTCTTTGACAATGAAGGACAAACATCAATCTATGAGTAGTAGCAACTGTTCCATTGGGGACCCCAGCTGGCCAGTTACAGTTGGACAATGCTGCTCTTTCCTTCGTTCCTTCCTTCCTCCCTTTCTTCCTCCCTCCCTTCCTTCCTTCCTTCCTTCCTTCCTCCCTCCCTCCCTCCCTCCCTCCACATGGGGAATCATATACTTATATGTAGGTGCTCTACCCAAAGGAATATAAATTTCTTGAAATAGATCTCTGTTAAACCAGTCTTTGATAAAGCCAATTTGAATTCACATGAAGCTACTTGACTGTGCCTTAAACTCAAATCATTCTGGCTTTCGCTGATTGACCTGACCAGTAATGGACCCCAACTCAATCCTCAGTTAACCTTTGTTTGGGTTTTGTTGGCTTAGAGTGAGTGTAAATAGCAAGTGTTTCGGTTCTGTCCAGAAATCCTGAGTCTTCCCCTCCCAGATTGACTTTTTTTTTTTTGAGTAGGTAAAAGAAGCCATTTTAAAAAAGTCATTTCTTACCTAGCATTAATCACTGAATGGATTTTGCCTCAGACCTGAAACCTGGAGAAGACCTGAGCTTAAAAAGGCCAGGGTCTCCTACTACACGAGGACCATCTACAGTGATCTTTGTCTTGCCACTGGGTCTAGATGGCTGTAGAGGAGAGACTGAGGCTGGTAACTTGCACAGTCCTTTCTCATTTAAATCCATTTCACTTGCAAGTCAAGACATCACCTTCCTGATGTCATTGGTCCTTTTTGAGAATGAAGGACAAACAACTATAATAGCAACAGCTGTGATCATTACTGCTATTAATAACTTAAGGAGGTAGATTTTGGGGGATTCACTAGATAGATTAGTTTCAAAAATTTCTTAAGCAACTAAGTTTAGCCCAGTTGATACTACTTACCATTGGTATCAAACCTTAAACCAGCATTTTGCTTCTTTCATAGTTATCTACAAATATTACCTTATCTTCCCACTTGGTACATTTTGACATATTCTAGTTACCTTGGATTCTGTGATTAGTTATTTCAGGTTTTACCCTTGAAGCTCGCTAGGATTTAACGGGAAACTACATGTGCCTTTGACAGTTTTCACTCTTGGTTTTGCTTCTGTCTGCTTATTTCGTTCTTGTTCCCAGGCTGTTTAGTGATGATGGAGAAAGTCAGTTAACTGAGAAGCATGGCTAAAATCCACATTCATGTTCTCCATAGTAAGATGGACCCTGCTATAAATATTTTGGTGTATATAGGGATTTCTTATTAGATAGCTTTCTCGGGGTATAAGCCCAGTAATGGAGTCTCTAATTCAAAGGGTATGAATGTTTCAGTTACTTTATATTCATCATTCTAAATTGCTTTCCGAAATGGTTATACCATTTCACTATTCCACCAACAATGTGTTAGTATCTCTGTCATTCCACAAATCTCTCTAACGTTGACTATTGCCATGTTTTATTTTTTTGCCCTTTTTCAGGTGTGAGGTAAAACTTCAAGTTTGTTTTGATATGTGTTTCTCTTATTATTAATGATTTATAGCATTCTTTCACACAGTTGTGAATACCTTGCAAGTCTTCTTAGAAGAGCTGTTCGTTCATATCCTTCTACAACTTAACTATCGGGGAATGACTCTGTGTGTGTGTGTGTGTGTGTGTGTGTGTGTGTGTGTGTGTGTGTGTATAGATGTGTATGTATATGGCTATGTCTATATATGCACATATATAACATAGATTTACATATATAATATATATTTACATATATAATATCTAAATGCACATTATATATGTATGTGTGTATGTGTATTTAGTTTCTATATCTTGGGTATGAAACTCTTATCAGAGAAGTTTGATAAAGATTTTTTTAATTCAGCCACTTCACTTCATTCCTAAATGCATTAATTTTGTCTGTGTTGAAGCTTTTCAGTCTCAAGTAATCTGTTTTATCTTTTGTATTTGCCTCTACCTTTTGTTCAGTTTTTTTCGAGGCAGTTTGTTTTCTATTATTCTCCCTTGTCCAGTCCATTCCACTTACTATCTCTCTATTTTCTAATCAATTCCAGATTGGTTTGGATGACTGCTGCTTTATAATATAGTTTGAGATCTAGAAGTGCTATTCCTCCTTCACCCCTAATTTTTTTTTTTGGTCAGGAGTCAAACAGAAGTTTAATTTCAGAGTGAGAAAAACAGGTTTACAAACAAAAGTTCTTTTGTGAAGGAGGGCTTGTGATTTGTGGCAGGGGTAGGGTTTTTAAGTGTGAAAACCACAAAAAGGTGGGATCCAACGCAGTGATTCTTAGGCCTTAAGTAAACAGTTCCCAGAGTGGGCCCATGAGTGTAGGCATTTGAGACAATACAGATAGGCATTCTTGGGTCCTGTGGGAATCGTCTTTAAGTTTGTAGTGTCTTTGAGGCTTGTGATCATTTATTAGGGTACAGAACTAGAGTTAGTGTGATGAGAATAGGAGTTCAGAACCTAGTTCAGTTCACTCAGCAGTTATAAGCACAGGGATTGTTGTTCAGAGTGTCAGGAAATATGATTGCTTTCTGCTGTGGCATGTCAGCTGCTTCTGGCTCTCAGGTAACCACTCCTCTTCATCCTCCAAGTGTCAAAATTGTACAGCTTTGGTGAGAGTGGACTCTATATGGTTAGTGCTACTTCTACAGGATTCTTACCCAAGTAACAAAAGTCTGTGTGCACAACTCTGTTGTTCACTTGAGTAAAAAAATCCACAGTATGCCACTTCTTGTTATGTTGCTGGAAGATCTGATCTATTGCTTGAATCATCACAGAACCATCACTTAGGTGGCATCAAGCAGTGTGATCTTCTTGGGTAGTATAGATGATATAGTAATCACTCAATGTGGGAAGTCACTTTTTCTCTGAACCATTCAGTTTCTTTTTCTCATCATTGGTTTGAACAACACTACTGTCTTACTGTTCTCCTCTACAAGCCTGGATTACAAAGATTTTTTGGTTTCTCTTGAAGTGCTGGACATGTTGAACATTTCAGAAATGTTTGGTAAGTTGACTCTTACATTCAGTATTGTTTTTATAAAGCCTTTTCCCCCATGGGCCATAAAAGTAACAAGGCAGTAGCTAAAATCATCTTTTATTCCATCTATTCCATCTCAAAACTCTGTTAATTTCTCCATTAACTGCTTTTCCTCAGGATCATTGCATGATCTATATTCAAACTTGCATTCTTCAAGCCAGTTTCTTATTCTGTTTATATCCTGTTCAGCACATGGTCTGCCTGTCTTCACACACACATCACAAAAGTTTTGGCATTCCATTTTAAGACTATAATTTTCGTATTGTCTCTTCTAAGATGGTGTCAAACCCTTTACTATTTTTCAGGTAAGTGGACCCTTTTTACCTTTCTGCAGCATTGGATCTCTTCTTTTCCCTCTGTCTCATCCTCCTAGATTGTTTCTTCTCCTCAGTGGTATTTTGTGATGCCTACTCAGCTACCAGGTCCTCATGACCTATCCCCCAGAAAATCGAGACTGAGACCCTTTAAGTCATAGACACGCTGCAACATTTTAGCAGTAGATCAGCCAGCTCTGAGATGGTGGAAGCTTTGTCCAGGTCCTGCATTGAGATTTGGAACTTCTTGTAATTCCTCAGGCACATCTTGAGCTGTTGCAGCTCTGTCTGGGTCAGCTTGTCCAGTTTGCTCACCATTCAGGCCTTGGGGGTCTTCATTGTCTGGGAGAGATCACTAGGCCTACTAGAGAGTTGGAGGAGAGGGTGATGACACACTCTAGCTTAGTCAGATGACTGCAACCCACCCCTACTTCTTTTCATTGTTTCCTGTGATCTTCTAGATCTTTTGTATTTCCAAACGAATTTTGTTATTTTCCTCAGTGCCATTTCAGGCACTGTTATCCTTATTTTATAGATGAGGAGATTTATATAGAGAGAGTTTGTGATGTTCTCAAAAAGTTTCAACTAGTAAGTGTTGGAACCAGAACTTGAATCAGGGGATGTTAGAGTTGGCCCAAGTAGCCTGAGAAAACTTCATGGATGAGGTGGGATTTTAGATAATCATGGAAGAATGAATAGAGTTTTTGATGAGGGAAGAGCATTTAACCTGGAAGGAGCATCATAAACAAAGGTCCCATAGTGGAAATGACCATTGGACTGCTGGAAGAAGAGAATTCATATTTGAGAATGAGAGTAGCTTGATATTGTTAGGCCTCATGAAGTCTCTTCACAGAATGGGATAGATAACTCTGTGCATCTAAAGGGATATTTTATTCCATAGTACTGAGATTCTCTAAAAGCATACTTTAAAAGTCATTTAATATCTTTCCCCCTAGTCATTGGTACCAAGACCGTATTTCATGTTATTCATGGAATATCACAAATTTAATTACAGAAATGATAAAGAATGTGAGTTCCTTGAGAATCAGGGTTGTTATGCTTTTTTTGTTTTTTCTATTCCTAGTGCTTGCCTAGTGCCTGATAAATAGTAGGTGATTAATAAATGCTTGTTGATTGATTATATAATCAAAAGCATGAAAAGAGGGAATAGTACAAAATAGTTGATCTATTGATGGCAAAGTTCAAGTATGACCTTTGCAGGCTGCTATATAGCTTTAGGATCAGGTCACATCAAAACAATCGTATCAGTTAGTTGATCATGATCATCAATTCATAAAATAAGAGCTAATTCCAAGTCTAAATTTTTCAAAAGATTGACTTTAATGTCTTAATCTGTGATAGTAAGTAAATAGGCTAATCATCAACTGATAGCCATATGAACCTTGTGTTGTAGCTGATGAACTATTACAGAATTTAAGACTTAAGGAAATTCTTAGCTGGAAGCAGTTTTACAAGTAATCTGTTCTGTTGAGATTAGATCTCCAAAAAGCCAAGTATCTCATGGTGAGTTGATTTGCATTGCCTGTACTTGTGTGAAATTTTTGGTGTCACAGAGTTTGCGGTGTCTGGTATCAGATTCAGTAACATATCTCTTCATGTTGCTTAACCTATTTTTAAAATAACTATGAGGTTCTCAGTGTCACTGACAGGTTGTTGATGGAGATTCAGTTAAACATCAAATGAGTTTTCAAGAGAAGTAAGTAACTTTTGTCCAAGTTCACATAATTTACAAAAAATGTGTTGTTTTCATAGATAGGAATGCAAATGATAAGTGGTAATAGAACATTTCATGATTTAAGCGTACTAGTACAGTTGATTTTTAGAAATAGACACTATATTGTAGATTGGTAAAGCAAATTGTGTAAGAATATTTTCTTTGAGATAAGTTTTCTTTTAAGATAATCAGCTACTTCTTCTGGATAAGAGATGGCATTAAGTCTCTCATTGAAATTTGTTTATTTTATAATATTTCATTTTGACCCCTGGAGTAGAGAAATAACTTCACTGAATTTAGAAGAATGGGGAATCTGACATTTTGTCTAATGCATATGGAACTATGATCACAATAAACATTTGCATTTTAATACACATTGTTTGAACTAACATGAGGAATATTTAGCTTGGATAATGTAAAATGGCATGTTATCTATTTAATGATTTTTTCATTGGATAGCCATAAAATAAAAAGAAGCTGGTAACTGTAAGGCAATTGCCAAGGAAAACTGGGAAGTATAAAAGTGACTAGTTCAGTTCCTTGCCTTTGGTTCCTTAATGCCTTTTTTCTTTGCTGAGAAAGCAATTCAATCTTATTTACAAAGAACAAATTTATATATAATAGAAGAATGAAGATGATGGTAGATAACGTAGCAACAGAAACATTGAGGGAAACATGGTTTGTAAGGTGGTTACAGACCATTGAACAGCAGTGATAGGCTGTAGTTAAACGGAGCATTTCTAAAGAAGTAATTGAGCCCCTCCATTAGGAAGCGCGGGAGACTAGAAAGGTCGCTGTAGTAACAATAGGGGAAATTAGACTTCTGAGTCTGAAGATAATTCTTGAGCGTGTATGTATTTGAGAGCTGACAAGTTTCAGCGATGAGGCAACTGTTTGCATTTTGGACGTTAATGACAATTAATTATATATGTTGCTTCTTCCTCTTTAAAATTGTTTACATGTTTTAAAAAAAAGGAAAGAAGAAAAACTTCCCAATTCCTGTATGGGGAGTGTTATTAACCTAAAGGTGGTATGGTAGTTGTGGCCTTGAACAGATTTGCTTTTTGGAATTTTATGGTTCTCATAGAATTACTGAGGATATAGAATAACAATGATATCACATGGTCTATAAAATTGCCTACAAAATGTTGAGGTTTGAAAGTCAGTTTTAAAAAGTCCTTTATGGGTTTTTTTAAGTCCTTTATGTTTTGAAAATGTAAACTTTTAAATTCTACTTTTGATGAGGTCTTTCAGTAGCTGATTTTTAAATCCATTTATTTTATTCTTTGTATCTTCAAGAAGCTGTGTCATAGGGTGTTTGGATTTTCTGAATCAGAAGTTAGGAAGCTCAGGCTAACAGGATCGTTTTCTGATTCGATAATTGATTTACATGAAGTCTTAACAAAAATATCCAAGTTAAATAATATTTAGTTATACATTTTACACATTGTTTTTATTGAAAAGGCAATGATTAGTCAACAAGTACTTATTAAATGTTTATTACATGTCAAGCACTGTGCTAGGCTCTGGAGATACATATTTAGACAGTTTAAAGACATGTCCCTGCCATGAAGCACCTCACCCTCTAATGGAATTGAAAAATATTACATATAACATAAAGTTTAACAAAAAGTTAAATATATTTCCATTGTCAATTTTGTCATTAATTATCATTCATTCTATCAAAAAGTATTTAATCACTTTGTATATACCGGAAATTGTGATACTGAGGATACCATGTGCTTTTCTGAAGAGTTCAGAAGGCTCAATTGTTTATTCTCCTTATCTTTTTCGCATGTATCTTGACTAGTCTTTGAGTTGATTTATCAAGTTATTACTTATTGTTCTTGTATTATTTGACTTTTTCTCTTTTGTATTATCCAGTCTTCAGGACTCTGTCTTATTAGATGTGCTAAGTAAAGTCTCTCCCCTGCTAGCCCCCCTTTTAAAAAAATATCTCTAAGGTAAACTACAGGAATGCCTGAGGCCTTATTTATTTACATTTTCCAGGCTTGAGCTTTATTAGGTAGGGCCTTGGTAGGTTAGATGTTTTACTCTTTCAAAATTCATGGTCATTCAGCAGACATTTATTAAGTACCTACTCTGTGTCAGGTATTGAGCTAGATGTTAAGAAGAAGAGCATACACACATGCATGAGTGCACACATACATTTGTGCATCTGTAATCAAGAAAGGTTTTATTTAGAAGGTGGAATTGAAGGATGTTATGAGGTGGAGGTGAGCAGGGAATGCATTGTAAGCATTCAGGAAAGCTAGTGCAAAAGCACAAAGGTAGATTTGGAGTACCTTTTTGTTTGAGTTAGAATAAGAAGGCCAGTTTGGGTGGTTACAGAGTTCAGGAAGATGAGTAATGTCCAGTGATGGTGGAAAGATAGATTGGCGTCAGGATGTGAAGAATTTTAAAAGCCAAACAGAGGGATTTATATTTTATTTTAGAGGCAATCTGGAGCCCCTTTAGTTTATTGGATTGGAGAGTGATGCAGTCAAAACTGCACTTTAAAGAAAATCATTTTGGCAGTTGTGTATAGGGTGGTAGAGTAGAGGGAAGGGGTTGGGTGAAAGAAATGAAGACAGAAGCAAGGTTTGGCATCTCTTTGATTATGTAGGTGAAAGGGAGTGAGGAGTCAAGGATAATGTTGAAGTCACAAACCTGTGAGACAGTAAGGATGGTGGAGACTGCTTCCCCTGTCGTATGAATTCTGCCTCTGCCTATCTGCTCCAGTGATCCTCAAAAGATGGTGGAGAATAGCAGAGGTGCTATAAGAGAAGGGTGTATGTTTTGATTTTCATAAAAGGCAAGTAAACTGAGCCTGCTGATTATAGGCTAGTGAACTTGACTTATTTTTCTGGTAAAATTCTAGGCAAAATTCTGGTAA
The DNA here is from genome assembly GCA_028627135.1 of Pseudochirops cupreus. Lineage (NCBI taxonomy): Eukaryota > Metazoa > Chordata > Mammalia > Diprotodontia > Pseudocheiridae > Pseudochirops > Pseudochirops cupreus. The sequence continues at coordinate 465,322,095 of CM053581.1, read as the reverse complement.
AATTGAAGGGACGGTTTGTAAATATTTAGGAAAGGAAACAATGACACAAACAAATTAGTGTGTCTTCACTGAGAATAGATCATGTAAGACTAATCTTTTTTTCAACAGGTAGCCTGGATGATCCATAAAGTGACATAGATGTAGTTTACCAAGATTTTAACAGCCTCTTACACAATTTAAAATTTTTCTGTTGCTGTTTTGTTTTATATTACTTATATTTCCCATTATATCCTTTTCCCTACCCCTTCCCAGAGAAGGGATTTTTTTTAAAATGAGGAAGGACAAAAAAAAATTCTGCAGAACTGACCAATGTATTGAAAAAAATCTGACATTAAATGTAGTGTTCCACATACATTTCATATTACATAAAATTTGGAGAAATTTGGGTTAAGTTGATTTGTAACTGGTTCAGAAAATTGTTTGATGTCAGTTTGAAAGGTCTTTGGTGGCATGCTCTAAGGATCATTTATATTTGATCCTGTACTATTTAACATTTTTATCAATGAGTTCATGTAAAGACATAGATTTAAAATCATATACAGCTGAAAAATAGTTAACACATAGAATGTCAAAATTAGGATCCAAAAAAGTCTCAACTGTCTAGAACATTGGTCTGAATGTAATAAGATGGGGAGTCACTAGAGTTTCTTAAGCAGAGAAACGATGTGGTTAGATCTGCACTTTGGGATTATCAGTTTGACGGCTTTGTGGAATATAATTTTAGAGGAACAGTGCAGGGAGATTGATTACAGAAGGTTCTTGCAGTAGTTTAGGAAAAAGGTAATAAGGGCCTGGACTAGAATAATCCTGGTGTGAGAAAAGTGATACATGTGAGAGGTGTTGAGGAGGTGGAACTAACAAGAAACAAGTTAAAGATGTTGAAAGAGGAGGAATTGAGCTCCGAGGATGATAGTTAGCTTGTTCAAATACTTGGAGGCAGGAAGTTTGATGAATTTGGGGTATAGCTATTTTTCCAGTTTGACTGAATGGTATGTGAAAGAGAATGATATAAAATATGACTGGAACTACTTTGTCAAAGTAGATTATATTGCTGCTTTTTTTTTTTTAAATTAAACTGAACAATGGTAAAGCTAGTAAGAGTGCTGATTTGTTAAGGGTTAAGGTAAGAATGTATCTGCAGTATTATATTTAGTTCTGGGCACCACACTTTGAGAAAATTAATGAATTAGTATACAAAGGTGAGTGATCAGAGTATTAAGGTATCTGGAAACCATGTCATATGGAAAAATGTTTTAGATTCAGAAGGGACCTTAAAGGTTATGTAGCCCAACTACCTTGATTTTATAGTTTAGGAAACTGAGTTCTAAGAGTGATTAAGTGATTTGCTCGAGGTTACCCAGGTAAATCTAGAATCAAGATTCAAAAAGGTTAATCTAGTTAAGTTTGAAGAAAAGAAGACTAAGTTTGGAGGTGGCAAAGAGATAGGAATGTTAGATGTGATAGCTTTCTTTAAATAGTTTAGGAGCTGTCATCTGGAAGAGGCTTATCCTGTGCTGCTACACAGAACTGGGATCAATGGATAGAAACTTTAAGAACAATAATTTTCTGTTCAATTAAAAAAATGCTTTAACATTCAATACTAACAATATAGTACACTGCCTTGCAGAGCAAATTCCTCATCATTTGAAATAATAAAGCAGAGATCGGAAATATTCAAGCAGGGCTCTTGAGGAGAATTTCTGAAAGAAAGTGGTATATTGAGCTATATGATTTCTAAGGCATCTTTTAGCTCCATGATTCTAATAGCTCCATGATTCTAAGCAAAATGTCTTATAGAATTTTTATATTGCAGCATTAATAATTGAATTGCTTTCACATTTTTAAATGTGGAAAAATAAATTTCAGTATGGAAAATTTATACTATAAATTACTCTGAGAAACTCTGTTCTTTATAAGACTATATTATTATATCATGCAATATATTTTGTAGAAAGAATCCTTGGTTATATTCAAGCAGAACCCTCTGTTATTATGGCAACTGATTTTTGTTTACCAAGAAAGCCTGTTGCTAAAATAGTAATGAGGAAGGGTGTAATGTAAGTATAGTCATACACCCCTTGCTCTGCAAGTACCCAGGGTATTATATATGCTTGTTATTCAGACTATCCTTAGAACGTGGAAGTAAAGTTGTCTCAATGTGTCTTTTCTTTCTTTCACAGCCTAAAATGACTAATGTGTGATCTCAGTGGAATAAATGGCGTCCAAAGTGACAGATGCTATAGTCTGGTATCAAAAGAAGGTAAGCTGGTAGTTACTTTAAGTTTTACTTTTTGAAGCATTAAGTTCAGTTATATAAGTGTGCATTTAAAGTGGTTGTCTAATCTTGTAAGTCTTTCTCTTATCTCCTTGATTTATAGAATTGTAGTATTACCAAAAATACTTTAAAATAGATTTCTGAAATGTTTTTTTAATTGAAGCTCAATTTTAAGTTCTGGACAGCATATATAGAAAGCTTATAGGAGACATAAGGTCTGAACAAGATTTTTCTTTTTTATGTTACTGGAGGTTCAAACAAGACACTTGGCTTTAGTTTAAAAGTGTTGATCACATTTTGAACTTTTGAGATTGTTTTTAGTGTAGGAAACTTTAAAATTTAATGCAAAGAAGTAAAATAATTTGTGAAATAAGTAGTGTTGCTCTGATAAAGGGACAGATAAGATGTTAGTAATCAGATGCTTTATTATAAAAATTTATACTAAATCAACTACATAGGACATCTGTCTGCTGATTAAATCTATGGTACATAATCTGATATTCAGAGGAAGGGTGGTAAGGCAACAAAGGATGTTCAAATATATAATCATTGAAATGCAAAACCTATAAAAATGTTCGTGTTTTTTATTGCTAATATTTAGCAGTTAGACTAGAACCCTGCATTATCCAGCTAATGATGAGTGTAAACATAGCACCAGAAAAATGTGTAACTTAGATTTCTTGATTATACTTTTTTGTTATCATTGACTTAATAAATTAAATTTTTCCACTTAAGGTGGAGGATTTTCTTGTTCTATATTAAATGTACTAGGTAAAAGCAATGCTAAGCATTACTTAACTTGCCCTGTAAACTAATGCTTAATATTTAGTCCTTAATACACATAATCTGTAGATTAACGTCATTTGAGGAGGACTCACTTTTATTTAGTGAAGTGCAATACTGAAATTATGGATCCACTGAAAAATCAGTTTTGAAATTCCAAGAGAAAAGTTGTGAAGTATAATTGGAGATAGTCTAGTCAAACTCAAAAGTAGTTTTTTAAAATTAAAATCCTCTTCACAGGTGATTATAAGTAGCATTTTGCAATGTTCTATCATCTGTAGTTATAGCAGTCTCTCATTTCTCATTTCTTGAGATAATTCTAATTTCAAGGGGGAAAAAGTATACTTTTAGTAAGAGTTTAAACAGTGAATTTCCTTTGTCCCAATTTGTCCCAATTTAGAGTTTAGTACATAGAGATATTCCATAAGCTTAACTGTCGTTCATATTGGCATAAATGAACCAGAATTTGAGCCCTACATCAAAACAAAGCAATTTTCAGTTTCTAATTTCTGACATTTTTAAAAGAGGAGGTACTGTGTGAAGGAAAGGAAGTTGTATATTTTCTGATTAATGTTGCGTCATACTGAATAGCCATGGTGAGGCATCACATAGTTACTTTGAGTGTTAAAGAAGATGTACTTAACCTCAAAGGAGGTGCTGATATATCTTAAGGGGAGGCATTTTAGGAGATTTTAATTATTTGGATTCAAATAATTCAAGGGTTTTCATTGAAAATACGGCATAAGGGATTTGTTAAAAAAAAAGTGGGGATTATTGTATGATAATGAGGTTACAAGTTAAAAATATCCTCTGCCCAAGAGGGTAAGAAAGTGAAGGGGTGTATATCAATAACTGGAAGAAGATGAGTGGGAGAGGAGGAGGTTGAGAATTTATAAGAGTAGCACTGTTGGTCAGAGGATTTAGAGCTGGAAAGTATGTTGGGGATTCTCGTTTCAAATTCCACCTCTACCTCCCCTCACCTCAGCCTCCATTTTACATGAGGAAGCTGAAGCTAAGTAAGGTCATGACTTTTCTGAGGTCATACAGATAGCATGCATCACAGCCATGTTTCAAACCTAGGTCTCCTGGTGCCAAAGTCTGTGTTCCTTCCAGTAGATCATGCTGCCTCCTGGACGTTATTTTAAATTAAAAAACATTTTAATTACCAAAAAACTCAACCAGAATTTTACATCTTCCCAGGTCACAGTAATAGGCAATAAAGGAGCATGAAGCTGGAAAGGTAGTGGATACTATCAATAAGTTAAGTCAAAAAGCATTTATTAAGTGCTTCCTTTGTGCCAGGCCCTGTGCTAAGCTCTAAGAAAGGCATTTTTTTGCTCTCAAAAAGCTTACTTTCTAATGGGGCAGGAGAATGCAAAGGAAACTGAAAAGGAGGAGGGGAGATGAAGGTACTGGATGGGAGTGGGGCTGAGCAGGGAGGTGTATGACAGAGAAAGTCTGAGAGAGTCAGAAGTACAACCTGAAGAAGAATGAAGACATGACGAGCTTGGGCCTCTTCCTTTACATGGAGGTTCTGGGAGGAAGTAGCCAGTCAGAAGGAGAGAGACCAAAGTGAGGAAGGTACTTTCAATCTATGAAGTCTAGGGGTAGAATGAATTTGAAGGGTTAAGTCAGAAATGCAGCCTAGATCATTCTTATTTTTTAGACTAAAGAAACATTAGCAATTTAGTCTTTGTTGCAGCCATAAAGGAAACATGAGAAATAAAGAAATTTGGACCAAAAAGTAACCCTGAGTATGATTTTTTGGGGATCCTTCTAGAATACGAGTTGTCGGTTGCCTTATTAGTAGGGTGAATCTAGTACTCTAAACCTGAGACTTAATCTGAGTAACCTGAACAGAACTGATAGTTATCCCCAGCTATAAATAGTCCAGCCCCCTAAATTTCTTCTTATAGGGAGGATTAGTCATGCAGTAATTTATGTGCCAGACTACAACAAACAGCGTAGGGAAAAAGAGATACTAATGAAAGAGAGGAAGTGGAAAGTGGGGAGAAAAACCAAGCCTTTTATGAAGGAAAGCAGCCCCTGCCCCTTTTCTAAACATTGTGAAGAGGGCAGTAGCAATGGATTTAGATATATTAGAGGTGTCATGGGAATCTTGTGATTTAAATGAGAGAGGAGATGCTGAAAATTTTTAAATCTTCAAAACATTTCATATCAAAAATGGTATACGTGTTTTCCCCTTTCTACAGGAAAGGTCTTATCTCGGAAAAGTATTTGTTTTCCTTGTTTCCCCTGGTGTTCTAGGACATTTACTTTTTGAGAAGCAAGGTGATATTTGTTGCCTTTGCTGGGATCTTTGAGAATTATTATTGGTTAAAAGGGGTGAGGCGCATAGGATTGGAATGTTTATTTCCCAGTTTGATACCCAAAGTTCATTAACAGGAATTAGGAAAGTGTGTTATCTGAGAACATAACCTTTACCCATGTGGATCCAAGTGGACACTATGTATTCCAAGAGGAGACCTCAGTTCAGCAGTAAATAATTAAAAAAAAAAGTGGGAGAGGGGAGCATTTAAAACTACCTGGTTATGTAGATGAGTTTATCAAGGGAGTTCTTGATATATCTGATTTACTTGGACATTGCCATGAAAATAATCTCTGTATATTTTCTTAAGTGAAAGTGCAGATTAAAAGCTAGTTTAGATTCTAGAGAGGAGCTGGGATTTTGTAAGGGGGAAAACTTCTAATACATAAAGAGCCTTATATTAGGGAGAAGAAAGAGTTTCAACTTTGAATATAACTACATTACATTTGTGTACTAATGTAGTCTCCCAACTTTCTGCTGAGGAGTGCAGTATATTTCAATATTTGTTCTTTAAGCACCAAGATTAATCATTGCAGTTAATCTGAGTTTTGCTGCCTTAAGTGTTTTCACTTATATTATTGTCGTCATTTCTATTGCTATACTAGCTCTGTTATTTTGCTCTGAAATAGTTCAAATAAGTCATCCCATTTTTAAAAAAATTTGTCATGTTAATGATTTCTTATGATGCAGTAATATCCCATTATACTCCTTTGCCAGCTGTTCACCAGTTGATAGGCATCTATTTCATTTCCAGTTGTTTTTTTAAACTACAAATGGTACTGCCATGAATATTGTGTGGTATATATGGCACCTTTCTGTTTTTGATATCCTTAGGGTACATGCTGTCACTTTACTTCTCACTCAGTTTTTATAAACTGACTTTTGAACCCTCTGCTATACTGAACCTTCTTTCTCAGAGCTTATAAATGATCTCTTAATTATGAAATCTAGTGATCTTAGACCTCAATCCTTTTCAGATTTTTCTGTATCTTTTGACATTAATTATCCCTTCTTGGATTCTTTTTCATTCCTTGACATCTTTAACATATCTTGGTTCTCCTCCTACCTGCCTGACAGCTATTTCTCAGTCTCTCTTGCCGGATTGTCATCTGTCTCCTTTCCAAATTTTAATATCCTACAAGACTGAATCCTGGTCCCTCTTTTCTCTTATCTCTTCTTCTTTCCCATCTTTTCCTCTTCCCTCTCCTTTCCTTCCCTTCTCTCTTTGTAGATGTTTTTTTCCTTAGAGGGCTGATTTAGGGATATTGGGAGTTATTATTCTTTGTTATTTGAACCAGCTCACAAAAATAAGTCCCTGATGGGAATTAGGGAAATGAGAAGAGAACCTAGCATCCCCTTAGAGTATAATCTTGTTTTGCTACCTAGCAACCTTCTTCTGGACAGATGAACAAGTAGTGCCGATTAACCACAGTGGTATATGTAAATTAGTGAAGTCCTTCTGACCTCATTCATTATTAGTATTTAAAATACAGAAGTAATAAAATGCTTAGCACTTTTGTATCGATTGAATATAAATAGCATTCTTCAGAAATAGGTTTTTGTTAGTGTGTATGAAGAATGTCATAAATGTTTAGTTTAGCCATTCCCATCTAATTCCAGTGTAATACAGAAACCACTGGTCAATACAGTCTCTCTATTACTATCTGCTTTTGAATCAGAGAAATGGAATCTAGATAGACAATCCCCTGTCTATAGCAGTCTGAGGATGGAAGTGATTGGCAGCCTGTTTATATGGATAGGTATGAAGAATTCCTATAGAGAACCAGCCTTTATCCTTCAGAGAAGTACTGATCATCCCATCTGGTCCCAGAAGTGGAATGCATTGTCTTACTATTGGATCCCAAGCCAGTCAGTAAATAAACATTTATTAAAGTACTACTTTGTGTCATGGACTCTGCTAATCTTTCATTTCTCATCCACATCCCATTCTCCAAGGGAAACTTTAATTCCTGCCAGGAAGGGAAGCAGGAGGTGGGAGCCAGAAGTTTGGCCACTCTGCTCTCTTCAGAGAAGAGGTACTGAACCGGAATTATATCTGTCTGCTTCCTTAAATATTGTTAGTTGATGTGAAAACAAATCAGTAAGTATACATAGGAGAATATATAACCAGACAATACCAGTGGAAGAAACTCTCCCATTAGGATATAAGAAACTCAGCCCAACCAAGATAGAGTCATGGATCTCACCCAAGAGGAAATTCCCTGAAATTTCTAGTGTAGCAAGCCAGAGAGGAACATGATGGAGACTACTAGCTCTTCTTACGTTGGCTTCGTTCCTGGAGTCTTATTTTCTCTTTAGCAACCTCAAATGGGTTTGATGTGGTCTATTTTCTTTTTTGGAGCTGGAAACCAGAAGGACCTGAAGGAAATGCAGAGCCTGAAGATTATAAAATGTGAAAAGACTAAAGATACTGGAGCCTCCTCTCTCCTGCTTTCACCAGCTATGTATGCCTTGACCCTCACAAAGAGCATTGATCTCCACCAATGAAGAGAGTCCGTACCGTTGGACTTTTAAGACTAGGGTCTTAGAAAAAGCAAGAAGACCATTGTCACTGGATCCTAGAGTATGTGTAAAGGAGTATATGTAAGAAGGCTGAAAAGGGAGGAAGAGGCTAGACTATTGAAGAGGATAAAACAGGATTTTATATCTGATCCTATAGGCAGCAGGAAACCACTGGCACTGATTGAATGGAGATGAGAGGTGATGCATTCAGACTTATGATTTAGGAAGATCAGTTTGACAGCTAAGTGGAGATTAAATTTGAGTGGAGAGAGACTTGAGCCAGGGAGAGCATCATCAGGCTATTGAAATAGTCCAGGTTGAGGTGATAAGGAACTCAGGGCAGTGGCAGAGTCAGAGAAGAGAATGGAGGTGTATACAAGAGATGTTACAAAGGTAGGAGAAACTGCAGGACCATAAACTTAGGGCAATAAAAAATTTACCAGCTTCCCAATACTAGAGCTGAGATCCTTGCTTATAAGTATTTGGGCATCATCATTTCTGTACCTTGGGTTCTAGTAAGGAGAGGGGAGAGTATTTTCCATCAGGTTAAAGTTGAGATCTATATTTTGAGTTGATCAGAGGGCTCTTTACATACTTGATCTAAAGTTGTGTCATATTCATGGGGAAGCAGTACTATATTAAGTAAGCAATGATCATTCATTTGAGGAGTTTGCAACATTTTAGCAATTAGAGCTCTACTACCTTCGAGTCCACAGTGTGTTATTACTGTTAATTTATGAAAGAAATAGTAAATAAAAGCAAGATTATTGATTGTGGGAAGCTTTAATTTAGGAGTTACTATCCAAATAGAGAATGGAATAGGTTAGGAAATTGAATTTTCAAAAGGGCACTCTTGTTTTCTATAGTAATAACAATTTTCAAAGCAAAGTATAGATCTTTAGTTATTATTTAAATAATAAAATACATGTAGTTGATTTCTTCAGGGGACCAAATGGTATTTGAATAGGCCTGTGCATTTTTAAATGAATAAGCTACTCATTCCTGTTTGGGACTGGAAAAGGAATAATTTAGTATATGCTGGAAACTATTTTCTAAAACCTGTTTCTTTCCATGTCTCCAAATAGAGATATTAGTCAGGGGTTTGCATGCTTGCCAAGTATACTCCAAATTTCTTGCAGGCTGTTTAAATATAAACACGGTAACAGACATCTTACTGGTGCAATAAGTTGGTAGGTTGCCACTGCCAGTCTGAAATTAACCAGTGGGGTTAGGCAGTTGTACTAGCTCTGAATAGAATGAGTATCAGTTTTTTGTTTGTTTTCTTTACTTATTTGTATTCATTCATTTATTATCTACCCACTTTTATAGAGGGCACTATTGGTGGTGGTGTTGATGGAGCTTTCAGTGTTATAGGAGATGACATACAGATATATTTGTTTACAGATATTAAGCAGCATTTAAAAATCTTGTCCAGAATTCTAGATGTTTGATGTTAAATTGCTGTTTGTAGGGTGATCTGTGGTGTTATTTTGACAAAATATATTAAATTCAGCACCAAGAATAATTTGTTGTCCTGAGAAATTTTCCTACTTTTGTGTTCTGAAATAGGACAAAAATTTATTTACATTTTTAATTTTACTTTTTTTGTCAATTATAAACTTACAGGGATTTAGAAGTATCTTTTATAGGGGGAAATTATGTTATGGGGGAAAAGTGCATTCATTATGAGGATATGGGTAAAAGATAATAGAAGACTTTATGGAAAGTGAGGGAAAAGCATTTGATTTCTTAAGCAGCCGTAAAAACAGTTTATTTAAAAAAAAACACAAACCAGTTTACTTTCCATAAACATATTTTCCTTTTATTTACTAGTTTAAAACTTAGAGGAAAGGAATAGAGATGGATGATTCTTTGTGGTGATATTGATATATTTTTCAACCAGTAAAAGCAACTTTTAAAAAAGTTTCACTTTTTAAATTGACAGATTTTGTTTTAAACCATCATAAAAATTATAGGAATAGTCACAGTTGATTTCCCTATGATATGTAATACCCCTAAGAAAGTAAAAGGCATAAAGGGTGATCCCATTGTAACTATACATAGCCTTAAACTTCAGAGTTTTCTTTTTATTAAAAACAGGGAGACAGTGAATTTCTTATAGGTTAACACTGGTATTGTCCAGTGTTTTTCATGTTTTGTTACCCTTTGAAGTTATCATTTATATAGTTCTAGTAATTATGTATATCGCTGTTTTGTTTTTGTTTTTCTCATTCTATATCACTCCCCTGAAGGTTTTCTCCATATTTCTTTGAAATATTTAGTCATTTCTTATAGTGGCAGTAATATTTCAGTACATTTGTGTGCTATGATTTTTTTCTGCTTTCTCTAACTGATGGACGACCCATGATTTCTTTCCAACTTTTTTACTATTAAAAATAGTGCTGTTGGGGCAGGTAGGCAGTGCAGTGAATAGAGCACTGACCCTAGAGTTAGACCTGAGTTCAAATCTGGCCTCAGACACTTGACACATTTAATAGCTGTGTGACCTTGGGCAAGTCACTTAACCCCATTTGCCTTGCCTTCTCCCCCCCCCCCCCCAAAAATAGTGCTGTCATGAATAGTTTCCTTTTATATACTTTTTTTTGCCGATTCCCTGCTCTCATCAAACTGACACTTGGTATCAACTCTCCTCCCCTGTGCTTTTGCGTAGGCTACTTGGACTTTACTCCTTCCTTATTTCTGGCACTTAGAATCAAGACTCACCTCTGGTACCACCTCTTATGGGAAGTTTTTGCTGACTCCCTAGTTTCTTCCTTCATTCCTTTCTTCCTTCCTTCCTTTCTTCCTTTTTCCCTTCCTCCCTTCCTCTTTTTTTCTCTTTTCTCTTTCTCTCTTTCTTTCTTTCTTTCTTTCTCTTTCTTTCTTTCTTTCTTTCTTTCCTCTCTCTCCCTCTCCCTGTCCTTCTCTCCCTCACTCCCTAACTCCCTCCCTCCTTCCCTACCTTCCTTCCTATTAAAATGTGATTATTTGTCTGTTACTTTTTAATTTCTGTCTCTGTATCACTGTACCTCACTAGTTCCTTGTATATGTAGATATTGATAATAAGGGCTGTTACTATTTTCCCAGTATAGATTTGCTTAAAGGCTGAATTTCCCCATTATATCCCTTTGTATTTCTCAGAGAGTAAATTATATTGTGGTGAGACTTCCTTTTATTTCTTTTTCTGTAACAGCTTTTTTGGCAAGGCTGGCAGTGTTATTATAATCTGAAGATTGTCACTGTACCCCAGGAACCACTATTATTGAAGTGCCAGAGAAGAAAGGAATTGCTTCTAGGTTTAATTTTATTCCATTATTTGAACTAGCTGTGGAACTACAGTTTATAGAATCTTCTTTACATGAAATGACTGTTTCTGAATTACTGTCTGGGTCAGGCATTCTTTGTATGATGAACAGGCAACTTCTTTTATTTAGAGTCTGCTGAGGTGAGTCAGTATCTGTCTGTATATTAGGGAGTCCAAATAACTCTCCACCAGGCAGTAAATAATTGCCATGAATTAATTGTCTTTGTAGTGCCCTTCCACCCCTACTTTGGTGATTAGTCCAAGATAACACCTCAGTCTCTGTGGAAGGAGGAATTAGTCTCAAAACTTAGTTCACATCCTTCATTGCTGCGTTGGTCTCATCAAGTTTAGGTCTAAGGGACAGCATAATTTCCAGCTTCAGCTGGGCTGGAATCCTGAACTGACTGTTAACAACAGCCCAGATTCTTAGATTCCTGGATTGCTATGGCATGTGCTTCTGGCCTTTGTAATTCTCAAGGTCAGGAGTTCCATTTCCCGAATTTAAAATAGAAAAGAGGGGGCGGAGCCAAGATGGCGGCGTAGCAGCAGCAACATATCGCAGCTCTCACATAGCCACCCCAAAATACCCATAAAACAGGACTCTAAACCAATCCTAGAACTCCAAAACGCACACAAAGATACTTCCCACTAAAGTCAGTTCGGCTACAAGGAACCATATCAGCACTGCGAACCCGAAACCAGCTTGCCCTGAAGCTGGCTGTGCCCCGGGGGCGGCTGGACCGGAGGAGCGGAGGAGCCTCTCAGGTGAGCAGATTAGCAGCAGCTGCGAGTGGAGATTCCCTTTGTCCCAGTTTTCAGTTATCTTCAACACTACTACAGTCATGGAGACCAGTGGACCAGTCAGGAGCTGGCAAGGGACTAGAGCATGTGTCCTATAGCATGAGGCCATAGTGCATACCTGGATCCGTGAGAAATGCCCCAATTTACCTCCTTTGCAGCTATCAGCTCTTGGGCAGCTCACCTTGTTTTATTGGGCTTTGGTTTCCTCATCAGTAAAATGTAGAGGTTGGACTTGATCACTAAAGCCCTTTCCACCTATGATCCATTTTACATTTTAGGAAACAGGTTCAGAGAAGTTAAATGAATCGTTGGGTCATATGACTGATAAGTTGGACCTGTGATTTAAAAACGTTGTCCTCATCCTAACCTTTGCTTAGTTATGGCAGCTGCAATTCTGGAATCCTGTTATAGTAACCACAAAACCCTCCTAGCTGAGGGCTTTTGTAGTTTCTGATGAGAGTTATCTTATGCCAACCGTCTAATATGCCAGGGAATCAGAATCACAGCATCCAAGAGTAATTTGCTCTCATGTATTTCTTATTCTTTTTAATTTTAGCTTTAGTATACCTGTATAACAGGGAAGAAACTGTCCAAGGACTCATTAACATTTAACTTACATTGATATTAATCGATTAATAAGAATTTATTAAGTACTTATTACTTTAATATGTTAGGCACTATGCTAAGTGGTGGAGGTTAAAAAGAAAAAGCAAAAACAGCCCCTGCCTTCAAGTAGCTTATCTTCTAATAGGGAGGAATATGCCACTTTATGGTTTAGAAAGCTCTTTCCTCACAGAAGCCCTACAAAGTAAGTATTATAAGTATCGTAACCTCTGTTTTTCTGGTGAAGAAACCTTGTTCTCAGTGTGACACAATTATGTTGCACCAATATCATGATGCAGAATGAATGACAAAGCTAGGACTCAAAGTTGAGTTTTTGATTCTGAGTTCTTCCATGGCCCTATTTCTAACTTTGAAATGTAGTAAAACATCAGTGATGTGTCTTTTGTGTGCCTTTATGCAAAGGAACTTCACATAACCAAAGGGACATTAATTTTCTGGTATTTTAATTGTTCCTGGAGTAAGGTATTCATTGTTATTTCTAATATTCTTTAAAGTTAAGTTATCCAAAACAAGTAAACCCAGAAGATGTTGTCATGTTGACTGGTCTACAAATGTAATGATGATTTAGTCTTTGAAGTATGTTTTGAAATAGCAAAGCAGAATGTCTTATGTGATAGATGCTTTAAGAATGTAAATAATGTATATAAATTCTTTTCTCATGCTTGAGTTGCTGTAGTGGTCCTATGTGCAAGTGCTTCCTTCTGAACTTCCTTCTTTTCTCCTCTTTGCATATTTAGATGTTTAATTTGGCCTTTTTGTTTTTGGGCTAAATACTGCTTCAAACCCTGAGCCCCCTACCCTCACTCTCCCACCCCTGGAAAAAAAATCAACTGAGAAAGGGAAAACAAAACAAAACCTTTGTAAGAAATGAATAGGCAGTCAAACCAGCTTAGCAGAAGCAGTATGATACCCCGAGGGAGAGACAGGAGGCAGCCCGTGCCAGGCTAGTCAAAACACTACCACCACTACCTTGACCTCCATCTCCACCCAGACTCCAATAGAAATAGCCAAGGATACTGAACCCAAGAGCCTTGGAAAGATCAGTATCTCCCAGGCCACCAGATATGTCTAACCCCCACAGCCATCTTCAAGAGAAATCATTGTGGTGAAGGAGACCCACCTTCCTTATCACTACCAGAAACAACTGCTGACCAGCTTCCAGCAGCAAGAAGATAAAGCATTGGAGCCCTGGGAGTAGCAAACACTCCCTTCCCTCCCCAATAATGGTCAGTAATCAATAGCTATTTATTATGCACCTAATGTGGGTTACTGCCAGGAGCCATGCTAAGTACTAGGGATACAAAAGACATTTTCTGCTATAAGGGAATCCACAGTGTATTTGGGCAGACAACAGGCAAACAGATATGTAGAGATAAGTGATATACAGAATACATAGGAAATAATTAAAAGAACATTAAGACTGGTTAGTAAAACTTTGAAGGAAGCCAGTAGGTGGTGACAAGGACTGAAAGCATTGTAAGATGGACCCCTAGAGAAAATGCCTGGAGCTGAGAGACAGTGTCTTGTTTGTGGAACAACAGGGAGGCCAGTGTCATTTAACTGAAGAATACAGAGCAAAGAGAGTAAGAAAAGAGTATAACAAAATTGGAAAATTGGAGGAGGATGCTAGATTATAAAGGGTTTAGAGTGGTAGATGGAGAATTTTATTGATCTACAGGTGACAGGGAGCCAGTGGACTTTACTGAGTGGAGCATGGTCAGATCTGCACTTTAGGAGTGTACCCTGGTGGCTGAATGGAGGATGGGCTGGAGTGGAGAGAGATTTGAGGCAGAGAGACCCACTAGTAGGCTATTGGAATACTCCAAACATGGGGTGATGACAGACTGTACTAGGGTGGTGGCAGTATCATAGTTGAGAAGGGAATGGTGGTGCATTCAACAGCTATTGCAAAGGTGAAATGGAGCAGCAGATTTGATATGAGGAGGGAAGGTCTGGTGTGTGGTAAGAGATAGTGAGGAGTAGAGGATGACACCTAGGTTATAAATCTGAGGAACTGGGAGGATGACATTGACTTTGACAATAATAGGGAAAATAGGAGATGGTGAGGGTTTGGGGAAAAGATAATGGATTCTGTTTTAGACATTAAGTTTAAGATGTCTACTGGACATCCAGTTGGAAATGTTTGAAAGGCTTTTGGAGATGTGAGGTCAGCTGAGAAGAGAGTATAGACCAGGTAGGTTTGAGAGCATTAACATAAAGATGGTAATCAAATCTGTGGGACCTGATGGAATCACCAGTGAAATAGTGGAGAAGAATAGAGCATCCAGGACAGATTTTGTAGGAAGGATACTGATGGTTAGAGTGCATGACCTAAATAAGGATCCAGCAGAGGAGGATGAGGAGAGATCTGATTGGACAAGAACTAGGAGAGAGCGCACAGGGTTATTAGCAATGTAAAAGACCTCAGAGAGGTTAGGAAGAAGACTGAGGAAAAGTCCACAGGATTTGGCTAGCATTTATATAGTGCCTAATCTGTGCCAGACACTGTGCTAAGTATTTTATAAATATTATCTCAAGTGAACTTCACAATAACCCTGGGAAGTAGGTGCTATTATTAGCCTCATTTGTAAATAAGGAAACTCAAAAAGAGGCTAAGTGACTTCTCCAGGGTCACAAAGCTAGTAAGTGTCTGCCTTTGGAGAGAGTGCTTTCAGTGGAATGATGAGATTGGAAGCCAGATTATAAGACATTAAGGAGAGTAGAGAAATTGGAAGCATCTGTTTACAGCCTTTTCAAGAAGCTTAGTCGCAAAAGACAGAAGAAATACAGAATGATAGCACCTTGAAAGATCAAGGTGAGGGTTCTTTTGAAGAAGGGAGTAACATAGGCATGTTTGTAGGCAGTAGAGAAGGAGGGAATAGACAATGAGAGATTGAAGATAAGTGATTAGTGTGTTTGAGGGAGAGTCAGTATATATGTTGAAGTCCCCTAGTATGAGGTCAGGAGTAGTGGAGGAGAGAATAATTGTAAATCAGTACTGAATTTATTGAGGGAGGAAAGAGTGTAACATCAAAATCTATAGATAACGGTTACCAGAATTTTGAAATTACATGAACCTCAAAGGAGAAGTTACTGAGTAATGAAGATAAGGGGAAAAATCTAGAAGTGGCAATGGAAAGCAAGGATTAGTCCATTCCTTTACTTCTATCAGTGAGCCAAGGCAAATGAGTGAGGATATTCTCAGTTTTGGAAAAGATGGCTAGGGACACTATGTCATCAGGGGAGGAATCAGGTTTAAGTGATTGCTAGGAGGTGAAAGGGGTGTCAGAGGAAAAAATTTTGGATGAGGGAATTTTATTGCCCGTGGAACAGGCATTTCAGAGAGCACAGTTAAAAGGAGTGAATTGCATTTGGTTGGCACTTTGGGGTGGGGAGGTTTCAAGAGATGGGAATAGGGTATCAGGAGGTATTGGTTGGGGAATGGGGTTTGGATAATGTTCCACAGGGATTCAGAATCACTGGGATATGTAGGGTATGACATTAAGGAGGATACATTAACCATCTGTGTTGCTGCTGCACCCTTAAGGACCATGGGTCCTTATCATTTAACTTACAGCTGAAACTTTCCATATATGTTGTCTCACCTATTAGAATATGAACTTGGACATATGGACTTTCTTACTTTTCAATTTATATTCCCAATATTTAGCACAGTGTTTTGCACATATCATGTAAGCACTTAATATATGCTTCATTCATTTATTCTCTCACCAGCTACTATTCCAGAGGACTGATAATGAAGTATGCTACATACCTTTTGACAGAGAATTGACAGACTCAGGATGCAGTATGAGGCATAGGTGTTTAGACACAGCCAGTGTGAGAATTAGTGTTGCTTGACACTGCATTATTTGTTACAAGGGTATTTTCTTCTTTTGCCTTTTACACTAAGTAGGGTGTGGCTAATGGAAGATAAGAAAGAAGAGAGGACATCTGAGGCATCTTTTTTTTTTAAGCAGTTAAGATAACAGAACAGTACACTAGAAAGAAGTACAGACCAGACAGATTCAAATGCTTCATATTGAATTTAAAGAAAAGTTACCTTAACATCACAGAGTTCATGTACTATCCTCTTTTTTCTTCTGCTATGTATATGGAAGTGCCCAATTTATTTGATATTTGTTCAAAATGAAAATACATTAAAAACAAAAGACTGTACCTACCTTTATGAAATCTTAGGTATGAATACTCTCCCTTCCCTCTCTCCCTAAAGGAGGAGTAAAAACAGTTTGTATTATGATAAAGGGAGCATGATCTAGGATTACTGTTTGAGACATTTCTCAATTTTGATTACTTTTTTATTTCATTAGCTCACATATACTCTTGTCTTGGGAATATAGACTTTGTCATAATGATTAGTACTTTCATTACATTATAATGTGATATATTCTTGGTAACAGATATGATTTTAGATGGTACATAACATGGCAGAACATAAGCAAGGTTTTAAAACTTAGTAGTTACAGCATGTGCCATGTATTTGTAAAATGAATAGAATTCATGGTGCTTATTCAGCTTGACCACTAAGGATTAGAATTTTTATGCAAAGGTATTTTCGACCAAAATATAAGACATTGTAGATGTGAATGTTTAAATGCACACACATCTGAAAATAAGCTGAAGAGTAGAGATTTCTTTGGTATTTTTCTCTCTACAAAGCAAGTTAACCTTAAGGTTTTAAAAAAGTTTATCCAAACTTTGTTTTGTGAATTGTAAATAAGAGTGGAAACATTCATGATGTGCATGATAATTATTATATAAATATCAGAGAAATGAATTACTGGAAAAAATAGATTAATCAACAATGAGATTGAAGGATGACAAATGGACAGTTTGTGTGCTCTAGTGGTTGGGAGAATATACTGTGTTGAATTTATGAGATATATTCATTATAAGCATACCAAATCTATATAACTTGCCCTAATTTCTATTTGGAAGTCTGTTCTCAAATTGTCAATTGCCTTCAGAATAGCTCCTCCTGGGTGTCCCTCTGTCACTTCAAACTTAACAAATCTGAAACAGCACTCATGATCTCCCTCCTCTACCCTATAAGCCTCAATGCCCCTCAGCTTTCTTATTTTTTCTTGAAGGTACCAATATCCTCCCAATTACTGAGGTTCAAGATGATGGTTTCCTTTATTTTTTTCCCCTCCCTTCATATACAGTCAGTTGTCAGATCTTATCAGTTTTCTCTATAGCAGCTCTTATGTCTTCCCCCTTTGTCTCTGCTTACAGCCAGCATGCCATTTTAGGCCATCATCATCTCTCAACTAGTCACCTTGCTTCCAGCTCCCCCTGCTAATTCCACACAGCTCCCAAACCTGGTCAGAAGCTTTTAATGACTCCCTATAGAATAAAATACAGTCTTCTCCCTGGCTCTGAGGCCTCTCAGCGATCTGGCTCTTCACTTACCTTTCTAGTCTTATTATAAATATCTTATTCCCATGCACTTATTTTACATTCTCAGACAGACTGTTAGATATTCTTCAAACTCAGCATGATATTTCTTACCTCTCTGTTTTTGTAATAATCAGTCATCCATTCCTAGAATGCAATTTCAACTCATCTTTGCCTCCTACTGCAGTCTTCCTTAGTTGTTTATGCTCCTCCCCCCTTTTTTTTTAAATCCTGGTTCATATTGTACTTCCCCAGTAAAATATAAAGTTTCTTGAGGGTAGGGATTGTCTTTTTAAAAAATTAATCTTCAGGACTACCACAGTGCCTTGCACATAGTAGCAACTTTATAAATTTTGGTAAATTGAGTTGATCATCTTCCTTTTAGTACTTTCCTACCATTGTTTGTTATGATAAGTTCCCAGAACATATACTTGAATTCTTAGTTTAGATTTGAAAAAGATTGTAAAATGGAAGGTAGTGTAGTGTGATGAAGGCAGAAAATAGTACAAATTAGTGGGGAATTATGACCCAAATATTAGTATTTGATCAGTAGTAGAATATGAACAAAAAGGAAGAGATACTAAAGTGGTTCTGAGTTGGATTTGTACTGAAAGCCTTCACCTCACATACTAAATAGCTGTTTTTTGCATTAGGAACTGACAAACTACTGTGAACTAAAAGTACCAGAGCAGCAAGTGGCAGATATTCTGAGAAGTGTTGGGAAAGCTTGTGTATGAACCAATGAAGCATTCTGTATGTGTACATGAATCATTTGATTGTCTTCTCAAGTTCTGTGAATTCTTTATTTTAGTTATGTCTTACTGCACCAGTGATATTCTACTACGTTCATATCTATGAATGTTTACTTGGTTTCTAATTCTTGCTACCACTGAGTGTTGTCATAAATATTTTGGTACATATCAGACTTTTGTTTCTGTATGTGGCTTCCTTGGGATATTTATATGGCAATGTGGTAACTCTTCTTACATAATTCCAAATTGATATCCAGAATTGTTGGATTCTGTAAACTCTATAGCTCCAAAAATAGTGCTTAAATATACTCATCTTTTCCTAGCCTCTCAAACATTTGTCCCATTTTTTGTCATCTTTGAAAACTTTCTGGATATAAATTGAAACCTTGGAATTTTCATTTTCATTTCTCTTACTATTAGTGATTTGCTTTTCCTTTATATTCCCATTATTTAGTAGGATTATACTAAGTGCTTAATGATTGATTGAAATGTAATTTTTATAGGGTCATTTATATAGTCATTATATGAAACTATGGTCATATCTTTTGACTGTCTTTCTCAACTGCTATATACTAATTTAATCTCGGTTTTAAATATTTGTGTCAATTCTTTGTTATTTTTTAATGTTTTGTTGCTGATACTTGGTGTTTCCCCCCACTTAATGATTTGTCTTCTAATTCTCTTTGGAATGATTTTATTTATAGAGAAGTTTTAAAAAAAA
>CM053581.1:465252808-465296476 GCA_028627135.1 Pseudochirops cupreus | reverse complement strand
CATGTGACCACATTCAGCCTATTAGGGAACAGAGTATACTTTCAAATCTGGGAAGGTTCTCAGAGTCACATAGCCACTTTAGCAAAGGGCCTAGGGGCAGGGAAGATCTTCAGATTCCCATAACATCTTTATTACAGATAAAGCTTGCTAATGATTTTAGATAGATATTTCCTATCATTTTAAGGAAGACTCTGTTTATCCCTATGCTCTCCAGTTTTAATAGGAACGAGTGCTATATTTTGTCAAAAAGCTTTTTCTGCATCTTCTGAGATGATCACATGATTTCTGCTGGTTTTATTATCAATATGGTCAATTATGTTGATAGTTTTCCCAATATTGAACCAGTTGTGCATTTTTGGTATGACGCCCACCTGATTATAATATATAATCTTTGTGAGATATTGCTGTAATCTCCCTGCTAGTGTTTTATTTAAAATTTTTGCATCAGTATTCATTAGGGAAATTGACCTGTTGCTTTCTTTCTCTGTTTTAGCTCTTTTTAGTTTAGGTATCAGGACCATATTTGTGTCATAAAAAGAATTCGGTGTAGGACTCCTTTGCCTGTTTTTACAAATATTTTATATAGTATTGGAATTAATTTTTTTTTAATTTTGGGGAGAATTCACTTGTGAACCTTTCTGGCCCTGGGGATTTTTTCTTAGGGAGTTCATTGATGGCTTGTTCTATTTCTTTTTCTAAGATAGGGTTATTTAAGTATTCTAGTTCCTCTTCCATTAATCTGGTCAATTTATATTTTTGTAAATATTCATGGATTTCAATTCTTTTGTTAAATTTATTGGCATATAATTGGCCAAAGTGTTTCCTAATGATTGCTTTAATTTCCTCTTCATTGGTAGTGAATTTGCCCTTTCATTTTTGTTATTGGAAATTTGGTTTTCTTTTTTTAAATCATAGGAACCAATGGTTTATCTCTATTATTGGTTTTCTCATAAACCCAGCTCCCAGTTTTGTTAGCTCAGTAGTTTTCTTACTTTCAGTTTTATTAATCTCATCCTTGATTTTCAGAATTTCCATTTTGGTGCTTAATTGGGAATTTAAAATTTGTTCTTTTTCTATTTTGTTCTTGTTGTTTTTACATGCCCAGTTTGTCAATCTGCTCTTTTTCTATTTTATTAATGTAAGTATTTAGAGAAATAAAATTTGGCTAAGTACTGCTTTGGTTGCATTCCATATATTTTGGTATGTTATCTCGTTGTCATCTTCTTGGCTCTTTTTTTTTATCATGGCTTTCATTTTTAAAAATTTTTAAATTTTTAAATTATCTCTCCTGGATCTATTTTCCAGGTCAGTGGTTTTTCCAATGAGATATTTCACATTGCCTTCTATTTTTTCATTTTTTGGATCTGTTTTATAGTATCTTGATTTCTCATAAAGTCATTAGCTTCCAATTGCTCCAGTCTAATTTTGTAAGAATTATTCTCTTCAGTGAGAATTTTGAAATTCCTTTTCCATTTGGCAAATTTGTCTTTTTAAGGCATTCTTCTCCTCATTGGCTTTTTGGGCCTCTTTTGCCATTTGAGTTAGTCTATTTTTTGAAGTGTTATTTTCTTCAGTGTATTTTTGGGTCTCCTTTAGCAGGCTGTTGACTTGCTTTTCATGATTTTCTTGCATCATTCTCATTTCTCTTCCCAATTTTTCCTCCACTTCTCTTACTTGATTTTTAAAATCCTTCCTGAGCTCCTCCAAATGGAGGTAAGTTCATATTTTTGTAAGCAGTTCATATTTTTCTTGGAAGCTTTTGATGCAGGGGTTCTGACTTCATTGTCTTCCTCCCATTCCATGCTTTGATCCTTTTTGTCCCCAAATAATGAATCTGTGGTCTTATTATGTTTCCTTTGCTTGCTCATATTGCCAACCAATTACTTGACTTTTGAGCTCTTTGCTATGGTAGAACTCTGCTTCCAGATTATAGAGAGCTTTGTCCCAAATCGCTGGGGTTTTTTGCAGCTGCTGGAACTATTAGGAGGGTGCCTTCTCTATAGCCCCCACAAGCTCTAGCTCACTGGCCACACACCCCAGGACCACCACCCAAGACCACAATCCAGATCCAAAGAAGTTAAAGCAAGAGTGATTACCTTCTGAATGGTTGCTTGGTCCCCCTACAGTCTGCAGTCCAGGGACTCTGGAAGCAGCCATGTAGCCTCCACTCTTCTGTCACCCTGTTCCAGCACAGTTCCACACTGACTTTTTGCTTTCTCTTTAGTGTTTATGGGTTGAGACGTCTGGAAACCACCACAGCTGCTGGTGATTGACTCTCTTGAAGTCTGCTCTGGCCCCTGCTGGTTGGGGCCGCTCTGGGGCCACTCTGGGGCCAGAACTGCATGGCTTATGTGGGACTATGCTCGGCTCCCAGCTCAGTGTGTTAGACCCTTCCTGCTGGCCTGCTGGGCTTCTTTCAGCAGGAGATTTGTTTCTCTCTGTCACTTTGTGGGTTCTGTAGCTCTAAAATTTGTTTAGAGTCATTTTTTCACGTGTATGTATTGGAAGTTATTGGAATGGGAGTTCATGCCAAATTTGTGCTTCTACTCCACCATCTTGGCTCAACCCCCTTGTCATTTTCTTTAATGAAATTATTGGTTGTTCTATAATTTGTTCTTTGATTGACTTACTCTTTAGGAGTAGATTACTTAATTTTCAATTAATTTTTAATATGTCTTTCCATTTCTCTTTATTGAATTTAATTTTTACTGCATTATGATCTAAAAAGCATTTAACGTTTCTGCCTTTTTACATTTGATTGTGAAGTTTTTAAACCCTAATACATCGTCAGTTTTTGTGTAGGTGCCATGTACTACTCAGAAAAAGATGTATTCTGTTTTGTTTCCCATTCAGTTTTCTCCAGAGGTCTACCACATCTAACTTTTTCAGAGTTCTATTCACCTCCTTAACTTCTTCCTTGATTATTTTGTGGTTAGATTTATCTAATTTTGAGAGGAGAAATTGACATTTCACACTAGTACAGTTTTGCTGTCTATTTCCTCCTGTTACTCCCTTAACTTCTCCTTTAAGAATTTGGATGCTTTGCCACTTTGGTGCATATGTGTTTAATATTGATATTATGTCATTTTCTATTGTACCTTTTAACAAGTTGTAATTTCCTCTCTTACCTCTTTTTTTCTTTTAACTTTTAAAATATGTACTATTTTATTCCCCCTTGATTTACATTAAATATGTATGTGTATACATATATATGTATATAAACATTTTTAAAAAAAGTTTTGAGTTCTGAATTCTGTCCCTCCATACTCTGTCCTCTGCCCTCCCTGAGACAGTAAGCAATACAATATAGTTTATACATGTTCAGTCATGTAAAACATTTCAATATGTCATTTTTAAGAGGAGACTTGAATTTAAAAAAAAGAATGAAAGTAAAAAATAGCATGTTTTAGTCTGTATTCAGACTATCAGTTTTTTGGTTTTTTTCCTGGAGGTAGATACTGTACTTCATCGTTAGTCCTTTGGAATTGTCTTGGATCATTGGATTGCTGAGAGTACCTAAGTCATTCACAGTTCTTCAATATACAGTATTGTTGTTACTTTGTACAACATTCTCCTGGTTCTGCTCACTTCACTTTGCCTCAGTTCATGTAAGTCTTTTGCTTTGTCTGAGATTGTGGTTGCTACTACTGCTGTGACCAGTTCTTAGAGAAAATATTCATGCCATGTATTCATGAGACTTCTATACCATCTACAAAACTTTGGCCTTACTTATTTCTCATTTTGAACTATATAACTATAACTTCCCTTACATTGAAGTCATCAAATAGTATACTACATATTAATCTAATTTGGAGGGTTTTAAAGAGTTATACCTCTTTCTCCTTTGAAACAGATAGATTTTGGCAGAAAAGCTGCTGTTAATCTTCATGGCATTCTTTTTGGTAAATGCTTATCATGAGCAGTAAATACCCATGATTCTGAGCACCCTCTTCCTTCTTTTGTGCAAGCCTGACACTATTATAGTAGAAGCAAAAGAGAGGGCTATATGGGATCAAGGGCCATTTTCCATTTTACTTTGTTTTATTTGTTGTTATAACCAGAGACTTTATCATCAAGATCCATTGGCCATAAAGTGAAGTTTTTGTTCTTTAATTAGACTGGTTCTTGGGAGAAGACATAATTGTTGTGAGAGGAGTATACTCAATGCCTTTCCACTATTGCCTTTCCAATATTCCAGTATAACAGTACTTGTTATATTGGCATGATATTCAAGAACTCAGGCACAACTCCACATCACAGTGGAGAGGAATAGGAATTTTATGGCAGTAGCATAGTGTGGTAGAAAGAAGATAGAATTTGGAAACAGAACACGTGAGTTAAGATCCTTGCTGTGTTACTTATCCCACTGATTGGCTTTGGCAAGTATCTTATATTCTCAGGCTTGAGTAGCCTAGTTTTCATTTTTGGAGATTGAATTTTTTCTGGAGATAAAAAGGCAAGAATTCCATATGATAAAGAGGCATAATAGAATTTCAGTCTCCATCAGTACAGAGAAGAGGTGTTCGACACACAGCCCACAACACTCCCTAATATAGCCAGAACCAGATTAAAATGTAGTTCCTCTCTGATTTTCATGTTTTGATGTGTTAGAAAACACAGATTTATTTCCTTTTTTTTTTTTTAACTAAGTCAGAATGTGGCCTCTAGAGTTTCTTATGTGTGTTTTAGTGGTTCCTGTTTCTGTTTGAATTTGACACAACGAGTGCAGATAATTCTTAGTTGGATGATGTAGAGCTTGTTCCATCACCTGCATATCAGTGAGATAGTATATAAGGTATTTAACAAAAGGCTTTGAGTAAGGTACTGCACCTGTAACATGCTTTAAAGTGGAAACTTCACCATATCATCCAGTAGTCAAGTCAGAAATTCTGTCTATGAATAAATGTGTTGGCACATTTGCTCTTCATTTTGCCATGAAGTGCCTAGGAAGTTAATGACTGTGGGGGAGGTAAGCCCATAGGTTGCAGGAAAGTTTTTCAGACACCAGCCAAAGTCATGAATTGCAAGCCTCAAAAGAGGCCCAATTAACGTGTAAAGTCAGTTATCAGTTGACCTGGATTTTCCTCTGCTTCCTAACCCAGATTTTCTTTTTTCCCTTCTGCGTCCCTGAAGATTTGTAAGCATTTTTAAAGTTCTCACTATGTGGCAAGCACCGTTGCTAAGTTCTGGGAGTTCAAAGACATGCCCCCAAAAAGACAGTCCTTGAACTTAAAGAACTTACATTCTAATGGGCAAAGACAGCACATAAAAAGAAACTGAAATAGGGGTGGGGTGAGGAGAAGAAGAGGGAAGAGGTGCCTGTGAGAAGGCATAGTGTAAAAAGTCCAGAGAGTGAGAAATAGAGCATGGACAGGAATGAAGACATGGGTGACCTGGGTACTTTCCTTAAATTGGAGGTCTAGGTGGAACCCGGATAATTAGACAAAAGAGTTGCAGGGAACAGAGTGAGGTGAGGTGGAGTGAGGAGTTCCTGAGTGAGGAGATTTCTGCATGTGGAGAAAATCCAGGAGTAGAGCATAAAGAGGACCTGTTATGATCCTTAAAGCATCCCTCTGGGAGTAGAGTTAACAGATAATATTTTATTTTGGCAGCTTTCATTGCCCTAGAACCATTAGGAAGCAACAAAAAATGATGAAACATCAGTGGTATACATCAGAGATGGGACTTCAGTGTAAAAGGAGAAAGCCAGGAAGCCATGTTGGTTGTTGTTTCCCCATACTCCATTGGGCCTCTCAGACTGCTAGTGGAGGTCCACTTTGAGACAGAATCCCTAAAACTTGTTGTGTCATCAATCTTTAGAAAACCTTGGTCAACTGTATCTTTCAGTAGATTTTATTTGGAAACAAGTATTTTTGTCTGTGGGTATTCCCCCCACCCAGTCCTAGTGTGGTGTGTTCTCTCCGTCTCTCTCTCTCTCTCTCTCTCTCACACACACACACACACACACACACCCACACACACACCCCCACACCCACACACACACCATTCATTTAAAGAAGCATTTGCCTTTAAATATGGGAAACAAAATGGGTAGGAGAACTTGATCACTTTTCCTTTTCATTTTAATAAGAATCCTATGAACTATAAATAGAACTCAGTGAAATCCTAGATTACCCAAAGCTGTAAGCTATCTTATAAAAGTTCTAATGTGAGTTTATATCTTTAATTCAGAGGTTGACAAACTGTGATCCGCAGGCCAAATCTAGCTCACCTCTGTTTTTGTATGGCCTGTGAGCTTACTGTTTGTAGCTTGGTGGCCGTACAAAAAAATAGATGGCATGTAGAATTTGGCCCACATGCTGTGGTTTGCTAAACTCTGTTCAAAATTTGCCACCTCCTATTCTTTGTCCTTCAGACTTTGCCAAGTCTATCTCACCTATCTTCTCCCCTTGGTGAATTCTTCCTGGAACCTTCGTTTTGGGGAAGAGCCAAGACTAGCCCTTGTTCTCTGGACTTTGCCACCATTTCCCTGCATGAGTACCCTTTTACCTTTTCCACTTTTCTGCTCTGTGTTAAGAGAACTAGGGAAGAAAGACTTGGAAAAATAATTAATAGCTTATATGAGAAGTACAAAATCTTACCCAAGCAATGAACTCCTTCAAAACCAGAATGAACAAACAGAAATTGATGGCTCTAGGAGAAACCATAAAATATTATTAGAAGAAATATTAAAACAAAATCAGAAGATTGGAAAAATACAAGAAAATGTAAATTATTTCATATCTTAAACAACTAACCTGCAAAACATGTCTGAGTGAGATAATTTTAAATGCCATGACTCTCCCCTCCAAAAAAAAAAAAGCCTAGAAATCATATTTAGAGAAATCTTGAAAGAAAACTGCTCAGATGACTTAGAACTAGAGGACAAAGTACAAATGGAAAGAATCTACCAGTAATTGCCTGAAAAAAACGATTTTTCATTTCATGTATAAAGCCATTTTAAATTCTTAAAATTTTTTTTAAAACTCTTTGGTGGGAATTCAGGTTGAACTTGTGTCTGACTGTGTTTTTTCTTTGAGGCTTTGCTCGTAGTTGTTTTGGAGTAATTCTCTTTTCCTGGAATTATATCTTGGGTATCCTTGTCACCACAATAGCTCTTTATGGTTAAATTATTTTCTTTGTTTATTCTTTATTCTAGTCTTTTGTAATTTGTACTTCCCTTCTGTAGTTTGGACTTTCCTTCTGTACATTTCTGAATGGAATGTGTGAGCCTTCTTTCATACTGTTTCATTTTCTCTTGTTTTTTTGTTGGGTTTTTTTTTGGAGGGGGGAAGGCAGGGCAGTTGGGGTTAAGTGACTTGCCCAAGGTCAGATGGCTAATAAGTGTTAAGTGTCTGAGGCCAGATTTGAACTCAGGTCCTCCTGACTCCAGGGCTGGTGCTCTGTTTACTGTGCCACCTAGCTACCCATTTTCTCTTGTTTTTGCTGCTGCATTTTATGGGTATTAAATGTTATATTCTTCAAGCATGTCAGAGATGACTGAAGCTTTGGACCTGCAAGCTTTCATTATACCCTTACTTCTGTTTTTGCACAGCACATATTCTCTGACCTTCTTTGTAGTGCTCCTTGTCCAGATCTATCACCCAGAGGTACAGGCCCCTTCCTTAGTATGTACTATATGTTACTCTGCTGTGAGGTATGAGTGACATAGCCACCAGGTGACACCTGGTCCTGCTTATTGCCCAGTATCAGGTCTCTGTGCTGGATCAGGGATCTCTTCTTGGGTAGACACAACCCTGAGTAGTACTTAATTTCTCTGAACTGGAAGGCTCTGTCCAGCACTCTCCTGGCTACACCCTATCTCTAGCGTCCAAAGACCTCTGTTGATCTCCCTTTGCGTGGGCCAGAAAAATAACTCACAGTGATTTTTCCTTGGGTTTCCCAAATGGAGTTCCAACTTCTAGCATCACCACTGCTGACTTGAAGCAGCTCTCTTTCCAAGGTTCAGTCATTTCTTAATTGCTAATCTTGTTCTCACTGTTTTTCCTTCTTGGCCTTTCAGCAGCCTTCAAAGATATTGATTGCTCCTGGAGGCTTTATTAACAATATTCTCTCCTGTCTCCTGTCCTTTCAGACTAGTTCTCTGTATTCTTTGGGCATTATCCAGGCCCTTATCCTTAACTGTGGGCATCCCCTAGGCCTCTCTTCTGAGCCAGTTTTTATTTCCATACTCTCTTGGCATTTCATCAGTTCCCATGAGTTCAATTATCATTTCTGTACAGATGGCTCCTGAATCTGTATATTCAGTCTTAATTCTTTTCCATAGCTCCAGCGCTGTATCACCACCTATCTGTTTGAGCTTCATCTGGATGTCTGATAGTCAGCTTGGAGTAAACACATCTGGGAAATAATTCATTAACTCTTTCTCCTAAACTCACTTGCTCCCCCAAAGTTCCCTACTTTTATCAAGGGCACCACTATCCTTTTATTCCCCCAAGTCTACAACTTTTCACATCCTCCCTCTCACTGCCCTCTCCCCACAGTTCCTCCCCCCATCACCAAGACTGGTCAATTTTGCCAAATATCTCTCTTATCCTTTCTCTTCTTTTTACTTCACTCTGTTTCAGGATCTCATCACCTCTTAACTTGGACTACTGTAATAGCCTATTTGGACTCTAGGCTTTCAGTGTCTCCCCTTTCCATTCCTTATCACATGCCAAAACAATCTTCCTACAGTACAGATCTGACCATGTCATTCCCCCTATAATAAAATATAAACTCTTTAATATAGTGTTTAATGTCAGCCTACCTTTCCATTATGCCTGTAAGGTAAAGCTCTTCCTTACTTCTTTGTCTTAGAATTCTTAGCTTCATTAATTATATTTGGTTGGAAGCCTTTACATTGCCCTAGGTCAGGTTTGGTGCCTTCTCCTTGCTCAAATTACATTGTATTTATTTATATGCATCACCTCTGACACATTAATGGCTGTGTGACTGTGGGCAAATCACTTAACCCTTTAAGATTATAAATTACAGTTGAAGGTACAAACCTATACAGGGAGAGGGAGTTTCTTCATTCAGGAGTTCCCTACATCAGAGAAATCAAAAGCCCATTTCCTGTTCTTGTCCTATATGTTTAAAAGTATTCCCTCAGTGAAATATAAGTTGCTTGAGAGCAAAAGGCTTTTCTTTGTATCCTAGTAGGGTACCAGTTGTAACTTGGTACCATAGTATGGTGCCAGTATGTTTTAATAAGTTAATAACTGAATTAAAATGAAATTCATGATTAGCAAAGAAAGTGATCCATGCTGGATCCTCTATCTTTGGAAGCATATGTAAAGAATCATGCAAAGCAAAGTAGCTTATATCAAAGTATAAATTTTGATTTATATCATTGGAGGAAATATATCCAGTATAAGATATAATTGCCTTATGCGAAAACCTTGTCAGCTACTACACATGCATGGTTGATCCACAAGACTTTGCAAACCTTAGAACTGTTACTCACTAGGATGAGGCTTATGGGACCATAATAGAAAAAGTACTATCAAGCATGAGTTGGCAATATTTTATTTTCCTCAGGATTAGACTACGTGATGTTTACATCTATATGCATGACATAGTAAGTTTGAAACAAAAAAAATTCAAGAACATGGTATAATGTAGTACAACTTATCACTTGAATTTGAATTTCTGATAATTTAACTTGAATTGAAATTTATTTTTTTAGCATCCTACTATTCCCACTTCTATTAATTTTCCAAGACAGTCAGTGGGAATGGCAGGGGGATTTTTCTGTTTCATTCCAGTCAGTGAACCTGCATATTTATTGTTTGCTTTTTTGAGACTATTTAACACATTCATTTTTAAAAAATGAATGTTGTAAATTGTAAGTGGATACTTTGTTCTTTAATAAATGTATATCCAAACTACTTCTTTGTTGAATGGCAACAAAGTCAATGTCAGAATGCTTCTGCTGGTAGACCATGACACAGGGTTTGGGGGGCAGCTGATTTTAGTAGATTAGGTGAGTTTTTATGTGCTCTGCATAGCTCGTTGCCAGGGTGAAATGTCAGAACTGAGTGGATTACTTGGGAGGCCAGAGAGGTGGTAGGGGTGGTGATAGGGCCTGGTTTTTGGAGGGCCAGAATCCCTGTTCGGGAGAAGTGAGGCATTAGCAAGTCAGATGGCAAGATTTTCATTCCACAGAGGCCCTCATTTCCTGGAGTTTAACTTAGCAGTTAGTTTAAATTACTCTCTTTAAACATAGAAAAGTAATGTATCACAGTGGATAGAAGGCTACCTTTAGAGTGAGGAAGACAGGGGTTTAAGAATTGCCTCTCTGTGTCAGATGCAATTCATGTGGGGAGTTCTTTATGCTGGTGAAACTACAGGTTCTAAAGGGGGGAAAATGATTTAAATGTACTAAAATTTTAATAGTATATGAATATACATGAATACAAACATACTTGTATAGTGTATGTGTATTTATGTGTTTATAGCAAGCCCTACCTATTGACACATAATAGCTGTCATGGGCAAATTAATCTCTCTTGTTCACAGGTAATTATCTAAGACTGTCAGAGATTGTGTGTGTGTGTGTGTGTGTGTGTGTGTGTGTGTGTGTGTGTGTGTGTGTGTGTGTGTATCTATGTAGTTTATTTGGTTTGGGACTTTGTTTTCATTGGTTTAACTGGAAATTTCCACCAACAATGCAAATTGACAATTAATCTGTAACTTAGTCTTAGAGAGTTTGTTTTATCTGTAAATTACACTCTTAGTTGCTGGTCCCAGAAGTTAATTTGTTCAAGGTCATACAGCTAAGAAGTGTCCAAGGTTGATTCAACCTTAACTGATTTAACAAGCTCCCTCTCATTGAGTATGTGTATTTGCATGTTATTATCACCCACATATTATCACCCAAAGTACATCTCTAGACCTCTTCATATGTGATTGTACACTAATTCTGCTCTTACCTCCTAATTATTTTGAATGATTCAGGTTGCAATTTATCTTTTGCTCCCTGAACTGTAGAGCAAGACTACTGTTATGGCACCTTTTATCTCATATTTATGTTTGCTAGCTTTGAATTAGGTTTGGATGAGTGAGTATGGTAGATGTTGAAGACAATGCATACCATCTCACCATTATTGCCTGCATAAGACTTCTTATCCTTATAATAACATTTTGGGGAGTTAGGAAGATTAGTCCCATTTGGAAAATTAGTATGTCTGCTTGTATCTTTGGTTGCATAATTTTCCTCTTTTAGGGAGTGGTTAGGTTAATAGCCTGAGACTTGACAAGATTGCAAAGTATATATCTTGTATGTACATAGTTGTTTGTGTATTTGGTGCTTAGCATAGAACCCCCATAGTAGGCACTTAATAAATGTTAATTGATTGATATCACAGCTAGGATATGTCTGGAGCAGGATTTGGACTCAGGTATCCTCACTCCATTTGGCACCCTATCTATGGCAATAACAAGAAGATGATAGAGGGTGATTGAGTAAGGTTAGAGGAATGGATATATTTAAAATGAGGGAGGGCTGGAAAGAAAATGGCCTTATGAAATCTATTCTCTCACTCTACTTCCATTATTTTAAAGGTGTTTGTCAAGTGATTTTCATGTAGTTTTGTGATTTTTGGCCTTTATAGAACTTGTGAATATCTTTAGCTAGAAATACATCCATTTGTTTCTTGAAACCTGTATAATAATAGTAGTAATAGCTGACTAGAATGATGGTGGTGCCTTTAAATGTAAAACAAAAAGAAAAAGGGAAACATTTCAAGGGTATGATAATGAGTTCTATTTTGGACGTTTGAAATGTTTCATGAGACATTAAAGTTGGAAATTGTAGTAGACAGTTCCGATGGATGACTGGAAGTGAGGAGAGATTAGGTTTGGATAGTAAACAGATCCAAGAATCTTCTGTATAGACACAACCCTGTAAGAGCTGATGAAATCACCAAATGAGATAATATAGAGAAAGAAGAGAAGAGGGTCCAGGCCAGAACTTAGAGAAACACTCATTGTTATGACCTGGCTGAAGATCCACCGAAGGAAACCGAGGAGTGGTCAGATGGGTAGGAGGAGAGCCAGGAGAGTTCAGTGGTCACAAAAACCTAGAAAGGAGAAAGCATACAGGAGAAGTGGTTGCTTAGTAACATCAAAGAGAGGTCAAGAAGGGTGAGAACAGATCATTAGATCTGACAATTAAGAGATCATTAGTAACTTTGGAAAGAGCAGTTTCAGTTCAGTGTTGAAATCAGAATATCACTTTGCAGTATGTAAAGCACTAAGGACCTGATAGTCTTCTGGCACTTTGCCCTAGTAAAACCACAACGTGGTTATTTTCAGTGTTGCATTCCACATTTTAGGAAGGACTTTGATAAAATGGAGATTGTTCAGAGGAGGATGATAAAGGACCTTGAGGTTATGCTCTATGATTGGTGCTTTAAGGAACTGTGGATGTTGAGTCTGAAGAAAAGACTTTGGTGGCAATACAATGGGTCTTTTATGCTTCGATGTGCGTGTTCCCTAAAGTTCTGTCCTTCTACCCTCTTTCTCATTAACCTTATCAGCTCTCTGTGTAGATTATATATGTAAGTTATATGTATCCAACTCTAATAACTCTCCTGAATGTCATTTCTGAATCACCATTTGACATTTCAGACTGACTGTTGCAGGGATATCTTAATCTCAGCATGTCCAGAACCAAATTTATTATCTTTTACCCAAATGATTTTCCCCTCCAACTTCCATACTGTCACTCAGATATCTCAGATTTTTGCACTGACTACCCCATATGCCTGGAATGCGTTCTCTTCTCACCCCTACTTAAAAAAAAATCCCTCTCTTACTTAAGACCAGCTTCTTCATGAAGCTGCTGCTGCTTCTTCTCAAGTATCAGCTTCTCCATGAAGTCTTAATTGATCCTTTCTCTTCCTGATGCCCTCCCTCCCAAATTACCTTGTATTAACTACTTTGTATATATTTATGTGCGGTATATATACTTGTCCCCTCCTTAGGATGAAAGCTCCTTGTTTGAACTGTTTCGTTCTTTATGCTTATTTCTCCACTATGTAGTGCTATGCCAGCTATATCCATGCTTAATAATTTCTTTTGTTAACCTGAAAGTTTGGTTAAAGGAAACAAACAGGCTAGGTGATACACATTTTTATCGTTTATTCCCTTACAGCTAGCAGTTATGTGCTGCACAGAGTCAGAACCCAAGTTCTAACTACTTGAACAAAGGAATGAGAAAGATTAAATGCATTTTAGAGCCATCCCAATTCAGGGTTACTGTGTCACTTAAATTTATGATCTCCATAAATGTTGAATCATTGTATGAGAAAGGAATTGTCTTAATTGAATAGATCAGTGGTTCTCAACCTTCCTAAGGCCGTGACCCTTTAATATAGTTCCTCATGTTGTGGTGACCCCCAACCAGAAAATTATTTTCTTTGCTACTTCATAACTGTAATTTTGCTACTGTTATGAATCGTAATGTAAATATCTGATATGCAGGATGTATTTAAATTGAACATAACCCACAGGTTAAGAACTGCTGGAATAGATGGTGTTTGGGATGAAAAACCCCATCCAAAAATGTAATTAAAAATGCAGACATCTCTTAGGATAAGAACAGGAGTTTATTCTCTTCACTGGGAGAAGAGGGCTGTCTTCCCCATGACTGATCATGAGAAAGAGGCGACACAATATGGAAGAAGCAGGGTTTTAAACCCTAATGCAGTCAAGCCCCCTTCCCCGACTGTCCCCTCTCCCATTGGCTGAGAGGTGGATCCAAGTCTCAGTGCCAAGATCTTCCCCAATGGCAAGTCACAGGGAAGCCTGCCACTATCTCTCAGTGGCTGAGAAATAGGTATACAAAGAATAAGGATGCTGATTGACAGCAGGGGAAAGGGGGAAGGGTCCCAAAGCAAGGGAGGAGTGAGCCTGGGCTGTCCCTGATTCCCACTGGCTAGGAGGAGGGGCCCACAGAGGTGGGAAATCAGAAAGGGTTTGCTACTGATTGACAGCAGTATTGGAGGGGGGAGGGCAGTTAACAATTCAAAATTACTTGAGAAGTTTTCACTCTCCCCAGACAGTGGTAAATACAGTAAAACAAGAAAGCTGACAAAGTGTCCATTGAAATTATGACTCAGGATATGTTTTCTTTACCATTAACATGCCATAACATGGTATCTGTCCAAAAAATATTAAGATAAGAAAAAGTCCAATTACTCAAGTTATTGCCTTGGATTAAGGGTCTTATCCTTAATGGCCATAAAGTAAGCCCCATTTGGCCTTGTTGACAAACTCAGAGAACAAAGAAGCTGTTAGGTCCAGGCTCTTCTTCTGCTTGATTTAATTCAGACCCTGGCCCCTACCGAGGTTATTAAATTGATATTAAATGATTATCACTTTCTAATTGATTGACTAAAATTTTACAAGGGTTGTCTTATGAAGGAAGTATTAGACTTGTTCTCTTTCATCCCAGAGGGCAGAAGTAGGAGCAGGAGATGGAATTTCTAAAGTCTGTTTTAGGCTTGGTAACAGTGAAGATTTCTTAACAGTTAGACAACTGTCCAGAAGTAAAATGCGCTGCCTTAGAGGGTAGTAACTTAAACAAATGCCAGATAACTATTTGTCAGTGATAGAAAGAATATTTTTTTTCTTGTTCGCATCTGGCTTCATGTAAAAAGTCTTCAAATGTCCCTTCCAACTTTGAGATTTTCTGCTTAACTGGCTGTAGTACTCTAGGACTTATTGAACTTCTCCACCATGGGCCCCACTTTGGGTAACCATCCCCACATTCTTTTTCAGCCTTTTGTGTATTTGAGTTCCCCTACTGGATTGTAAAGTCCTAGAGGGCAGGGACAGACTGTGTGCATACATGTGTGCCTGTGTGCCTTTGTCTGCTTAGCACAGCTATTGCCTAAGGTCATGGAATTACCTAATGCTAGAGTTCTACAGGTAGAAACTGGATAACCACTTTTCAGGGATGTTGTGTAGGTACTTCCTGCTCAGGCATAGATGAATTCAACTGTAAGATCCTTTCAAGTTCTGTTTTTATTCATGCCACCAGTGCCAAATCAGATGCCTTGTATTCATGTTTATAGATTGAGTCAAGTAGCACAGTGGCTTGAGCATTGAATTTAGAGTCAAGAAGTTTCAGTTTGAAGAGTTAGAATCCTGCCTCCTTAGCAAATCAGTTAATCTCTCTCAGCCTGTTTTCTCATCTTTAAAGTAGGGAAAATAACTTCACAGGGCTAATGCGAAGATCAAATGAAATAACTTCTAAAGCACTTGCAAATTTTAAGTTATTAAAATGCTAATCATTTTCATACCTTCTGTGGTTGCTATGCTCTGTATGAATTATATTGTTCATTATCATGGAAGTTTTTTCAAAAGTGATCCCATAATTATGTTTTTATAAGTACTTTTCTAGAAGGACTTACAAACTTATAGCTAATAAAATCTAAATAATTTCTCTAGAATTTTTAGATCAGTAATTATGTTTGGGGTTACAAGAACAGTCTAATTAGGCATGGATAAACATAACACATAGGCTTTAGTTAATGAGAAAATTATGAAGGAGGAAGTTAGGCTTCTAATAGACTGAACCGTTCCCTAGTGTTGCCCTTTGAAAGATGTATGAACTCATTTTAATTCTTTCTGCATCAAGTCATATGAATGACTTAATGTTATTTTTCTTTCTAGATTGGAGCATATGATCAACAAATATGGGAAAAATCCGTAGAACAAAGAGAAATCAAGGTAGAAAAGTTGTACTTTTTTATACTTTGAAGCACTATTTCTATAAATTTAATGATGTTACAATTTCAGTTTGTTTTTTTAAATCCCTCTATGGAGTTGTTATGATATAAATGAATATTTAACATTACAATATAAATTAGAAGGTAAGATCACCTTTGGTATCATTCTCAGTCTCTACCTTTGTTCTTTTGAATTTTGCATTCTAGCATCTTTGTCCTCATATTTCCCTTTATGAATTCTAATGGTTATCTTTTATCAGCTTTTTCTCCCCTTTTCCCTTGTCACCTTATACTTCTAGTTTATTTTTTTCTCCCTTATGATGCTGTCATTGCTCTGTACAGTTGATTAGACTGGTAAGTATTTCAGGGTTTTTTCCCCTCTAAGTGACCTTGTGCAAAGTATGTTTTCCATAAATAAAATCTTGCATTTTGGTGCTACTAACAGAATGCTATCAATTCTAAAACAGTTTTGGAAAAGCTGGCCAATTATTTTAAAATTGAGTTTTTAAAAATAATCAAAAAACCTCTTCTGTTAACAGCTTGCTTCTCCTTGTATAATGGTTAACTTTAATGGACATATATACTCATAGATTGTGGTTTGCAAGTCTTGGAGAAAATAGAAATTATTTTATTAACAATGTGCACTGATTGTGAATAGTTAACATTTCTTTGAAATTTTTTTTCTTTTGGATATTACTAATTAATATGGTGATACGCATGAGCTAAGCCATTGTAAAAACTTCATATGGATCGATTGAGCTTATCCAATTTGGCTTCAAACTGGACAAAAGGTTGCTTATTAGAAAGTTTGACATTAAATTAAAAGCCAACTTGTAGTCATTTTAAAATCTGGTGAAATGTACATACAATTTTGTATGCTTGCACAAAATAGCACTAAATTCTGGGATTCTTTGTAATTTTTGGAAGTACTGATTTTAATTCATGGGAATGTAAAAAATGACAAATTTGCAAAAAAATAACATGTTTATAAACCTATGAAGTGTTTTTGGAGGGACACAGCCAAACTACTCTACTTTAGAATTTCTCAGAATTGGGAAACATTTTATTGCTAAAATAGAGGAGAGGGTAAAATGATATTGTGGCAAGTGAATTGTTCTTAAGGGTGCTAACAGGCTTAAAAAAAAACAATGTGGGATTGGAAGACTTAACTGTTGCCTCAAATTTTTCTCTTTAAAACTCTGACAACAATAAGTTAAGAGGCATGTCAGACTTTTATATCAGCAAACAAAGTCACTTTGTTGTATTTTAGAGCAGCTTGAAACCTGATGCAAAGAAATTATTTGCAGGAAAAATTTTATGTATAGTTCAGGATTTTTTTTTAGTTGGGGGTTTCAAGGCAAGTAATTACATTAATAAATTGGTATGCAAATGGTCATGGTTTTAAAGGAATGAAAAATTTGATTATCTGTATTTTGGGAAGCTCTTTTTACTACTTGTGTCACCTTATTTAACAGTGCTATTAGTAATTAATTGAGAGATGAAAAAATGGGCCAAATATATTTCTTTTGGGTAATTTAACTTGAGTTATAGAATTGATATTTTTTTAGATTTTATAATTTTTTAAAAAAGATGTTGATTTATGGAAACTGTATTCACTGCTTGACCTACTTTTTAATAAGTTTGTCGGGTTTTTTATTTTTGGGACACCCACCAAAATTGTAATACTTTTTTAAAAGAATTGTTGTCTTGAATAATCACAAAAAAAGACTGAACAGTATTTCCTGTATCTGAAACTGCTAGTTATGATTTTAGATGGAACCTGAAAAAATTTCATGCATAGGAAGTACAGATCAGCGAACCAAAACATATTTTCTAAATTTAAAAGCCATTTTAACTTTAAAATTACTCTTTTAATTTAGCACTTTTATGGTCAGCATAAGTTCTTTTTATGTACATGTACATACATATATACTATGTATTATTAATTAAAGTTATAATGTCTTATGTAAAAAATATAGCAATATTAAATTTGAGTATATTCAAGGAAGATTAAACTCCTTTGTTGAAAATTAATAACTTATGCTTGATTTTCTATATAAAATAATAATTCCTGAATATTTCTTTCTCCATTCCTTTTTTAACTAACTTTACTTTTGTTTTTCTTTGGTTATTTATCATGCAATGTATTTTTTGAGCTCTCCTTAGTAGGCAGTACCCTGACATTGTTAACTTATCTAATATTGGCCATCTGTATGGATTGGAATTTTTCTAGCTTAAATTAGTCAATCCATCAGACATTTTAAGCATCTACTATGGGCCAGGCATTGTGCTAAGGGCTGAGAATACAAGAAGAGGCAAAAAAGAGTACTTGTCCTCGAGAAGCTCACAATCTAATGAGGGAGACAGCAATTAAACAAACTATATACAGAATAAATCATTAAAAGAGGGGAAGGCATTAGAACTGAGAGGTCTGGAAAGGCTTCCTGTAGAAGATGGGATTTTGGTTGGGACTTGAAGGAAGCCAGGAAGACCAGCATGCATACTTAAGGAGGCAGAATATTGCACTCATCAAGGACAACCAAAGAAAATGACTGGAGCCAAGAGATGGAGGGCAGCTATGGGGCATAGAGGGTACAGTGCCAGACCCAGAACGAGAAAGACTCATCTTCCTGTGTTCAAATCCAGCCTCAGGCACTTCCGAGCTATGTGATCCTGGGCAAGTCATTCAACCCTGTTCACCTCACTTTCCTCATCTGTAAAAATAAACTGGAGAAGGAAATGGCAAACCATTCTAGTTTCTTTCCCAAGAAAACCCCAAAAGGGTTCAGGAAGAGTTGGACACTACTGAAAATGACTAAACAACAACAGCAAAAGAGATTAGCCTGTCTTTTTTTTGTGGAACGGCAAAAAAGCCAGAATCACTGATCAGGAGTAAGGCATAGGAGGAGGGGAAAGTCGAGAGGGAGGAAAGGTAGACCAGGTTATGAAGCGATTAGAATATTAAACAAGGGATTTTGTGTTTGATCCTGTAGGTGACAGGGAGCCATTGGAGTTTACCAAATTGGGGGTAGGATATGGTGTTTCTCTGCGATATGGTCAGACCTGCACTTTAGGAAAATCACCCTGGTGGCTAAATAGAGTGTGAACTGTAGTGGTGAGCAACTCAAGGCAGGCAGACATACCATCAAGCTATTGCAGTAGTCATATGTACTGATTGTGTCTATTCATTTAAATGGAAATGAGATCTTATGTTCTCATTTTACAGAGTTTACCAGTTACTCAGAATATGGATGGTCCATCAATGAAAGAAATTTTTTTTTGGAGGGGGAAAGATGAGATTGTTGGGGGAAAGTGTTTTAGTGCAGGGGTCCTTTACTTGGCATCCATGACTTGTGACTTGCCCAAGCTCACACAACTAGTTAAGTGTCAAATGTCTGAGGCCGGATTTGAATTTAGGTCCTCCCAACTCTAGCACTGGTGCTACATTGACTGCACCACCTAGCTGCCCCCAATGAAATTTTTTAAAAAATCTTTTAAAACCTCTTTATGGTATTCTATTAGAATGACTTGCAAATGATGGAAGAACATTGGACATGGAATCAGGAAGACCCGAGTTCAAATCTAGCCTCAAACAGTTTTACTAGCTGTGGGATCCTGGGCCAATCATTTAACCACTCCTTCAGTTTCCTTAATTACAAAATGGGGGCAACAATGATGCCTATCTCCAAGATTGTTTTGAGAATCAGATGAGATGATATTTGTGAAGTGCTGAACACAGTGCCTAGTACAGAGTAGATGCTTATTAAATGCTACTTCCCTTTCATGTCCCTATCTCCTGCCTTCCAAAAAAAAAGGCATCTATCTGTATGTGTGAAATAATTTTAGAATAAAAGAGAAATTTTGGAACAAAATAGAGGACATTAAAGCCTATTTTCATACTAAAAAATTGCCATACATAGTAAACTTTTTCTGTTGCTGTTGTTCAGTCATTCCCGACTCTTTATAACTCCATATTGGGGTTTTCTTGTCAAAGGTACTGGCATCGCTTGCCATTTTCTTCTCCAGTGGATTAAAGCCAGCAGAGCTTAAGTACCTTGCCCAGTGTCACACAGCTAGTGAATGGCTGAAGGCAGGTTTGAACCCAGGTCTTCCTGACTCCAAGTCCAGTGCTTTATCCACAGAGCCATCTAGATGTCTACCATTTCACATATAGACGTAATTTCATGTCATATGATTTAAAGATGAATATCATATGATTGAATTTAGAGGGGAGCTGGCAGCAACATATAGGCCATACTTCTGTAGAGCACATCTTGGAAAGACTTCAGTATTTTAAAAAATCCAAACATCATCCAAATCATTTTGTTCAGTGTTGTTAAAATGATTATAGCTTTAGAAATCACATTTCTAGAATGTACTTCAAGTTCAGTTCAGCAAGAATTGTTACTGTGCTAATAATGCTGGAGATATTTTAAAAAATGGAAAAATCCTGATCTTCAGGTTGTTTACATTCTATTTAGTAATGAGTAAGACCTTTTAAAAAACTTTCAACTTAGAAGAAACAGCATAATATTTTTGATCACAGAATGTAGAG
This sequence comes from Pseudochirops cupreus, assembly GCA_028627135.1. Classification (NCBI taxonomy): domain Eukaryota; kingdom Metazoa; phylum Chordata; class Mammalia; order Diprotodontia; family Pseudocheiridae; genus Pseudochirops; species Pseudochirops cupreus. The sequence continues at coordinate 465,276,178 of CM053581.1, read as the reverse complement.
CTGGAAGGGAACCTAAGATATCATCTAATCCAACCTTCTCATTTACTGATGAGGAATCTGAGACCTACAGAGGTTAAGTGACTTACCTAATTTCTCATAGGTAGCAAGCATCTAAATTTGTTTTCTTTTCTTTTTTTTTTTGAATTTGTTTTCAAAAGAGGTGTGCTACCTCGAAATTCAGAACTGTTTTTGCTATACCATTCTGTCTCTCATACATATATAGATTTCAAATGAGAAAGATATATCTGTCTTGAAGTATACTTTGTAAAGTACATTGTGAGGCAGAATAAAAATGACTCCACCCATTTACTGAATTGATTCTGTGACTCCTCTCCTTGCTTCTTCAAGGATTTAAACTTCAGCATTCGTTCTTTCAGCAAGTTGTTCATCTATTAGTCATTGTTATGTCAAGAGTGAGGGCTGGAATTTGAAACTAAACCTAAATGACTGTAAAACCATGCACACGTTTTGATCCAACAATACTACTAGTAGATCTGTATCCCAAAGAGATTTTTAAAAAAGGGGCTAAGGGGAAGACCTATATGTAAAGAAAAAATATATATATAGCATCTCTTTTTGTGGTGGCAAAGAACTGGAAATTGCCCGTCAACTGGGGAATGACTAAACAAATTGTAGTACAAGACTGTGATGGAATATTCTTGTGCTGTAAAAAATAATGATCAGGATGCTTTCAGAAAAACCTAGAAAGACTTACATGAACGGACGGGAAGTGAGGTGAGCAGAACCCAGGAGAACATTGTACATAGTAATAACAATATTGTACAGTGATCGATTATGAATGACTTAGCTGTTCTCAGTAATATGATGATGCAAGATATTTCTGAAGGACTCATGATGGAAAATGCTAATGAACTGATAGAGTCAGAATGCAGATTGAAGCAAAATTTTAAAAATTTCTTTTTTTGTCTGTTTTCTTTCACAACATGACTAATATGGAAATATGTTTTGCATGACTGCATATGTATAACCAATATCAAATTGCTTATCTTTCAAATCAGAGGGGAGGGGAGGACGAGAAGGAAAAAATTTGGAACTTGAATTTTTGAAAAATGAATGTTAAAAATTGTCCTTACATGTAATTGGGGAAAAAATGAAATTTAATTAAAAATAAAAAAAGTGAGGGCTGGACTGCCTGTGACCTTTACCATCTGAGGGAGCCAGGTGGATTGGGGAGGGGGAGATATCCTTACATAGAGTCTTGCTTTCACTGGTAAGTCAGTCAGCGAGCTTTTATTAAATGCCTACTATGTACACTATACTAAGCACTGGGGATACAAAGAAAGGCAAAAAAAAAAGCCTCTGCTTTCAAGGATCTTACAATTTAATGGAAAAGACAACATGCACACAACTGTATACCAGTAAGATATACACAGCATAAATTAGGGACAACCTCAGAGGGAAGGCACCAAGATTAAAGGAGGACTGGGAAAAATTTTTGCAGAAGGTGAAACTTGAGCTGAGACTTGAGGGAAGCTGGGACAGCGAATTTAAAAGATTTCAAAATAATCTTCTTGAAATCTTATCATCCCTCTCTTCCAGAACCTTTAGTGCAGGGGTCATTTACCTGGTGTCCATGAATTTATTTTTTAAGAACTACTTTGGCAATCATGTTTAAGTGTAATTGATTCCTTCAAATCCTATGTATTTTATTTCATGAATTTAAAAACATTCTGAGAAGCAATTCAGTAAGATCAGCCATCCTGCCAAAGAAATGTATCTCTCTCTCTCCCTCTCTCTTTCTCTCTCTCTCCCTCTCTTTCTCTTTCTCTCTCTCTCTCTGTCTCTCTCTCTTCTCTCTCTCTCTGTCTCTCTCTCTCTCTCTCTCACACACACACACACACACACATGCACACACACAAACACACACACGGTTAAGAACCCCTGCTTTAGTAGTTCCTTGTTGACTTTAGGATGAATCTAGTCTAGTCCAACAAGCAGTTATTAAACACTGTGTGCTATGGGTTTGGGGAATAAATAACCTAATAAAAGGAAAACAACCCCTACCATAAAGAATGCTAGGTTGCATTGGGTGTGTACAATGTATAAACAGAGAAGTAAGCCCATAATAACTTGAGGAAGGAGAACACTAACAATTAAAAGGAATCAAGAAAGGTTTCTTGTAGACGTCACATTAACTGAGCCTTGAAGGAAGGTAGGGATTCTTAAACATGGCAGTGAAGAAGGAACATATTTCAGGCATGGAGGGGAGAGCGCATTTAAAGATAACTGGGCACAGAGATGGAGTGCAAGGTTTGGTGAACCACAAGTAGGCCAGTTGAGCTGAGATATATAAAATAAATCTGGAAAGTTAAATGGAAGCTAGATTGTAAAAGCAGCTGAGTGTCACAGTGGACAGAGCAGAGAACTTGGAGTCAGGAACACCTGAATTCAAATCCAGTTGTACATACTTTCTAGCTGTATGACCTTGGGTAAGTCACTTAATCTAGCTCAATTTCTTCAGTTGTACAATGAGGATAATAATAACATTTACTTCTTAGGGCTCTTTTAAGGATCAAATGAGACAATATTTGTAAAGCACTTATTACAATGCCTGGTACATAATAAATGCTATATAAATGTTAGCTATTATAATTATTACCAAGTCAGTAAGTTTGAATTTTATCTTAGAAGTAATAGCATCAATCACTGCAGTTTCTTGAGGAAAGGGAGTGTCATGGCCAGACTTGTACTTGAGGAAGATTATTTGGCAGGTATTTAGAATGTGACATTAGACATTGGAAAGACTAGAAGTTAAAAGTCCAACGAGGAGACTATTGGAAGAGTTTAGATAAAATGGGATAAGGGCTTCCTTCAGCCACATTTATAGATTTATTTCATTGATTCTCTTTCACGAGTTATAGTTCTAGCCAAATTCTCCTTCTTGCTGTTCTCTGAACTTGACCCATCTCCATGCCTCTTCATAGTCTGTCTTCCCATTCCTGGAATGTACTCCTTCCTCACTTCCACTTCCTAGAGTCTCTAGCTTCCTTTAAGACTCATGTGACATATCACCTCTTATAGGAAACGTTTCTCGATACTCCTTGTTATTAAGGCTCTTCTTTCTTAAATTGCCTTGTATTAATCTACCTAATTACATGTACTCTCCCAATAAACTGACTTCGTGAGGGCCTTTCCTTCAGTTTGTGTTTTGTATCCCAAGTGTATAGAATAGTGCCTACCATTTAAAATTGAGTAGTAAAATTCTTTAAAATCTGTTTCATTCCATTTTAAGAAAAAAATGCCAAGTGTATTTTGTGTTGAGTTTCTGTAGATTTGGTCATTAGAAATTTAATGGAAAAATATATATTTCTGCTATGTTGGATTTAAGTTTTTCATGTTTCTTATATGTTTCATGTTTATTACAATATGTTTCATAGGGATTAAGGAATAAACCAAAGAAAACAGCACATGTGAAGCCTGACCTCATAGATGTTGATCTTGTAAGAGGTAAGTATTGGATATGAGCTTTAGGTTGATTATAGCATTTGATTCATATGTAAATAACTTTAAGTCTAAAATCAGAATCTAAGAATGGGACTAGTTTTTTCTGTCTCAGATTTAGAGGATTATTTTAACAACTGTAGTAACCAGCTCTTAAGTGAAGACTAGATTTTCTCATACTGAAATGTCATTATAAATTTGTCAAGCAAAGTGATTTGTGATCAAGAAATCTGTAAATATTCGTCAATACATTCAGAGCCCTTTTCAGAGCCTTGTAAGAAATAAAAATAAGGTAGATCTATCTCTGCTCATAAGAATCTTATAATCTGTGTAAGGAGATGAAACAAAAACATATGAAATGTTAACAATGCAGAACATCTGATGTATAGGACATGTGACAGTAATGTATGTTTTAGGAATTTAAAGAAGACAAATATAAATTTTTGGCCAGGGTGGTCAGAGAAGACTTCACAGAGGAGTTGGGACTTGAGGTAGACCTTAACAAATAGGATTTCACAAAGACAGAGAGAATGGCATTTTAGGTGACAGGAAATAACAAAGATGTGAAAAATTGGAGTGAACAAAATATGTTTGAAAGGAAAGTGAGTACCCTGGAATAAATACATATGTAACATGCCACTTACTAGTTTTTAACTCTTTCCCTTCCTCTTTAAGTAAATTAAATCCTAGGTTCAGAGGATAAGCTCTGATAGATCTTACCAAATTGGGAAGGCCCAGGGATGGATAAGCACTAAGCACTGGGGATACAAAGAAAGGCAAAAAATAGTTCTTGCTTTCAAGGATCTTACAATTTAATGGAAAAGATGACATGCAAACAACTGTGTACAGATAAGATATATGCAGCATAAATTAGGGACAGCCTCAGAGGGAGGCTTTAATCCAAGCCTAGGTATATGCAGAGAGGATCCTCACTAGGGTAGGGATGAGTTTTTCAGCCATGGAGATACTCAAAGACCCATCTTCTAAGCATTCGTTTGTTGTGGAGGGACCTCCCACAAAGACAAAGTCACACGCCTATTCTACTGACATTCTTCTACCACCTAAGCTGATTTTTCTCTTGTTTTTGTATTTAGTTTGATGTCAGGTTGAACGTACTTTTTCCCTTTATTTTATCTCTTCTGGTTTTTTGTGTTTTCCTCACAGCTCCTATATCACCTTGTTAAATTTAATTTCAGCTCATATCATTTCCTACTAAAGGACAGTAAACCCTCTGAGAATACTAGCAATTTTATTTTATATATTTCTTCTTAATCTTGTTGCTTAGATATTGATATGCCTTCATGGTTTTCTGCATTTGGTTTAATTGGTATAGATAGTAAATATAGAGAAAGAAATCCAGAAAGCGGTTATAGAAATTATGACAAATTTAGGAAAGAAGACAGTTTAAAACTAGAACTCCAAAAGTATAGAAAGCAAAGCGATTAAAATACACACATATAAAGGATAAAAAGTAGAGTAATAAAAGCATTCAAATACAATTATCTTTTTCTATCCTGTGTTTAAGATTGTTCTAGGAGGTAGTAAGTATAGTACATAAATTCAAAATCTAATTTTGGTTAACAGAACACAATCGTATGTGTTTATGTAAAGAATTCAAGTGGTATTATCTCAGAAGGCTGGGAAGTTTATAGGCTTTCTTTTATATTTGTAAAAGTGTAGGGGAAAATTTCTATATTTATTTCATTTAAAATTACTCATTTTAAAATGCATATGGTCATTTGATTATATAATGTGAAATAGTTCAAGTACATGTAGAGATCCACACTTCATTGGTGTCGATACTTTTGTCATTAATTTAGTCATACTCCCTCCAGGTATACCAGCACTTCAGACATTGGTGTAGCAAAAAAAAAAAAAAAAAATCCATCCTTCTATCTCTCTGTATATTTACCTGACTGTGTCATCACACTCTCTGCATCACCTTGTAAGGCACTTCTCTGAATTCATCTAGTTTGGTCGTCATGAAAAAGGCACTCCATTCCATTACTGGGCCGTATAATTTTCTAGTTTGATAGGATCTATCAGATGTGTCATTGGAGGGGGATCACCTCCTAAACCGTGAAGAGACATCTGAATAGTATTTTAGTAATAGGAAATATTTGGAGGAGGGATAATCTTAAATTGTTCTCTAAAACTTTAATCACATTTTATAGATAAAATGAATAGATATATGTACTTTGCCTTTTTATCTCTCCAGGATCTGCGTTTGCTAAGGCGAAACCTGAGAGTCCTTGGACTTCCCTAACAAGAAAGGGAATTGTTCGAGTTGTGTTCTTCCCCTTTTTCTTCAAGTGGTGGTTACAAGTAACTTCAAAGGTCATCTTTTTCTGGCTACTTGTTCTTTATCTCCTTCAAGGTATGAACAAATGATAAGAATCTCTTAAGTTCTACACATGTTTTTCAGGATGTTTTAAATTACTATATCTTTGTTTTATATGAATTAATATTAAACTATGCCTTTTATTTAAACCAGCTACAAAATCAGTTTAATATTATCTGTGAAAAGCAAGATCATTATTTTCAAGTAAAAATTTAATGAAATATTGAATATATGAATAGATGGGAGAAAAAATAAATTAGAAGAAATAGGGAGTAAGGTAAAAAGAAGAGACCCTTTAAGGTCATGGCTCCATAACAATAATCTACTTTTATGGACCCGAGAACATACTTATCTCATTGAAGTAAATTCTTGCTAACTTGGAGATTCTTTATCCCCAGTGTACATTGTACATTATCCCATATATAGAGCATTTGTCTTGATCCATTACTTGTATGATCAGTTATTTCTTCAGTTTAAACTGCAAGAACTAGAGGGTAATTATAGAGGCCTTCAGGCCTTAGGAATATTTTACTGCTTTGTTTGTTCTCACTAGTATTTAACATATTTTAGTCCAATTTTATTTGACTAAGTAAATTTTCCATTTCTGAGTTTGTCTGTAAACATGTAATAAAATTTAGAAGATTGCATGATTATTAAAGTATCACTCAGCAGATTTGAGGTATCAGGTCACTGTGGTATTTAGTTTCATCTTGGTGCCTCATATTTTTATTATAATTTCATCAATAGGATATCTTTCTTCTCTTTTCTGGTTCATATATATTAGACTTTTAGTACTATAATAAAATGAATTACAAGCAGAAGTAGGAACTAACTTAGGACTTCTGAGCATCACTGTCCTTCTTTCAGTTGAGATCTAGTCTTTAATTTCTGACCATATATACTTTGCTTCTTTGATCCTTCGAGATGCTCTTTATTATGCTAATTTTTAAATTAACCTGAAGTATGCCATGGCCACATGTTACCTCTTCTTGTGCATCCCCCCAGTTTCATATATATAAATATATGTATATACATTTTTTCTGAAAGGCTGAAAAAAGTTATATATTTTATGTTTATGGCTGGTATCTAGAGCCAAAGTGAATTGTTTGAGCCTGGATTTAAATGATGTGGCAGTAAACTTGAAGGGAAACATACTTCAAAAAAAGTCATATTTTTCTTCATATCTTCATGAAGTCAAGAAATGCAGTCTTAGTTTTTAGGTCACCTCTCAAGCGTAGCAACTCTTTGGGAGGTTTTATATATATATTACCTTTACTTAACAACTTTTAAAATTCTTTCTCATTATTGTCATGAAATGTTTCATAAGTATATGCCACATTTTTATGTATAACTGGCAAAGACTTTCTCTTGTAAGGAACATTACATGTCTTACATGGGATTAATTACTGGTATTATGACGCTTGAATACCAAAGTGCAATGCATTTTATTTTAATCAAAGAGTTGTGAAATTTTAGAGCTGCAAGGAATGTCAAGCGTCTCTGGTAAAGAGCTCATTGTTCAAATACATAGAGAACTGTGTCAAATTTGTAAGAATATAAGCCATTCCCCAAGTGATAAATGCTAACAGGATATGAACAGGCAGTTTACAGATGAAGAAATCAAAGCTGTCTATCCATTGCAGACTGTGCCAGCACAGACTGGGCCCCAGCCCCAATAGGCACGGAGCAGGCCTTAGGGCAACTGAATCACTGGCAATAGTGGCAGTTTCCAGACCTCTCAGCCACCATATGCCAAAGGCATTTAGAAGGTCAAGCAGAAAGGGTCTTTTGCACTTGGGTGAGAGTGAAGCACATTCTAGCACAGGACAAGACAGCATAGCCCTGGTGCCATCAAACCAGGAGCAGACCTTTGGAGTGATTGAATCAGTAGTGGCAGAAGCTACTTCCAGAGCTCTCAGCCCACAGACAGTAAGGGGGTTGAACAACTGTTCAGAAGAAGTATACAGGAGTCTTTTTGCTAGTACTGAGGCATGACTCTATTTGCCCATATTTGGGTCTGGCCCCCAGGGCAGTGTCACGGCAAAGAAGAGCACTAGCATAAGAGACTTGTGGCCACAGTGGAGGGGGTGACCCTCCTCACAATTCAGGGCAGAAAAGAGTGCTTGTGATTGCTCACAGACCAGAGCACTGGCTAGGAGACTAGTAAATACCTCTCTTTTAGATCATACCATCTTGGAAGAACTGAAAACTTACAGGTCCCTAGAAGTATCTCTGAAAACAGCTGCACAAAACCCCTGAAGCTTGGGACAGTGCACTTTCCACCTTGGAAGCACAGTCCTACGTTAACAAAGAATTAAAAGTCAACTAATGGACTGAGAAGATGAGCAAACAGTGGAAATTTTAAAAAACCTCTGACTATTGAAATTTACTGTGATGATAAGGAAGATTAAAACACATACTCAGAAGAAGACAGCAAAGTCAAAGCTCTTACATCCACAGACTCCAAGAAAAATATGAATTGGTCTGCTGAGGCCTTGGAAGAGCTCAAAAAGGATTTTGAAAATCAAGTAAGAGAGATAGAAGAAAAATTAGGAAAAGAAATGAGAGTGATGCAAGAAAATCGTGAAAAGTGAGTCAACAGCTTGGTAAAGGAGACACAAAAAAATACTGATGAAAATTATATCTTAAAAAATAGAGTAGGCCAAATGGTAAAAGAGGTTCAAAAAGCCAGTGAGGAGAAGAATGCCTTAAAAAACAGAAATGACCAAATGGGAAAGGAGATCCAAAAGCTCACTGAAGAAAAATAATTCTTTAAAAGTAAGGATGGAAAAAATGGAAGTTAATAATTTTTTGAGAAATCAAGAAACAGTAGAACAAAACCTAAAGAATGCAAAAATAGAAGACAGTGTAAAACATCTCATTGGAAAAACAACTAACCTGGAAAATCAGGAGAGATAATGGAAAAATTATTGGACTACCTGAAAGGCATGATAATAATTTAAAAAAAAAGACTGGACATGGTCTTTCAAGAAATTATTGAGGAAAACTGCCCTGATATTCTAGAACTAGAGGCTAAAATAGAAATTGGAAGAATTTACTGATCATTTCCTGAAAGAGATCCCAAAATGAAAATTCCCAGAAATATTATAGCCAAATTCCAGACTTCCCAGATAAAGGAGAAAAAAATGCAAGCAGCCAGAGAGAAACAATTCAAATATCATGGAGCCACAGTCAGGATTACACAAGATTTAGTAGCTTCTACATTAAAATACTAGAGGGCTTGGAATATGAGATTCCAGAGGGCATAGGAGCTAGCATTACAACCAAGAATCACTTACTCAGCAAAACTGAGTATAACCCTTTCGGGGGGAGGGGAGGGGGGGGGCGGGAAATGGATATTTGGTGTGATAGAGGGCTTTCAAGCATTCTTGATGAAAAGACCAGGGCTGAATAGAAAATTTGATTTTCAGATACAAGAGTCAAGAGAAGCATAAAAAGGTAAACAGGAAAGGGAAATCATAAGGGACTGAATAAGTTTAAACTGTTCACATTCCAAAATGGGAAAATGATACTGGGAACTCATAAGACTTTTCTCATTATTAGAGTAGTTAGACAGAGTCACAGGTGTGAGTTGAATGTGAAGAGGTGATATATCTAAAAAGTAAAATTAAGGGGTAAGAAGAATGTACTGAGAGAAAGAAAGGGAGAGGTAGAATGGGGTAAATCATCTCACATAAAAGAGGCAAGAAAAAACTTTTAACAGTGGAGAGAATTATGGGAGAAGTGAAATGGCTTAAAGAGGGAATAACATACACACTCAGTTGGGTATAGAAATCTGTCTTACCCTACAGGAAATTAGGAGGGGGAGGTGATAGAAGGGATGACAGACTGGGGTATGGGTAATCAGAAGCAAAACACTTTTGAGGAGGGACAGGGTGAAAGGAAAGACAAAACAATAAATGGGGGAGCACGGGGGTAATAGGATGGAGAGAAATACAGTTAGCAATAGTAACTGTGAAAAAACATTTGAAGCAAGTTTCTCTGATAAAGGTCTCATTTCTCAGAGAACTGAGTCAAATTTATAAAAATAAAAGCTATTTATCAACTGATAAATGATCAAAAGATATGAATAGTTTTCAAATAAAGTAATCAAAGCTATCTATAGCCATATGAAAAATACTTTAACTCACTATTGATTGAAAAAAATGCAAATTAAAACAATTCTGAGATGCTTCCTCATACCTGTTAGATTAGGACAGAAAAGGTAAAAGAAAAATGTTGGAGGAAACATGGGAAAAATGAGACTTTATTGCACTGTTAATGGACTCAACCATTTCTGTAGACAAATTTGGAATTATACTCAGAGGGCTATAAAACCATGCATACGCTTTGGGCTAGCAATACCACTACTAGTTCTGTGTCCCAAAAGAGAGAAAGAAGGGGAAAGGACTTATATGTACAAAAATATTTATAGCAGCTCTTTTTGGGAGATAAAGAATTAAAAGTTGAGGGAATGCTCATCAATTGGGGAATGACTGAACAAGTTGTTATATGTGATTATAATGGAATAATATTGTACTATAAGAAATACTGATCAGGATGCTCTCAGAAAAACCTGAAAAGACTTGCGCGAGCTGATGCAAGGTGAAATGTACTGTGTCCAAAGTAACAGCAATATTATAAGATGATCAACTGTGAATGACTTAGCTATTCTCAGCAATAGAGTGAACCAAGACAAATCTGGAAGACTTAAAATGAAAAATGCTATCCGTACCCAGAGAAAAAACTGATGTTGTCTGAGTACAGATTGATGCATACTTTTTTGTTTTACTTTATTTTTCTTGAGTATTTTTCTTGTCCATGTTTTCTTTTACAACATGATTATTATGGGTATGTTTTACAGGACTACAACATGTATAACCGATGTTGAATTGCTTCCCTTCTCAATGAGGGTAGGTGGGAGGGAAGAAGGGAAAGAATTTGCAACTCAGAGTTTTAAAAATGAATGTTAACAGTTGTTTTTACACATAAATGGGGGGAAATACTAAATTTAAAAAACACAACTGTGAGTACCCTTTTATCCAGGTCTGTATCCCAAAGAGATCATAAAAAAGGGAAAAAGGAGCTATGTACGCAAAAATATTTATCGAAGCCCTTTTTGTGGTGACAAAATATTAGAAGCCAACAGAATGCCAATCACTTGGGGAATGGCTGAACAAGTTGTGATATAGGAATGTAATGGAATACTATTGTGCAGTAAGAAATGATAAACAGTCAGATTTCAGAAAAACTTGGAATGACTTGTATAGACTGATACAAAATGAAATGAGCAGATCCAGGAAAACATTGTATGCACTATCAGCAACATTGTGTGATGACCAACTGTGAATGACTCTGCTCTTTTCAACAACGCGGTGATCCAAGACAAGTACGAACGACTCATGAAGGAAAATGCTGTCAACTTCCCAGATAAAGAACTGATGGACTCTGAATGCAGATCGAAGCATATTCTTTTCATTCTATTTTTTGTGTTTTTTCTTTTGATCTATTCTTCACTACTATGACTAGTATGTAAATATGTTTTACATGATAACACAAGTATAACCTATACAAAATTGCCTACCATTCTTGGAAGAAGGGAGGGGAGAGAGAGAGGGAAAAAATTTGGAACTCAAAATCTTGTAAAAATAAATGCTAAAAATTGCTTGACATGTAATTGGAAAACAAATTGTATTTAAAAATTTTTTTTCACTTGGGGAAAATAAAAGAATTTACAACCTTTTATTTTAGCTAGTCGCACAGTATTATTGTTTGCCACAAGGAAATGTGATTGCAGATGTGTAAGATGTTAACAGTTTGAGGAACAACTAGTAAAACTTTGAGAACCTCTAAGGTGGGAACCTCAGAGGGAAGGAAGGTTTGGTTTTTTTTTTCCTTTTTTTTTTTTTTGGAGGGGAGAAGGCAGGGCAATTGGGGATAAGTGACTTGCCCAAGGCCACACGGCTAGTGTGTTAAGTGTCAGGTCGGATTTGAACTCAGGTCCTTCTGACTCTAGGGCTGGTGCTCTATTCACTGTGGCACCTAGCCACCCCTGAGGGTTTTTTTTTTTAAATTTATAAGAACAATTCAGTTTATACACATCAACACCTATCTTAGCAAGAAAATTAAATATCTTAGGAAGGAAGGCCTTAGGGGTACCTTTCTGGGAAACTAACTTTATCTGGCTTTTAGCAGAAGTGTCTCCCCTCTAAAATAATTTGTGATTTGTCTTATTTTCGTTTAAATAAACAACACAAAGTATTTTCAAGTTACAATTTAATTTGTGTATAGAATGGTTGTACTAGAAAAAACATCTAGTTCAAAAGGACTTTTTTTAATAAGCTTTATAAATTATTTATTAAAATTAATTTTGAGCCTTTTTGTGAAAAAAGCAACTTTTAAAAATACAAATGGCTTTTTAAAACAAGTTTTCCTGTAATAAGAAAATAATGTTGTAATTATTTTGTGAGTAGCCATATAGGATATATTAATATTTTCCCCTGTTATTGTAACCATCCTATCTTATTGCTATAAGATTTACCAGCATGCTGGAGTTTTTATAATTTAATTCAACATTTATTAAATCCCTGTTATAGTGAGATGCAATGGTGATACAAAGACAAGCAAAATAGTCCCTACCTTCAAATAGTTTTAAGTTCTGCGGGGGATAGGTACCTGCTTGTAGTAAGCAGCTTTGTTTTGTCCTCTATTCTTTACTACTACTTCTAGGTAAATTTATAAGTGCTTAGAATGCTTAGATTTTATGACATTAGGTTTTGCTTCTTCTTGTTATCTTATGGTTAATGAAAATAAAATTGATCCTTAAAATACTATGAAGTATGAGGGGAAAGTACCACCCTTAGAAGCATCATCATTACTTCACTGGTTCAAAACCTTAATACTTCCTATGGGAAGGTGTACTTGGTTTTAATTTAGGAAGAATAGTTCTTCAGTGGTATCTCAGTGTATCTGTTTGGATATAGTACAAGTGTCTACTAGAAAGAACATTGGAGCAGAATTCAGAAGAGTTGGGTTTAGATTTTCAGCATCTTACCTTGGACCTGAATTTTCTCATCTCTGTGGAGTTTCCTCATCTATAAAAGGGGGAGGGAGAAATACTTACATTATCTGCCTTTGTTATGAGGGAAAGTACCTTTTTAGACACAAATTATTATATTTTTGTTTTTATAGCAACTGTGACGATAGCTTGGAGAGAAGAGGATGATGACCTGTTGAGGGTTTCTTGTCCTATTATTGCATGGCTATTATAACTTATAGTATATACCATAATATTTACAGATTATGAAGGGTCTAACTAAAGTACATATGATACAGATGATTTACCTTTCCAGGTCTCAGATTTATATTTAATCTGGAAAAAAGGCTACTGAAGGTTGACTTTTGTGTATATATAAGATATATTTGGTTTTGATGTAGCAATAATTTGACATAACAAATACTTCTCTTCATAGTTGTTGCCTCTAGAAGCAAATAGAACTATCTGTATTTAACATTTAAAATTCTTTACCACTGGGTCCCGATGTGCCTTTTCTGTTTTGTTACACGTTACTCCACTTCCTGAGCTCTTTGGTCCTGTCAGTCTGGACTTTTTACTGTTTCTTATTTGCTATGTTCCATTTTCTATATTCTTGTCTTTGTACTCTTCCAACTTATCACCTTGTATATATTTTACACACACACACACACACACACACACACACACACACACACACACACACACACACACACACACTCTTCCTACCTTATGTTTCTTGAATTGTAAGAAGTTCCATTTTTTTCTTTGTATTCCCAGTGCGGCACAGTCTCCTGGTATATCTTAGGTGCTTAAAAATGCTTGATTAGTTAGTCCAACTCAGAAGTTCTCTCCATAAGGAAACAAAAAACAATATCCTAGTTAAGCAAAAGCATCCATCATAGCAATTATCCTTGATAGGACATGTAATATACTTTTATAGTTTGTGTTTCTAACATTTTTCTATTATATTAAGGGAGGGGTTACTAGAATGCTAAAATAACACAAAATAGTTCTAAATTGTGGAATGAACCATTGAAATTTCTAATAAGTAAAATTTTTCTGATGGGAAAATTAAATGAATTATTGAAGTTGGTTATATGATAATAATAACGACCACAACAACTAACATTTATATAGTGCTTACTCTGTACCAGGCCCTGTGTTAAGTTATTTAATGTGATCTTCACCACAACCCTGGTAGGTAGGTCTTTTTATTATCCTAATTTTACAGATGAGGAAACAGAGGCAAACAGGTTAATTGACTTTCCCAGGGTTACACAGCTAGTAAATGAGGCCAGATTTGAACTCATGTTTCCCTGACACCAGGCTTGATACTCTATGCACTGAGCCACCTAGCTGCCAAAGCAGATCTCACCATCCACCTGCCCCAGAACAAAATACCCTATCTTTGTTACCACTTGATTGTGCTGTATTCCCCTCTTGGAATCTAAGTTTTTTGGGGGACAGGGACAGTATATTTTTTTCAGTGTCTTCCCCAATAATAATAGTAATAGCATTTACACAATGTTTTAAATTTTGCAGAGTGCTTTACATGTTAGCTCAAAAAGGACATAGTAAGTAAGAAATGGATTTTCTTGCATCAGTCCATTAATTCATTCATTCAACTGTTACCATTTAGCTGGGCTAGTTTAAGAATAGTCTTTCCTGAAGAAAGGGAAATTAAGTCTAAACAGTCACACAGTTATCTTCCAATGCTATCTTGTCATATTTTATATGTGAAAATTTATCTTAATTGGAGGTATCTGAAATACTTAAAGAGGAAATAGATTTTTGGATTCCCTTCAGTGAAAATGGATAAATAATGAGAAACCTGAAATTCTTAAGGAAAATAGTATCTAACTTGAAGTGCTTTATAGTTTATAAAATATTTTCACGTATATTAATCCTTGATAATTTCAAGTCTTGATGTATATGCAGTAGTTTGTGACTTACAAAATCCGGCTATCACAGAGCATCTAGATTTGAAACACAAAGGGATAAATATATTTAACATGAGTCATATTCTTTTAATATTCTCTATCTAAGTACAATTTTTGTGTACTTTTGAAATATTTACTTTAGTTATTAAGTTGAGTTATGGCATGGTTTCAAGTTCTTTGAATAGCAAGTTCAACCTGCTGCTAACAATAAAAATGTTTGATAGATTTGCTAAAGTAATGTTTTTAACTTCTAGTTAAAAATCTAAAAATTAGCTGGCATCATTCAATATGAGTACTTTTCTAGAAAACAAAATTTTAGAAACAGCAATGGATATAATTAAACTTTTTCTTTCCTGCTTTGCAGTTGCTGCAATAGTATTATTCTGTTCAGCTCCAGGCCCACATAGTATACCTCTGACTGAAGTAATTGGGCCAGTATGGCTAATGCTGCTTCTGGGAACTGTACATTGCCAGATTGTTTCAACCAGGACCCCTAAGCCTGCTCTTAGTAGTGGAGGCAAAAGAAGAAGGTAAGGTGTTCTAAAATGACAAAACGTTTTTTATCAAACAAGGATTGTGTGTGTGTAAAATTATTCTGGTTCTAGTCCTACAGATAACACACACAGGGAGCAACAGTGCAGTGTTTTATAGGTTTCTTGATTACTATTTTATTCTGCAAAAAATAAAATGTGCTTTCTTGTTAAATTACTTTTTATATATGATCTCTCATCTTGGAGATTGACCTCCAAAATTACATTTCCTATTATTATGTCTTGTAGTTTTTTGAAGTAGTTATATTTTTTTCCCCAAGAGAATTTTTAATTACTGACAGTGACTAGTCTTGTAGTATATTTAACATTATTGGATTTACTATTTAAGACCAATTTGGAGTTAAGATAACAAGATGTAGTGTAACATGGGTTAAAGTTCTTTTAAAATCCCATTTATTGAATGCTAATGAAATTTTGAAGTAATTGAATATTTCCCTTTGCTTACATAAGCTAGTTATGTCTCATTGGTGAGTTAGTAACAGTAGATTCTGTTTTAAAGGGCAATTGAAGTGATTGCTCTTTGGCTTATTTTTGCTCAGTGATTGCTGTTTTCATAAATTTCAAGTATTGTGGTTTTGAATTTGAAACCCATCCTTCATTTCCATTTTTAGGATAAAATGTATTCATAGTATTTTAATGACATTAAAAAAAATCAGATTATAATTAGCTCTAATCATGGTTTTCTTCATCTGCAGGTAAGTGGCATACAAAAAGGAAAGACATTCTTTTGTAAACATCTGTTCAGTGTGATCCTTATAACTAAATGTCTACTGATATGCCAGTATGAGCATGGAGCAAATATATTAGCACCAATAGAAATTGGTTTTTAAATGTGCTTCATGCTGTTTTGATTAAACTTTAACCAGGAAATCTGCATCTTACTATGTGTTAAAGTTCCTGTCTTTTACGTTTATATAAATTGCTGAACACACTCCAGAGCAAGTGGTTATTAACCCTTATCAAGCTGCCTTCTACTTTTAATCTCTTCTGATGAAGGAAATTAAGAAAAGCAGCACATTTGGAGGTACATAGGGAAGGAGATGGCTCTAGTACAACAGATAACACACAGGAAGGAACGGTGCAGAGCCGCGGCACCAGCACTTCGTACAGCATTGGCGCTGTCTTCAGAGAGCTCTGGCATGCTGCTTTCTTTTTATCAGGGTTTGTATTTATGTAAGGCTGTGTTTGTCTTAGAGATGCATTATCCCTTTTCTGGAAAAGTTGTATGTGTGGGTATAATCCATAGATGTACAATATACACATATGTACATATATGTGTGTAGCTTTAAATTTCTAAATTCTTACATATTTATTTGATCCTTGTTTTATAAGTTTTATTATAGGCAGTGAAAAATGAAAATCACAGATTAATTTAGAGATATATAAATGTAGATATACTTCAGAAACAACATAAAAGGTGAATAACTTTTTTTTAATAGGATTTTTTGTTAATTTCCTTAGCACTACTATATTATAATTCATTTAAGTGGGAAAATTGTGCTCTACTATAATTCTGGATATTGATTCAGTTTTTTGGTATAGAGTTGAATTGTATGAAAATTATTTCCCTCAAGTCTTTGCTTTTAGGATCCTATTTTAATTAAGATTGGGATCCATTTTAATTAAAACATACAGGGGTCTGTTGAAATTAAAAAATCATTTTAATTTTTTATGACATATTACTTTATAAAATTAATTTTAATTTTTTAGCTTTCATTCTTTTCTCTTTTTTTTTTTGAGGGGGAAAGGCAAGGCAATTGGGGTTAAGTGATTTGCCCAAGATCAGACAGCTAATAAGTGTTAAGTGTCTGAGGTTGGATTTGAACTCAGGTCCTTCTGACTCCAGGGCTCGTGCTCTATTTGCTGTACCACCTAGCTGCCCCAAGAGAATGAGTCCAAATAAACCTTGTCCTCTAAGTCATTTATCCTATCACCATCTGTTCATATTTTTACTAATTTGTCATGTGCCTAATCTTGTCCATGACTGCAAATAACTTCTTCTTGGTATTCATTCTTCACTAGAACTATTTATTTCTTGGAATCTTTGACAGATTGGTCTCTTGGAAACCCTGAGGTCTTTTTTTTTTCTTTTTGAAGTGGGAAAGGTAGGGCAATTGGGGTTAAGTGACTTGCCCAAGGTCACATGGCTAGCTTTGTGTTAAGTGTCTGAGGCCACATTTGAACTCGGGTCCTCCTTACTCCAAGGCCAGGGCTCTCTTCACTTTGCCACCTAGCTGCCCCAAGCTTTCATTCTTAATGAATATGTTAGAATAGAGAATTGTAGTAGAATTTAGGAATACATGTAACCAAGTCAGTCTGGCCAACATAAAGTTATTCTTTTGAACTCTTTTTAAACATTCCAATTCTGTTGAATGTACACGTGCAGTAGGTCAGAAAAATTAGAAAGAAACTTTGGTGAAAATATTGATTATAGCTGATGTAATGAAATTAACATAAATCAAGAAGAGGGATAATGCAAATGAATATGTACTTTTGTTGTGTTAACTCCTATACTAACATTGTATTTTTCTAATTGTGCTCTTATGCTGATCAAGTTTATCCTGCATTATTAAATTGTGCATAGGACCAATCTTATTTGATCATGATTTTATTGATATTCTTTTAAAATGTATTGCTGTGTAGAAGTGTAATATGACTGGATTTTTTAACTTTTTTTCAAAGCATTCCTTTGAAAGTTAAGAAGTATATTTTTCATGTAGGCCATTTTCTGGCAACATCCACTCCTTACCTAATTATTTTCAATAAGCTAAAAGGAAACTTTGACTCTTTACTGTATATTTTCATGACATATTGCATTTTCATAATGTCTGATAAAATACTTATATATCCACTATCGGGTTATAGCAATAAGAAGATTGATAAAAATGTTACTGCTAAAAATTTAGTCAACTTTGACAATATTCATGTTAAGCATGGGTGAGAATTATTTTTTCCCTTTCAGTTCTAAGTGAAATAGAAGTAGGTTGGTATAGTGGAAAGGTCACCAGATTGGGAATCAGAAAACCTGGGTTCTGATCCCACTTCTGTCACCATAACCTCTACCATATAACTAACAGGTGAATCTCTTAATCTCACTGAGCTTCAGTTTCCTAATATGGAAAATTGGGAAAATAATAGTAGTTTCAGGGTTTTTTAAAGATCAAAAGATATGACAAAAGACACTTCATAGCCTGTGGACTGCTGTATCAATATAAGCTATTCTCATTTACTTTTATTTGGTGAGGAAAAGGTTAGTGGCAGAGCCTATTATTAAAACTAGGTTTTATGTCATACCACTAAATATCCTAGCCATTAGACTATTATGCTACATCTATAGGATATCTTATCCCTTTATCACTAGTCTGAAATACTTTTATTCCCAAAGGTGTTCTACTTTAGAAAGATATATGGAATTTGTTATTCTCTTTCATTGCAAGGTACTATCAAGAATAAGTAAATTCAGTTTAATATACTATTTAAACTTATGTATGAGCTTTAGAATTTTTCTGTGTTAGAATTACTATTTTGACATATTGACGTATGCTTGATCATCCTCCCTTCCCGTTCCCATGGTTCTTAATTTAGCCTATTAACTGCTGTTTAAATAGCAGACAGCAGAAAAATTTGTTGCTGGTTTGCTTATGATGTGATGGGAAGGCTCAACTACTGATGTTCTCAGTATAATAAATTAATACAAATTCACAGAATCTTTTTTAAGACTGAGTTTACCTGTCTTGCCCCAAGGACGGAACTTCCAGGGCTACTCATTAGTGCAATACTACTGATCGTCATGGTAGCTTTGACCTATTCCATTACCAGCCTGAACTGGTTTACTTCCACTTGGGCAGCCTGGTGGCCTCTTGCTCCTAGATACTCACCATATTTATGCCGAACTTACTACAGACCAATCCAGTGCAATAAACATTTATTAAGTGCCTTCTATGTGCCAGGCATTGTGCTTAGCACAATACATTTAATAAAAGGTACATGTAACTAATACAATTAATTAGATTAACAATGAGTAAAGTTTACATTTTCTAATTTACAATAAAAAATACATTTCCAGTTAATAAAAAGACAGTCCTTGCTCTCAAGGAGTTTACAGTCTAATGGATTAGACCTCAAACTGCACACCCCACTACAGCTCAGCACTCCTGAGCTGAAGCGATCCTACAGCTTCAGGTTCCTCTGTATCTGGAATTACAAGTTATGTGCCAGCACACCTGACCAGGAATTTTCTTTAAACTTACTTGAGAGGCAGTGTGTCAGTTGAATAGAAGGCCAGTTGTGTATTCGGGGAGACCTAAGGTCAAGTTCTACCTCTGACTACGTGACCCTGGATAGCTTAATTAACCTCTCAGTTGCTGACCTGCATCAGTATAGAGTTTCTACCCTGGTAGTTTCCACAGACAAATGGAATCGCAGTTCTGAGCTCCATCCCTCCCACCCTCCAAACAAAACAAAAAATCCTGTAAAATAAGGAAATGTAATGTGGTAGATAGAAAGTAAGGCCTCACAGTGAGGAAGACATTGGGGTTAAGACCTACTTCTGACACCTATGTGATACTGGTCATATCACTTACTGCTTTGATTCACCAGGCAAACTCTCTAAGATGATAAATTTGAGAGAAGTTGCCTGTGTGCACAGGTACAGGGGTTTCTTCATTAGGTATGTTCTATACCAGTAAAAACACAGGTCATTTAAGCAGTCAAGCATTTAGTGTGTACCTACTATGTGCCCCACACTGCAGGATGCCAAGGTACAAACAAAAGTGAAAACAATCCCCACTCTTAAGGAGCTTACAGTCTAACTGGAGCTATGCATATACAAAATAGATAAAAGGTGAATTTGTTGGGAAGGTGCTAGCAGTTGGGGGGCAGAGACAGTGAAGAGCTCTTGATGGAAACTAGGGCTTTCAAGAGACAGAGGTAAGGTGGCACTGGGGAGAGCCAGTGCAAAGGCATGGAACTGGGTTGCCACGTGTGAAATAGAGCAAGACCAGTTTGGCTGTGTTACAGTGTGCACAGAGGAGAGTGTAACAGAGCTGGAAAGTTCCCTTGGGACTCTTGTAAAGGTCCTTAAATACTAAATAGACACAAATACACTATATATGCATTTCATATTTGGCTCTAAAAGTAATAGGGTGTTAAAGTAAGGTTGTGATATAGTTGGATTCATAATTAGGAAAAAATTATTTTGGAAGGGAGACTTTTTAGGAGGCATTTGCAGAAGTGCATGTGACTAGGGTCCAAATTAGAGTGATGGCAGCATGAGTGGAGAAAAGGGGGCATATGTGAGAGATGGTGTATCAGCAAGCACCCTAGCATGCCCAGGATGGCTGCTAGCACAGGTTCTTAGATCTGCTTTTCTAAAGGAAAGCAACTCAAAATGGGTTAACAATCTTACTTTAATCAATCAAACATATATCATTTACCTAGTTCAGGGAAAAAAGTCAGCACCCTGAACTTCAGAGAATACAAACAGAAGTTACAAGCAGACAAAGAAACAGATCAGCAGATGGGCTTCCAGTCGTCTGACCATTACATCCATACCTAGTTAGTTACCAGAGAAGGAAGCACCAGCATCTGGGTTTTCAAAGCTGGGGGACTCAACGGCTGCCCAGAGTCTTGTCTGGCCAAATCACACAACTCTTCCCAAAGTGAGCCCCAAAGCAAAACCTCACATCAGGGTATCCCTTCTCCTGGATCAGAGAATGTCACAACACTCTTGACCTACTGCCCAGACACAAAGTAATAAGGTGTGGGCATTCCTGAAAAACAAGCCTCCGGCCACAAGCTCCATGTGACCACATTCAGCCTATTAGGGGACAGAGTATATTTTCAAATCAGGGAAGGTTCTCAGAGTCACTTAATCCTATCAAAGAGGCTAGGGGCAGGGAAGATCTTCAGATTCCCATAACAGATGGAAAGGGAGAATGGATAAGAATTGAGTAGATTTGTGAGAGTGACAAAGGACTTGAAAATGACCCCAAGGTTACTTGCCTGTGAGACTTTAAGGAGGGTGGTACTGTCAAGAGAAATAGAGAAATTTTAAAAATGGAGTGGATTTAGTGAAAAGGATTAGTTTTAGATATTCTCTGTTTGAGATATCTGAAGGGAATTCAGTTTAAATTGTCCAGTAAACAGTTGGTAATGTGGAACTAGAATTCAGGAGAGAGTCTAGGGCTGGATATATACATTTGTGAGTTATCGGCATTGATAGATAATTTAAGTCCATGTAAGCTGATGAGACCACCAAGTTAGGGAAAAAGAGAGAAAAGAGGGTCTAGGACAGAGCCTTAGTGTAAATATTCACAGTGACTAGTTATGTTGTAAATGATGATTCAGTAAAGACTAATGAGAAATCAGACTTGTAAGAAGAGAACCAGAAGAGTACAATATCAGGAAAACCCAGAGAGCAGAGTAGGCATGAGGCTTTGGAGGAGAGCGAGTAGTGTCCAATGCAGCTAAGAGGTTGAGAAAGATGAAATTCAGAAAAGGCCATCAGATCTGTCATTGAAGAAAACTGTTGACTTTGGACATGTCAGAATTTCAAGTGAGGGATGAAATCAGAAGTCAGACCATTGTGAGTTTAGAATGAGTGAATGAGAGGAAACAGAGAGAAGGCAACAGACAAAATTTTTTTGAGGAATTTAGGAGAGGAAATAGATAAAGCACCATAGTTTTCTGGTCAAGAGCAAAAACCTCCAACCTTACAGAATTCTTTGGTTGAACTAATAGAATTTTAGAGCTAAGCAGGATCTAAACTTTAAGGAACTTACAGGTACATACAATATATAAGTAGAAAGGGCCTGCATCCCATGGAGGAAACTCCAAAAGACATCCAGGAAGTTCCAAGAGGGAACTCAATCAGTAAGGAAGGGCATGGCAGCGTGCATTATACTGAAGTCGATGTTGGTGTTTGTTGCCTTCTGTATCTTTTTTTTCCTTAGTTGTGTATCCTCACCTACTTAGTCTCCACTTACCCTTACCCATTTCCCTCCCTTCTTCACAGGCTTAATCCCAAGTTGCTAGGGCCAGAAACTTGATGCTATAATCAGAAGCAAGAGGTATAAGTAATAATCCCCTTAAAATTCTCTGTTGTATCCTTTACTCTTGAGAGCTTGGTCTTGCTGCTGCCTGTGCTCTTTATACTCCTATCATATTCACGATAAATGTATTTTCTGCGTGGCAGTATGGAGCATTACTTGACTTTTAAAATGGCTGACTTAATGTTTTATTAGTGCTGTTTATGTTATTTGTTTCATGCAATAGGTTTGGGACTACATGAACCAGCATATCCTTTAGAAGTTGATGAAACTTTTTTCCTGGCTTAAAACTTTGAGCATGAAAAATAAGCACACTGTAAATGATTTGTGCACATTAATTTATTACTGGGGATAGGGTTGGGTGGAAAGACCAAAAACATTAATCAATGTAAGTGACCATTTGTATCTTTTTCTGAAGGTCATTTCTTCTCAAAAGTAGCTATCTGACATAAATGCTATTCTCCCTGAATAGAGAATTAAGTATTTTAAGAGTTTTCCACTTTAAATGTGCCAGTTCATGTCAGTTTAACACTTGATCGCCATACTAGGTAGGCCTGGGCTGTAATACTGCACTTGTATTTTATTGCTTTGTAAATCCTATGATATATGGAAGGCAATGCAGGAAATACTGCTTCTGGCAAAGCTTTTGTTTGGAGCAAGTTGAATCAAACTCAATTTTTTATGTACTTCCTGTCCTAGAGGTATTTCTAACATCATTACCCAAATAGTTGTGGCTCACTGTCTGAGTTGATCTGTCAGTACTGTAAACTCTGATTTAAACCTTTATCTTCTGTGTTTGTGTGTAAATATTAAAAGGAGACAGCTTTGAAAAACTTTAAGTAGAGGTTTTGTTTTATGTGTGGATTAAGAAACGTGAACTTGCTGCTTCTGAAGTAGTTCATTTGTCTCTCAAAATGAGATTAATGTATATATTATTTTAAAGTTAAAATAATATTTGATAATTTAAAATTACTTTTCATTAATGTAGCAG
>CM053581.1:465232869-465252308 GCA_028627135.1 Pseudochirops cupreus | reverse complement strand
TATACATATGTACACTGACACATCTGACAAGGGTAGCAGGTGTGTACTTATATTACCTATATGGGAATATACATACACACGTGTATATATGTGTGTATATAAGCATATATTACCCTTAGCCAGAGATATTAATCTTTTTGTACTTCCATACTCATTTTTAAAAGAAAAATGACATGCAAAGTTACATTGGAATCAGTGATAAAGCTAATTGAAATCAATTCCCAAATAATTTTCTTTAGAAATTCTTTACTTAAAACATAATAGCACTTTAATTAAAACTACAGATCTATTTATATTTGTGAGAAGAGTTTAATTTTCAGAGTGGTATTTCTTTCCCAAGTTACTTTAAATAAGAGAATATACCAAATGCATAGGAAGAGCATAGACATTGTTGGCAGTGAAGAAAATGTCAACAACATTGAAATAAAAAAGGAAAACCTATGTGATTGAACATCAGTTGTTTATGATTGAATCAAACAGACATAGTAAAAATTATAATAGGCCCAGAATGAATTCTCAGATTTAATGCAGTACTCATGAAAATGGCAGAGGTTTTCTTTTCATTAATAAATTGATGGAAAAAAAAGTGGTAAAACTATGAAGGGACATACAAAAAGAAAGCTGTTGAAGGTAGTGTTGTATCCTCAGTCTTTAAAACATATTATGTAGCAATTATCATAGATATTATTTGGCTCTGGGACAAAAATAGAGAAATAGATCAGCAGAATATAATAAAGATATGAGAACCCAACTAAATATTTGCAAAGAATAATGTTTGAAAAACATAGAGAATATTTAAAAAAAAACTGGAGATGGGATTCATTATTTAATAATTATACTTAAGGAATTTGGTGAACGATTTGATTGGCAGTAGATGTAGACTCTTATTTCACATACTGTACATGAATGAGTTTTGTCTAAAGGATAGACTCACACATAAAAATTATGTTAGAATGGGAGAAAATTGAATAGTGCTTTTATCTATAGGTAAGATAGGTGAATTTTTTTTTCTGTCAAATAAATAGAAGAATTTATTAGGCATAGGATAGTTGTATTTGATCTGTACCCAAATATAAGCAAAAGAAAAAATGTATTTGGAAACAATATTTGTGGTAAATATGGTAGGAAAAAAGTTGAAATCTGAAATATATAAGGAGCTATTAAAATTTTATAAAAATAACTCCTAGGCCACATGTCAAAGAATATGAACAGTTTTCAAAAGAGGAAACAGATTTTTCATAATTATTTTAAATGCTCAACTTTATATAGCAAGATTTTCATAGAAATACTTTTTCATGGCAAAAAAGTGGCAAAGATGGCAGCTTATAAATTGGAGAATGGCTGAACAAATTTTGTTATGTGATCATAGTGGAATATTATTGTCTCTTAAAAAAATGAGAAATCTGAGAAACTTGGGAAGTCTGATGTGAACTGAGAAGAATAAAAGCAAAGCAGTACCATTCACAGTGACCACAATAAGGTACAGGAAGTCAACATTAAAAGACAGAATTCATAGATATACAACAAATAGTTTGATTCCCAAAGAATTAATAGTAAAACATATCCCCTTCCCCCTCTTAATTGCGGCTGCATGTATTTGTCATAGATGGTTATTTTGCTTAAATTTCCCTTTGTTATGGGAAGGCTCCTTTTGGAAAAAATGGGGTTAATTGGGAGTAACTGATAAATAAGAACACAAAAAGCTCATTAATCAAAGAAATGCACATTAAAATAGTGTTTAGAGTATAACCTCAAATTCATTGAACTGGGAAAAATAATTTAAAAACAATGAAATTTAATACCTACGAGTCATGAAAAAACAGGTACACACCCATTTCTGAAGGAATTGCAGACTTGTAAAATTTTTGGAGCGTGATCTGACAGAGCAGTAAAAGTTGCAAAAATAAACATTCCCTTTGATCCAGTTATTTGGGTATAACCTGTAAGTGTAATACAAGAAAAGAAAACAACACAAAGAGCCCTCTGCTTAAAGATTTTTGTAGCACCATTACATGTCATTGCAAAAAGCTGAAACCACCTGAATGTCTAGCCCTTAGGAAATGGTTTAATAAATATATTAATCTACGAGAATACTATAATGCAGTTTATATCAACAAGTATAAGGAGTAGAAAGAAATCTGGAAAGACGTTTATGAATTTATATAAAGTAAAAAGGGAAAAAACAACTACAAGAACAGAGTATGCAGCAGTTATAGATATGTGAATGGAGAAGTGTGTAGGAACAAATAGGCAGAGAATAACTTGGAGTAACTAGATATTTGCTGTGGTAGTTTATTGGTTGAACGTCATTTGTTTAAACAAATGGTTGCAGAGTAAACTTAATTGGGTCCATTGTTTACTGTTTTTATCAAAACTAATTCAAGAAAAGAAAGTAGCACCTTCCAACCTGTTTATACATTTCTACAAAATGTGCTGGTTACATCAAGCTGTAGAACTTTGAAGAACCTTCTAAATTAAATCCAGTTAGATCTTATTATGCACCCAGAAAAAAACCAAGTAGATAAAAAATGCCAAGTGTTCAGGCTGTGATACACAGTTAGAAGGACAGTCTATAGAATTGGCCTGTCTATATACCAAATCTCTATCTATCTATCTGTCTATCTGTCTATCTCTATGTCTGTATATGTGCGTATAGATATAAGTATATGTGTGTATGTGTATATATATGTATATAGTATATGTATGTATATGGTGTGTGTATGTGTTTGTGTTTGTGTGTCTTCAACAGCCATAATACATTGCTTAATAAACTGGGATCAGAATTGAAGATGAGAATCTTTGATTAAATTAGGAAGTTGATCCCTGTTTTCAAAGTTCCCAAGCTTCCTCCTAGGAAAATGAAATCTTAAAAATCCACCTGTGTTTTTCCCATGATGCTATATCACTGCAAATCATGAAAAACCATAATCAAAATATTGGGATACGCAAAGGGCAATGAAGTGATGCTCAGTGGATATAAATAAACATTCAAGAAGCAATGTAAAAAGTCTTATCAAAGAGATTTTTGGCTGGAAAAGGGAGTAAGAACACTATATATAGGGTGAGGGATAATAGATGACCCGTGTGCCTTCATAGTTACCAACATGTTAAGAGGTGTAGAGATGAAGAAATCAGGAGATGAAAATATACAGGAGTCAAATAGAGTGACATAGTTTGGATAGTTTGTAATTTATATAGTGGGAGTGAGTACCCACATTACTGAGACCAGAGACTCATTGAAATATTTACATATATATATTTTTTATTTGATAGACTAATAGGATTTATAGCTGGTAGGGACTTTCACATTTGGAGGTTTAAGTACTTTTTTGTCAAAGAAAAAAGACCAGATAATATAAAAACAGCTCACCATTTTTGGGAATTTTAGCAAGTGAGAGAATAAACAGGATTAGATGAAGATCCTAAGGATCATGTTTCACTTTTTTTTTAACCCAAGTTCAGTGAAATAAGTCTTATACATGCTATTTTGTATGACTTATTTCTTGAACTTCTTGAAGATACTTCATTTGTTTTGATTTTCCTTTCTTGTAAAACTGATGCTTTGAGTAAAATTTGTTGGAATTTTTTGGATATTTTTATATCATAGTTAAATTGCATTTTGATGAAATGCCGTAATCATTAACTTGATCAGAATTGAGCACGTTTCATTTGGTCTTGTGTTTGCACTAAAAGTCCTACTAACTTATATTGGAATAATTTTTTACCTTTCATCCACTGTAGTTCTTGAAGACAAAAGGGTTTGAACTTCTGAAACACTGCTAGTTTATCTGTCAGTCTGTTGTATATATCAAACATTTTTCATATTCTAGTGTTCGTTTTTTTCCTGTGAGTTGTTTTCTTTTGGAAAATAATAAAGTCTGTTATGAGAAATATTCTCTCATAAAACAATTGATATTTTTAAAATTAGTGGGTGAAAGAGTATAATATTACTTCTTTTTTCCTACAATGTTTCACATCAGTTGTCTCATTACTTAGGACTACAGTATATGAAACTGTTGTCTTTGATATTTAAACTGTCAATTCACAAATAAGGATAGCCATTAATATTCTTGGTGATAAAGGAGATATATATATATATATATATATATATTGATAGCTACAAATGAATCAGCTGGTGGATTTGATTGATGAAAAGTTATCAAAAAATAAAATGTGAAGGGCAAGACATGATGAATATGCTTCATTTTCTACTTTAGGTCCAAGAAAACAAAAAATTCTATCGATAAATCAACAGAAACAGATAATGGTTATGTATCCCTTGAAGGGAAAAAGACATTTAAAAGCAACGAGGATGGAATACAAAATCACGAACCTCCATGTGAAGTCATTAGGTCAGAAGAGACAGGCTGGAGTACAGGAACAGTCAGGAATGCACCCAGTAGTCAGCACAGAGTAAGTATGATTTACTCAGTTTTATTGAGAAATATTATTTCAATTAATATACTGTGATTTAAGGCTACTAGTAGGACTGTGAACATAAGAGAGCCCCTTTTACTTACTCTGTAAACCTTCACAAACTACTTTTTTAGGTTAAAATTGGAGAGCTCGGGCAAAGCAGGTTGATTATGGTTTATCTCCATTATAGAAAGATCTCATTTTCATGGTGCCTTAAGCCTTACTAAGTTCTTTTCTTAGAACAGCACTATGATGTAGATAGCCAAAGTTATTCTCATTTTATAGATAAGGAAATAAGCTTAGAGAGATGAACTAACTGTTATGGTATAAAGAGTATCCATTGGTTGTACATTTAAAGGACCTGGGATGAAGTCCCAGTTTGTGTATTACTTGTGTAACTTTGGATAAGACATTTAACCTCTATGCACCTCGTTTTTCTTACATGTAAAATGAGAGCCTTGGGTCAGATGGCTTCTGAACTCTCTTCTCCCTTCAGTTCTATGATCCTGTGATCCCAGTATTTTTTTCTCCCCCTTTTTCCTTGGAGATCTCATCCTTATTTTCAACCTTTCAATTTTCTTTTCTGTGCAGATAACTTCAAATCTATAAATGGCCTCAATCACAGGCCATCTCAACCAAATTGAACTTACCTATTCCTCCTCCCAAAATTTTCTATTTTTGTTGATGAAACATCTAGTCTTAAAACCACAGATGTTTCTTTGAATCTTCTCACTTCTGTCATTTGTCAAACTGGTCAAATCCTTTAGATCTTCTCTTCTACTAGTAGGCTTCTTCAAAGCAGGCATTATTTTGCTTTTGTGTCTGTGTCTTTACCACTTAGCATAGTGCCTAGCACATGATAAGCACTGAATAAATGCTTTCTGATGCATTTTTGATTCAGCCTAAAATATATCTCCTGTCTGTGTCTTTCTCTCTGTTCCAGACTACTGCCACTTTAGATGATGTTCTAGACTATTGTAATAGCTTTCCAACTACTGCCTTCCTTTATTCAGTCTCTTCCTCTCTCTAATATGTCCTTTGCACAGTTGCCAAAATATCATTCTTAAATGTACAACTCTTTCCTGCTAGGAGTCTTTCGATGATCTAGTACTTAAAGGCTGAAATTAAAATCCCATAGCCTGGCTCAAATGCCTCTATGATCCTATTACACAACCCACTTTGTGATCTTGTTTCACAGTACAAAATATAGTCCTGCTCATCTCTCATACTTCTAATTCATTTCTTCTTCAGCATTACTTGTTGAAATTCTTCTCTTTAGAACTCATCACTTGTGTCACCACCTTTTCTCCTCAAGTTTTCTTGCTGCACTTTTTTCTTTCATTTGCCATTGTCACATTCTGTCTTATATCATTCTTATTTCTGTGCATGCATTTTCCCTTTTAGATTGTAACTTTTTTAAGGGTGTGGACTGTGCCTTTGTATGTCTCACGTCTAGCCTAGTGCCATGCAGAAGAGTATACAAATGTTTCTGAAGGAAGGAATGCATGAATTCAGAATCATCTTTGTATTTAAGTATAAAATGCTTAACTGTTAATGAAACTCTAAAGAATCAGATGAGAAACTACTCTAGTATAAATCAAATATCATGCTCAAAATATTACTATCTAGAATGCAGAAGCAGTAATAATAATAATAACAATCTTTCAAGAAATATAAAAACTAAAACAAAATTTTTTTCTGGTAACATAAATGGAAAGAAGACGTGTGGCTGTGTCATTAGGTTCTTGTGAGCAAAAGTAAACTATGAAGCACTAAGCATGAGTCATTATTATTTTCTATGAAATCTGGTGGGTTTCATTTCCTCCCCTCCTTCTGCCCTCTCTCCCTCTCTTTCTCTCTCCCTTCATCCCTCCCTCCCTCTCTCCTTCCCTCCCTCTTTCCATCCTTCCTTCCTTACCTCTTTGTCTTAGCTAATAGGAAATTTAGAGCAAGATTTGTTTCCCAGTTTTAGTAATTAGCTTAGCTCAGGTGTTTGGTAACACCCACACTTTTACCCTTTTTATAGAGTTCTATTTTTATTCTTAATTGTCTTATTTTTATATCACTTAATTTCATAAGCAAACTTAAGTCCTTTTTGGAAGTAAGCAAGGTACAGATGCTAAATAGATAATTGCTTGATGCATATCTAGACAGAAGGCTTGTACTACACTCAAGTGCCTAAGAAAACATCTGTTATTATGTGATCTGATTTTTAAAGAACATTTACATGCAAGGCAATTGCATATACATTAGTCAATTCTGGGGAGAAATATTATTCTGTGAAGTGTTTACATTATCTGTTCTCAAAAAATTATTCCCAATGTCTAAAAAAAATTAGTCAGGATGGTTATGTATTGTAACGGTGCTTGTGTATTGGTTAACTTAGGACAACCAAAGGATAATCACTAATGTCTCAGATGAAGTATCAAGTGAGGAAGGCCTGGAAGCAGGATACCCATTGCGTCGCCATGTAGAAAGAACCTCTGAAAACATCCTACGAAATAGGAAGTCACATCATTATAAGAAGCATTATTCTACAGAGGTATGTTTTGGCCTTTAAAAAATTTTTGTCTTTTTTTTTTTAAGTTTGCTTGCATAAGATAACAAAAGAAATTACTCCATCTCAATGGTGGTTTTTAAAAATTATATATTGATCATTTTGGACCTTATTTCTTAATGACTATGATTGTCCAAAATATTGTTACTAATTCAGAATAACAAATCTTTCCTTCCATTAGTATCACGAATGTCATTTGTCTGTATCAAATGCAAATATGCCAACAGCAATCTCCTTGGACATTTGTGTTGGCTTTTCTTTCTTTTCTTCTTTTTTTCACGTAATTAGTTTGATTTCCAGCTTTTCAGACTTTGTATCATGGGCTAAACACGTGCAAGTTACATCAGGATCTTGTCATTCCTACTGATTCTACATAGAACCTGTGTAGAATTCTATAGAGGGCATCAGCAAAGCTCGTAACGTCCGTGAATTTTATAGGAGAAGGATGAACTTTTTGCTCAGGTGCATTGGGTTGGTTAGCCTTCTCTGATGTCATGGGCATAGAGACACTAAAGATTGGTCATCGGGGGTCTCACTTTCCAGAAGTTTCTAAGCTAGTGAAGTTGCAGATGTAGGAGATTTCAGACAAGGGTGGATAGACTGGCACAAGTAAGCCTTATCGATTCCAGAGACTCTCCAAAATAGGTGTTTTTCTTTTTTTCAGGCTACCATAAGTTCTAAAGTATAAATGCAGCATTTAAAAAGCAATACATGATAAATTATAGAAAAATGGATTATTGTGTACATTATATTAACTTAAAAGGAGCAAAAATGCTATCTAAGAATTGGGATTTATAAGAGATAATCATTTACATATTTATTTAGTATTTTTTGTGTAGTAGTGATTGAAGATTCAAAAATAAAAATTGACAGTCCTTTTTATAGTCTGGATGGTAAAATTTTAAGCAAAAATACCATGAGTAATAAATACTGGGCATATAAAAACAACATTAGTTTTAACTCAGTGACAGATGCAGAAAACCAAAATCATGTTTATAAGGTGCTTTGCAAAACTTAAAGCACCATGTTTTTAAACTGAAGTCTCAAGTATGGGAAAAGAGATCAAAGTTATACTTTTTAACTAATTTATGAGAATGACTTGATATGAAATTCATTCATTTGATTATTTTCATTACATAACTAGGATTTTATAGGACAAGATGATTATTTAAAATCAGAAGCCCCTTAAGAATCAAAGGAAATAAATACATCATTTGCAAGATGAATAGTTACTGAAATTCAGGAACATCAAAGTATAATCTTTTATTTTTATTACTGCTGTGATTTTACATTTCATTCCAGTTGGGTTCCTTGAAGGATTTGGGATTTATCCAACAAGATATCTTAATATGTATGTGTTCCCCTCTTAAAAGATTTCTTTGATAGATGTGCCACAGAGATAATTGTTTGATCTTGTGATTTTAAGGCATATATTAGGGAAACATAATTTCACAACGGTTGTTTGCCATTGTGATGAATGGTTTGCCTTTGTCATGGATGACATCCAGTGTTATCTAAATAGATGCTTTAGTTTTCAGATGATATTATGTTAATTTTATCAAACTCCAGAACATTTCAGAGCCTTCCAAACGTTATTCATATTCACTCAAAAGTGTTTTGCCTAATAATTAGCAGTAGGAAAAAAACAAGTTTATGAAGAATATATTTTTTCATATTCATATGTAATTGGATGAAAAGCCCATAAAGATTATCCATCAATAATATATCTTGGAAAGATACGCAGATGAACAGTGATCTGGACCTAGAATCAAATAGGACAAAAACAGTAGGCATTTAGGAAACTGTTTGACATTTTCAAAGACCCTACATTTCTCTTTGAGGTAGAAACCCATCTTTTTCACACTAGTATTTTTTTCTGTGATGCCATATGGTTGCAAATCATAGAACGGCATAATTTTCGGAGAATCACATTTCTATAGAAAGTGTCATTGAGGAGATTATTACTAGAAAATGAAGTGTCCTCACCAACTGACAGGAGTTAGGGGCAGTGCCCATGTTGTTTGGTACTTGAATCTCATTAAGAGACCTAGAAGAAGACTTCTAGCAAGTTGATTAGGCCTACTGTGGAATATTTATGGGGTGACATAAGCAAGAGTTGCATAGAATGAGAAGGTGTGGATATTCTATTTTCTGCACCATTATATGTATTCCCAATAAGATCACATCCATTGATGTACTTAAAGTATTATATCATTTGATAGTTAATGTTTCTAGATAAATTCAATTTAACCAGAAGGTTTCTCTGCATCGGTATACCTGGTGGATAATGCTTAAATTGTTAAAATGTGTTAAGATCACAAAGATCTGCATTCTTACAGTGCCAGTTCTGACTTACATAATGACTAGATATTAATGAAATAACAGCATTTTTTGAACTATATATGAGAAAGTGTGGAATTCCTGGAATAATACATGAATATTCTAGTTTTTAAATATCTTTATGTAAAAAGGGTTAAATATTTAGAGCTACTCTTGTTAGCTTTTTTCAGCATTTAATATTTATTATTGAAAAGTTCATTATATCAAATTCTCTTCCATTTTAAAATTTGCCTTATTTTACAATTTACCATTACTTCACATATTCTCTCTAGTAATTGCAATTTCATTAGTTGGCTAATCATTTTCTCATTTAATTTTCTCCAGTTTTTACATATCAAATTCAGAAACCCAAACTTGAATCTTATCTTACAGAAACTAGTTAGAATCTTGTTCAATTTTGTATTTTATTTCCATTCTTTTCTAAGTGTAGTAACACTTGAAATTAACTAGGATTGTGGAGAATGAGATAATCCATATGAGTGAATTTTCTAGATATCTGGACCTTCTCTTCAGTACAAAACATACTTCAAGAATCCATCATTTCACTGCGTATGGCTACTTTCTCTACTGATATGGATTATAACTCTTTTACTTGTCATAGTGGACTAGCCTGTCTTTATGAGTTGCAGTGGCCAAAAGAAATTAGTCACTATGTGTACAAAC
Source organism: Pseudochirops cupreus (assembly GCA_028627135.1). Classification (NCBI taxonomy): domain Eukaryota; kingdom Metazoa; phylum Chordata; class Mammalia; order Diprotodontia; family Pseudocheiridae; genus Pseudochirops; species Pseudochirops cupreus. The sequence continues at coordinate 465,242,332 of CM053581.1, read as the reverse complement.
CTTTAGTAATAAATATTTCTGAACTTGATGGTTATCAACAATAACAGATATACAGACAAAACCCTTCCTTCATTTTAGGATGTTCCAGAGCTTGCTGTTAATTGTAGGTTTGGGAATTCACAACTCCACATAATGAAGAGAATAACAGTACAAAAACCTTTAAAATATTGGAATCCTTTTAATGGAAATAATATGATTTCTTGCCACATATGAATCATACTATACTGAAAAAATATCACTTATCATTTAACAGTATAACACAGTAGTAGTTTTCTCAAGTGTTCTTAAGGTCAATAGGACTGTTTTCCCCTACATTAAATTGGCCTAGATAGCTTTATTTTTATGCTTTTGCTTTCTTGTCTACTCTCAGACTTAACAGTTGTCAATATGTCTGCTAGAACTCTAGGAACCTTTCTCCTTACCATATCTAATATATTATCTTCTACAACCCAATGTTATAGGGCCCCTAGGATGATTCCATGCCCTCATTAAAGAAAAGTATAGTGTTTAGATTTTGCTGCAGCTATTTTTTTATATCTCTGATGCTTTTTAAAATTTTCCAGTGCTGCTAGAATGTGATCACTAAATAAAGGGGAAATTACTGTGTTAATTTTGTCTCCATAAAAGTCTGAGGCTTGTAACCTAAGACTTTTCTGCAACTAAGTAGGGCTGGTAATTAAGCAACGGGCATTGTACAAGATAAACCCCCATGGCCCTCATTTTTTCAACTATAAAGTGAGAGACTTATCTTGGCTAATTTCCAGGTTTCCTTCTGGCTCTCTGATATCTTCTAATTCTAATAAAATAAAACATCAGGTAGGAGGGATTATCTGCTCAGAGGGAAGAAAAGAGTGGTAATGTAAGAAAAACCTCCTGTGGTTGGGGAGAATTGAGACCTAAGGATTTGATATTCTCAGAAGTTGCTTCAGATGGCATGTATCTTACTTTGTTTGAGGAGCCTTTATAAGCTTTAGGAACCAGGAAGTTAACAAAATTCTAGAGAACATATGTGAGAGAACAATGGTAGGGAAATGCAGAACTGACCTGGGAACTACTACTAAAAAAGAAGCCTCTCCTTAACTAATCTCAGCATGCATCCAAGAAAATTGTACACTAGACCAAGCATTCTCAACCTTTTTGCATTGTTGAGCCCTTTGGCAGTATAATATAACCTCTAGTCTCCTCAAAAAATAAAATTTATAGGATTACAAAGGACACCAATTATATTGAAACACACTTGTCAGAATATTAAAGGAACACAAATTCTTTTATGTCCAGTATCTGGGATTGGAAGGAGAGAGAAGCAGCCTAAGCTGTTGCCTCTTTGTCTTCCCCTTTTCCCCACTATGTCCAGTCTTCAGGCTTCTGCCCTTAACCTGTCCTACCTTGAAGTGTAGCCTAAGGCAAGAAGTGGTGATGGAGGTTAACTAATAGAGGGAGTGGGAGAGAGTTGCTAGGAAAGGAATTAGACTCAAGGAGTAGTGGAAAGAGAAGGGAGAGCTGGAGGCAAAAGGAATTCATGTAGCCACTTCATTATATAAAGAACATTGGAATGTGCTGTTGGATTTCTGTTTTTAAAAGTTATCTTAAATAACTTTTTTCATTTAGAATAATCACATTAAATACTTATTAAAATCTCAACATTTTCCTCTTTTAACCAGGAATATATGTTTATATAGAAAAATTTATAAATTTGAGTAAGCTTGAGTCAGGGAATCTCATGGAAAACATTTGCATTGTGGATCAGGCCTTGCTGTGGTTTTCTACCATCACCTGGTGGCAGCATAACTAAACTTCAAGGAAAATCTCTAAAGGATTTGATGAAATTCAGAAGGGCTGAAACAGTAAAACATCATGAATTAAGGACCACCTGTTGCTGATTATAGAGAAAAGATTAAGTTTCAGTACTATCATTTTAGTGCCATTTATCTCATACCATTTATCTCACAGTCATCTCTGATTTGTAGTAGTGCCTCTGGTTTACCGATTCACCTTGTTGTCTATTACAATTCATGATTTTTTATTTTGTTTTGTTTTGTTATACTCTACAGTTTCCTTAACCAGTCTTTTATCACTTCCTTTTTAGTCAGGTGATTTTGGTTCATTGCTGTTATTCATTTTAATATTTTGCTGAACTTAGATTATCCAGGTAATTTTGAATTTTATTTTCTCTCAGTATAATATCCAGCTAATTTGGTATTATCTGTAAACTGCGTTGGCAATCATCTCCATCATCAATAAAATTATTAATCTTGTTACTAGGTTTGCCTTCTGTGGGATGCCCTTTAGTAATTCACACCAGCATGTTGTTGAGCTATACCACCATCAGCTTTGGATACAATACTCCAGTCAGTTATATCCCAATGTTGTAGTCTGTCTTCCTAAATTGTTAATGAGTGTATGTGTATAATACATATATACACACATATGAGTATGTGTATACATATATTTACTATATATATTCTTTCCCGTGAATGGCCTATTTTTCTGTTATTTTAAAAACTGATCTGCTCTGATTTCTTTTATTCTAAAGAGGTGTATTGGTTCTCACTTAATACCTTTAGGTTCTTCTAGCTAATTTTAGGTTTATTTTTGAATGATTTGTCCAACGTTCACACCTTTTGTCGGAATTAAGCCAATAATCTTTATTTATTCTCTTTTAATTCAGAATTTTCCAGTTTAGTTTCATTTAGGTTTTAACAGCCAAGCCTGCACGAGGATTTGGATTTGGATTTCAGTATTTCTGCCGTGTATGAGTTAAAGATTGTATAGGTGGAATTGGTTTTTTCCCACTTCAGGAAACCATTGTTAGGCATCATGTTTGTACAAAAACACACTCATTAATTCCATTTGTAAGATGTTTCATTGTGTAATAGAAAGAGCCTTGGGCTTGGAATCAAATCATTTTGGTTTAGGTCTTGCTTCCGTCATTTACATAATTTAGCACAGTGCTTGGAACATAGTGGAAGCTTAATAAATGTTTATTGACTGACATAGCTTTGTGAAGGATCAAGTGAGATAATATATGTTATGGTACATTAATAACATAAAAGCACTGTATAAATGTAAGCCATTATTATTGTGCTTTGGTGAAAGTATCTTTATTGTCCTTTAAAGAGCTTCTTTTATGTTCAAAAGGTAACATGGTATTGTAGACAGAAATGCAGGATTAAAATCCGAGTTAGGTGCATCCTAAAGTTTATAGTTTAGTAGCTGTATGACCTTGGACAATTCACTTAATCCTTTTTACTTTCCTATTTCCTCTTCTGTATAATGGGAATAATACCTGTTCTGCCTACTTCATAAGATTATTATGTGTCTCAAATAATTTATATGAAAGCATTTTCTGAAATTGTCAAGTTCTCTATAATTTTTTTGGTCTATGTGCACTATTAGTTTTAGGTAAATTTCTGTATTTGACCATGTTATGAAAAGGAGAAGCAGCATAAAAACAGGGACTGGCTTTAGAAAAGAACTTCCTTGTTTCAAGTCTTAACTCTGACAAACCAGTTGTGTGAGTGTGAGGAAGTCAGTTATCTGTTCCTGGCAACTTTTTAAGACTTCAGGTTGCACTTGAATTGTTGATCTGCATTGGTGGAAGGTGATAGAGTTCTCACAGGTCTGGAACAAAAATGCCATAAGCAGCAATAACATGTTTGATACTTCTGGAGTTGTTCAATCTATTTGTTTGATTCTCTTTCTAAAATGATAAACTTTGAAGTTTGTAGAAGTGAAAATTCTGAAGCATATGAAATTCCAGACCACAAAATAACTAAGGCATTTGACTTGCTACCCAATATAGGTTGTTTTAAAATCCAAGCTACTTCAGATATTTTAAGTGAATACACCTAATTTTGTGTTGCTTTTTGTCTTTTATAATATTAGAAATTTTGAGTCTGAAACACTGTAACACAGGGTGCCCCAAAACTCTTAGTGCAAATCTAAATTGTAAGTTTCACTAAGACTTTTGGGATGCCCTGTATAACCTTACTTTTTTAAAGCACAAAACAGCTTAGTCTCTATTTAGAGTTTCTGACTTTCAGTCTCTTTCTGTAAAAAAAAAAATTTATTTAACCAGTGATTCTGCCCCGTCCCTTCACCTTCCTCCTTACTGCAGGATAGTAAGGGAGTCTTGTAATAAATATAATCAAAACAAATCCCTACTTTGTCTGTGTCCAAAATGTATCTTATTTTGTATATTTAGTTCATCACACCCTTACTTATGTCAGGAGAATGAGAAGCATTCTTTATCATTCAAGTCCTCTGGACTCATAGTTAGTCATTGCCTTGAACAGAGTTCTCAAGTCTTCCAGAGTGGTCCATTTTTTAGTGTGTTATTATACTATAAATTGTTTTCCTGGTAGTGTTCACTTTATTCTGCTTTTATTTCTTTCTGTTCTTTATTCTCTCCACCTTTACTTTTCTGAGACAGATTGGTGTGTATTATGTTTTTTTGTAGCAGACTGATAGAGATTCTAAAGACTCTATCACTCAAGTATTTTCTAAACGTGTAAAATGCAGTGCATACAAAGCATTTCAGGAAAAAGTAAAGAATAAGATTTATTCTTTATCCTCAATTAACCTGTCATCTATTTGAGGAGATAATGTACACATCAAGAGTTATAATAATATGAGTTAAATAATTCAAAACATAAGACATTTCATTAAGTCATGTAATACTAATCTCCATATGGGTCAGAAAGGTCATTAAAGAAGAAAGAAGAGGGCACTGCTTCTTAGTCAGAAAAACTTCTTAGAGAATGTGAGACTGGTTCTGAGACTTGAAGATTCAGATAGGTAAAGAGGAAAAAGGTCAGCTAAGGTATGAGTCTAGGCTTAAAGATAGAAAAGGTACAAGAGAGGCTCATAGGGTGGTGATTAAGATCATACTAGATGGAGAACTGAAAGTGACCTCAAGAGGCCAGCTTGTCCAGTTCCTTTATTTTACATATAAGAAAACTAAGGCCCACAAAGATTAATTGACTTGCCCAGGTCACGCAAGTAGTAAGTGTAGGAGGCAGAATTTAAACTTAGGCAGTCTTGATTCTTGAACCATTCTATTTCCTGCCATAGTCCGTTGCCTGTAGTTTGGTGGACCAGACGATTCACCCAAGGGATAAGGAGAAATGAGGCAAAGAGGTAGGTTGACCTTTACTGAAGGATGACCAAGACTCAAGGATGACCTTAAATGTTAGTCTAAGGAATTTAAACATTATCTTCCAGGATAGGGGGTTAAGAGCTATTCATTGAAATCTTTAAAGCAGTGGAATTACACAATTAAATTGGTGACTTAGTTTATTGGATTGACTTTTGATTGGAGAAGGAGCTTAAGTAAAGGCTTTTACAGTAGTTAAGTTATCCTCATACCTTACTATGAATGAAGGCCTAAATGAGGGTTGTGACAGTGAGGAAGAGAAAGTAAGATGTGAATGCAGGAAACATATTGAAGAAAAATTCATTTGAATTTGATTACAAAGTGGTTATAGAGATTTAAAGGAAGGAGGGTAAAAACAAAGATGATATTGGAAGTTTTAAGACTAAGGATACTGGTTTATCAATAATGTTAAACCTATCTCCTAGGCCATATCCTTACTTGGTCTTTCCTAGGCAAATTTTTCTCATTTTAGAAAGCAAACTTCATAAATACTTCAAGATTGTTATTAATATTTGTTTAAAAGAAAATTGAGACAAAACTTGTGTTAGATATGAATGTGGTTTCCCTTACTATATTCAGAAATGGAGTTGGTGTCTTAGACTTTTATTTTTTCAAAGTATTTCTTAGTATCCTCTTAGTATTTCAAGTTGTTTTCCTGATTGAAGCTTTTTACTCTTTTTAAAATATGTAGGATTTTCATTTGAAAAGTAATTAAAAATATTGAGATCTTTTGGTTACTAGATTGTAGTTTATTTAGGGGTTCCTACTTTTTGTTGCTAGTAAAGATGAAAATAAAACTACAGAATAGAGAACATATTATGCTTAATATGAATTGTATAACCCACTGAGTTTGATGCTAAATGTACAGAGATAAAAGCTTATACCTACTTCATGCCAAGCCTAATTGTGAAGTTCATATGAAGTTAGGACATAGAAAGTAGGTACAATAATACTTGTGTTAAGTATTGAAAAGTGAATGGTAGTTATTAGGATGGAGCTGTGAAATCACATAAACTTTGGGACTTTTTGTATCTCCTACCAAATAATATGTAAGTATGTAATAAATACAGGAAAAAAAGAGGTGGTCACTTTTCATAATGTTTAGCTGTCTTATTCTTTGATGAATTTTTAAAATAGTAAAAAAGTTGGCATCAACTAAATTGAATGGTTTCTAGAAGACCTTCCAGTTAGAATATATAAACTGCATTAATGTCAAAGAATATCTTGCTTTCAGGATGCCCCTAAATCGGGTACTAGTTGCAGCTCTCGCTGTTCAAGTTCCAGACAAGATTCTGAGAGTACAAGGCCAGAATCAGAAACAGAAGATGTATTATGGGAAGACTTGTTACATTGTGCAGAATGCCGTTCATCTTGTACCAGTGAGACAGATGTGGAAAATCCTCAAGTTAATCCATTTATGAAAAAGGAATATAGAGACGACCCTTTTCATCAGGTTAGTTTACAGCAATTGGATTATATGGAGCTGCATGCTTCTTTGAACTTGTGAACTCTGAAAGACTTTAGAGAGTAAAGAAAAAAATTTGCCTTGAACTAAAACAGTATTCCATTTATACATTTTTTTCCTTTTTGTATTTATGCAGCCTATTTATATTAAGACAGGGAACTTCAGAATTTAGTTTACAGGTTACTTCACTTTGTGTAATAGATTCTTAAAAAGCTGTGGATCAGGTTGGCTTTTGTTTATCAAATAATGATTAAAATATACTAGGTAAATTCAATATTTAAGGAACCTTTTCTTAAAAGTAAAAAAATAATTTAGATAATTATTCTTCCCACCCCTTATCCTGGTCCTGTTTTTAAGAATTTGTAATTTTTCACACATCTTTTCTTCAAATGAGAACATGCTTCTAGTATATTCTACTTATGTCTAGGGTTTATAATATTGATGGCAGTGTTGAGCAGTGGAAAAACACTACTTGGTTTGGTTTGAAATTCCAATTCTGCTTCTTATCTATCTGTGAGTTTGGCTTACTCTCTTTAACCTTTCTAGGTCTCAGTTGTCTCATCTCTGAAATGATATGAATGGATTTGTTGATCTGTGAGGTCCTCTCTAGATCCATGATCCTACGAAATAAAATGTAATTGTTTTTATCATTTGCAGCAAGTGAAAAGTTTGATCGACATAATTTCTAGGTAGTTAATAATTTTATTAATTATGGCTAGCAAATAATTAATAAAAGTATGATCATTTGGCTGTCTCTCATAAACCAAAGATGGATCATAGCAGCCTCTTAATGCTTATATGCCCTTAGAACAGTGGTTGTTCCTGACAGCCGGTAATCAACTCTAGTTTGTTAACACTTAATGAAAGAATGAATATTATAATGAGAGGTGGAACTATTCTAATGAAGGACTGGGGTAGAGAATTATGTGATTATGACACTCTTACTCCCAAACCACCTCCAGCCTCTGCAGGCTAGACAAAGGATCTGCTCCCCACCCAAACTTGAATAGAGCATAATGGGCTTCCCCAGTTGCTTGAGGTCTGAACAAGAGTAAGAAGAATATTAAATTTAATCTCATTACCAGCAATGTCCTTCAGAAGCTGGCTGAATAACTTACAAGCGACTGATTTCTAAATGAGGAAATAGGAAGGTAAAAAATCCTGGATCTCCCCAATATTAGCAGTTGGTTATTTAATATAAGATGGAAGTAATAATTTCTCTCTCACCTTTGAAGTAAAGAGTTTTTAAAAGATATACAGTGGTTAAAATTCTCAGCATGCAAAAAAGAATTATTACCTTTGCAAACTAGCTAACATTCATAGGTTCAATAAATTTCAGTTGATTAATGATTTAATGAGTGTAGATTTCAACCTATCTATGCTTTCTCATCCTTTATAATTCTTGACTGTATTGTTCCATAAATTCTCCATAGAAACTCTGCCTAATGCGCTAGAGACCTTCTTCATGAATCTCTTAATATTTCGTGGATACTACTATACTTGATCTGTCCATCTATTCTCCCTTGCTTTTATTTCCTAACTGATTCACCTCTTGATTATATCTTTTATATCATTTATTATAAACTAGCCATCATTGGTAATATGCTACAACCTACTTTGATTTAGTAGCCTAACTTTTATTAGCAACTTTGGCACATGTTCATCATTCTGTTATTCTACTGTATTAAACTTCTAGAAATCCTCTGTTTCTGAAACGTTTCCCTAATGGTCATTACCTCAGATAAACTGAGACCTGTGAAAGACCTTAGCTTAAAAAGGCCAAGGTCTCCCCCTGCATCCAGGGCCGTCTCCTCATCTATATCTTCCCACTAGGCCCAGATGGTTCTAGAGGAGAAAGTGAGACTGGTGACTTTGCACAGCCCAGCCTCACTTAAATCCAGTTCACTTGCAAGTCAAGACATTACCTTTCTGATGTCATTGATTCTCTTTGAGAATGAAGGACAAACAAATTCTGAAATGTTTAGAACATTTTGCTAGAAATTCTTTCACTATATAGTCCTTAGTGCAGTCGTGTAAAGTGATACACTAACTTCGGAGGATGATAAAGGAATCATTAAGCGTATTTTTTAGAGAAGTTGAAATGAGGCTTTTTTCCTTAATAATAAATCCCTGTAATTCACAAATGTACTAACTTTCCTTGAAATTGAATATTGTACCCATTCAAAAAATGTATTTACCCTCGTGTTTCAAGGTGTCTTATAAATAAAACTCAAGGCATATTATAATATTTTAAATTTCGTCAGTTGGGAAACTCCTACGCAGGTTGTCAGAAAATAAATAGGTCAACAGAAAATGCCAAATGCAGGCGGAGCCAAGATGGCGGCGTAGCAGCAGCAACATATCACAGCTCTCACATAGCCACCCCCAAATACCCATGGAATAGGACTCTAAACCAATCCTAGAACTCCAAAATGCACACAAAGATACTTCCCACTAAAGTCAGCTCGACTACGAGGAACCATATCAGCACTGCGAAACCAGCCTGGCCTGAAGCCGCTGCTGAGCCCTGGGAGCGGCCAGATGAGAGGAGCGGTGAGTGGATTAGCGGCAGCTGCGAGCAGCGTTCAGAACTAGGTCACTGGGGCTTGCCAAGTTGGGAGGGAGGAGCAGTCCGGCCAAAAGGTCTCCAGAGCGGAAAAGCGAAAGGCAGAGGTTTTGCACCCGCCTCCACGTTGCAGCTTCCCGCCTGTGGCCTGCAGACAGCAGGGGAACTGAGCGATTGTTCTGAGGCCAGCGCTCTTGCATTGAGCGGCCTGGATCCAGATCGCCATCTTGGGCCTCAGTCTTGGAGTCTTCATTATCCAGTCAGCCGGAAGTAAGTA
>CM053581.1:465180821-465232369 GCA_028627135.1 Pseudochirops cupreus | reverse complement strand
AAATTAGAGTCTTTCCTTAGGTCAGTTTATTATATCATTAAATTTCCATACTGCACTAAGTTGTAGTTACACTATTTCAAACTTGTGATAGTCTTCAACTTATATAATTGAAAATGACAAATTTCAGATCTGTAGAGGTCAAGGTAAGGTGATTCATATAGTGGAAAGAGGTCAGAAAAACTGAGTTCTGATAGTGTCTTTGTCACTAACTTGAGTGCCCCCCGCCCCAGTGTCTGCAGTGTCTTCATCTGTCAGATGAGAACCTGAAAGAAAAACCAATGTTCTTTTTAACTCTAAATTTGACTGTCACATCTTCTTTTGGTTTCTTACTCCTTAAAATTATTCATGTGGTAATTTGGTTAGAAAAAGCACCGTATTCTCTTTCTTCCCACTTAATCTTGGGGTGAAAGCTGTTTTGGCTCTCTGAACATTGTTGTGAAACTAACCTGGAAGACTATAGTTAATGTATATTTTATGAATAACTTAGCTCCCTAAATATGACTAGCACTTAAAAAAATTATTCTGAACGTAAAACACACACACAGAAAGTCAGCATTTTCATATATACAGCAGAACACAAAGAGAGGATGATATAAAACATGAGTCTCCATTTCCTGCCACTTGCTTTTAAAAAAAAAGAATACAACAAATTCTCCATGTTTAAAAAATGTCCTCATCTTTACTTCTTTCTGAATTTCCTTTTCTTCCATTGTGTGCGTTTAAAAGCATTTTAAAAATGCTTCAGTGACTCTTTTTTTGGGGGGTGGCATCAATATTGCTCTCTTCCCCCCCGTTAAAAAGAGAGTGCGGAAAAGCCCTGGTACCAAATAAGAAATAAGCATAGTCAGATGTAAATAGTAGCTATGTCCAAAAAATGTATGTCTTTTTCTGTACCTTGAGTCCTTCACCTCTTTTTCAGGAGGTTACATCTTTCATTACAGGTCATTGGTTTGGTCAGAATTCTTAAGCCCTTCACAGTTGTTTTTATTTAGTTTTCTCACTGTAAAGGGTCTGCTCACTTCAGTATATATACATTCATACTGCCCAGGATTCTCTAAAGTCATCTCTTTTGTTACTTCTTATGGCATGATAAAATTCTGTCACATTTCATACGCCACAGTTCCTTCACCTATGCCTCAATTTGTGGGTATCATCTTAGATTCTATTTGTTTGTCTTTTTCTCCCTCTTAATACCTTCTTAAGGACCAGCAAGGTTTGAGTTTAATGTGTGTGTGTGTGTGTGTGTGTGTGTGTGTGAGAGAGAGAGAGAGAGAGAGAGAGAGAGAGAGAGAGAGAGAGAGAGAGAGAGAGAGAGAGAGAGACATACACATACATACAGAGACCGAGAGAAAGTTCAACCTGTTTTGTCTGTTTTAGATAAGAGTTTTTCCTTAGTATTTGAACTCCTTATTTCTGGATGCTTGCAGAATTTTTTCTTTGATGTGGAAGTTCAGGATTTTAAGTATGACATTTTTGAGACTTTTAGGTATTGTTTCAGGAAGTAAACAATAGATTCTTTCTAGTTTCACTTTGCCGTCTGTTTTAGTAGATATGGGCAGTTTTTATTTTATGAATTTTTGACATATAGCGTCCAAGTTTTGTTGTGTTTTTTGTTTTAAATCATAGTTTTCAGGGAGGCCCGTGATTCTGAAATTAATCTCCCCTGGATCTCCAGGTTGTTTCTTTTTGATATTTTATATTTTTTCAGTTTCTTGATTTTGTTATAGTATTTCTTGCTATCTCATGGACTCATTAATTACTATTTGGTTTTTTCTAGTTTTTAAGGGATCTGTTACTTAGGTAATGTTTACCACTTTCTGTTTTAAATTACTCTCTTTCCAATTCTTGAGCTTTGGTATCACATGCTTCCTTTTTTCTAGGTTCTTGTAGAAAATCCATTTTTTACCTTTGAGTTGTTGCTTGCATATGTTACAGAATCATTCTTTCTAACCTCCATTCCTGAACTAAGGCTTTATGCCAGGTCCAGCCACCTGCTGTGCTTTTGGGTGGGGTGATCAATCCTACTTGCTTTTCTTTGGGTTATATGGTTTTTCTGTGCTGACCTCCGCTTCCCAGGGTTAGGGTGCTCTCTCTTTTCCCCTGATCACTAAGAGCATTGGATCTTCGGAGCCCTCTAACATTTTAGGACAAAGTGCTAGGGAGCTTGGTGTCTTGGTCTGAGCATTTCTCTGCCTTCCAAGGTCCCTACCATGGGTTTTAACCTCGCTGGCTCTTTCTCTCTAGGGTCTTTCCCTTTCACTAAGTCTTTGAAGGCTACAGATATCTCTGATCTTGCCGGAGGGTTATCAGCTTGTTTGTGTACACTGACATTAGTTTTCTAAGTAGTCCCTTGCCTCTTACCATGATATTCTGGCTGATTTTTTGTTCAGTTCTTGGGTGGAAGAAGTTACTTACTATAATTTCTCATTGGATTTCTTGGTCATCGTTCTATCTGGAGTGATTTTCAGGTTTTTGCTGGAGAAGGTATGTGGGAGCTAAGTTGTCTGCCTCCATTCAGACAGTCATCTTGGCTGCAAGCCCTCGACCAACATTTTTAGATATAAATTTTTATCACAGTATTTCTGTCTCCTTGATGACTTTACTTATTTGTAGCATTATGATTAAATCCAACATCATGGTCATTATTCAGTAACTTCAAAGTTTAAAAAAAATTGACAGTGTATTTGACACTGTCAAATAACATTGAAGCTGCTAGAAGAAATAACAATGTTTTATAATGATATATTTACTAATTCATTGTAGCTAGTGAGTTGTGTAATTGGAGAAGGGGAGAAGTGGGCTAAGTGAGGAAAAACAAAAAAATCAGACAAAAGCATAGGTCTAAATATAAAAGCTTCCTAATATCCTTTGTTCAAAGAAAATTATTAGTTATACTGTGAATGGTGTCATGGCAACATGACCAGCTTAAACATTTCTCAGTTATATAGCTAGTATATCCCCTTTGGCTGTTAGGGTCTGTTGCCACAAGTCTGGGGGTTTAGATTTACAATTTTGCAACACTAGTATCCACTTTAGAGAGAATATTTCTGTAAAAATGTCTTCGTTTTCCTACAGAAACATGGTCACAATTAGAGAATAGATATTAATACATATTATGGGAAAATAACTTAGCTTTTCTACTGCTCTTAACCTAATCACTTTAAGAGGTTTTAAAAGATAATCAGGAAAGCCTTTTGACTTCAGTCTATAAAAGTGAGATTTTTCCAAGAAATTTAAAAATAAAAAATTATTTATTTCTCATGTTAAATTTATCTGGAAAAAATAGCTTTGTTTAGGGAATAATAATTGAAAGCAGGTATCGTTGAAAATAAATTGTTTTTAAATGTGGTACACTCCCCTTTCAACCCTTGAGATAAAAGGTTTCTCCAGTTTTCTTACTCTTCTGTGAAAAATTGATCCCAGTGTACAAAGCAGCAAAGTGACAGTGGATAGAGTGCCTGGCCTAGAGTCAGGAAGACCCAAGTTCAAATAAATCCTGCTTCAGATGATTTTAGCTCTGTGACCCTGGGCAAGACACTTAACCCTGTTTGCTTCAGTGTCTTCATCTGTAAAATGAGCTAAACAAGGAGATAGAAAATTGCTCTGGTATCTTTGCCAAGAAAACCCCAAAATAGGATCACGAAGAGTAGAATGCAGACTGAAATTCCTGAACTTGTGAAGGATTTTTTTCCTTCTACCATAGAAGGAAGAGGAAGCTCGTGCTTAAGAGGGAAGGAAATATTTAAATAATGTGATCACACTTCTCTTATATCAAATTTCTAGGTTGTAGTATGTACTTCATATTTCTCTTTAAAAGGCCAAGAATAACTGTGCATTAATCCACAAATAAACTTTGTATTTTCTCTTTTCCTTATGCAACACAGAACTACAGTTAAATATTGTTGCAGTGGTGTTAATTCTTCTGTGTGTGGAGTCTGATTTTGATGGTTATCATTCCTTTTTTTGCAATGTTAATAAAAGTTTTTGGTCATTCTGGGTTTGTTTGTATTGTTTTGCTGTTATTTAGATGTCAGAGATTTTAAACATTTTAATATGAAATAAGAAGCCCCTACTGTTGGAAATTTTGCTGAGAGAGAAGTCATTAAAATAGTTCCAAACTTTACTTTGAAAAATGTGTTAGGGAGGAACTGTAAAACTATTATAAAAGAAACTCATTTGGGGAATCTACTGACATTTTCTTTGGGGGAAAAATAGCATTTAATTCTTTCTACATGCTGGCATATGTGTGGTTCAATAAGCATGTTTTTAATAATCTGCATGAAGTATTTAAATGTAATCTTCTTAATTATTCTCTCTTTCAATCCTTCTTTGCCTCATTGTTTTCACCCCTTCACTTCTTCCCCCATTTTATGGAGATGAGATAGTCATGGATCTTTAGGGAGCAAAGGAAGATAGTGTGGGCTTGTAAAAATAGTGTTCAGCTCTAGGAGTCAAGAGATCCATGTTTTAGTCTCCACTCTACTATTGATTAGCTTATTTGACTTTTAACAAGCAACTTAGCCTCTTTGGGCCTCAGTTTCCTTATCTACAAAATGAAAGAGTTGGGAGTAAATGATTCCTAACATTACTTCACACTATAACAATGTTTGACTTCGGAAGTATTATTTTTTAAATGGAGAATAAAAGAATGGGGCAGAATATTGCTTAGAGTACTTGGGGGGAGGTCCCTGAAGTGATGTGTGTAAAAGCACGTCTTTTAGAAATACAATATAAACAACCTCAGCATCCAGAAAACTACTCAAATTGTTATTTTCAACTTCAGAAGCAACTTCCCAGTATTGCTGGGATTCCCTATTGGATCTTTTAAAGTTCTTAAGTACTATGTGAATACAGGGTATTATTATTACAGGTCTGGAACCTGGCTGTCTTTTCCTTTCTTTTTTTCCCCATAGGATGATAATGAAATAAATAAATCCATGGATTCACTGTGAAATATTATTCCTGTCATTTACATGCACTTTTAACTGCCTTTTTTCCCCATCTCTTTTTTTTAAAAAATACTCCAATGACTCTTTCAAAATTCTATGATTTTTTAAAAAAGAAATTGCTTCTGGTTTGGGACTTTGCTGTGTCATTTGTCAACCAGATGATAAAACATTGCTTTAGCAATGAATATGACATAACTTATTATTATAATGAAAAATGATTTTATGTGTATAGATTTCATGTTTTGTCTTACGTTTTTGTTCATTAATTTTTGTTCTAGCTGTGGTTATCTTAATATTGCTTTGTAGAAAGAATTATTTGATAGATTTTATATTTGATATATTAATATTTGATAGATTTTATAATGTAGATAAGGGATAGCATGTTGGTTTCTTGTATCTGTGTTTTCTATAGCTTAATTATTTTTTTGCATTTTCATTGAAAAATATTGCCATAATTTTGTTTCCCCTATAGGCAAATATTAGCTTCCTTAAGTCTTTGAAATGTTATCCTCTTGGGCCACGCATAAATCCTGAATTACCGTATTTCAAGTAGCACATTATAGTGATCATAATAATACTGAACTGTTGCAATTTTTGGTTAGAACTTAATTATGTAACCAAATATAAGATGCTAAAATTTGAAAACTATGTTTTCAGGATGTTATAAAGGCAATTCCTGTCACCTTTGAACTTCTTCTTTTTTCTTAAGTTTCTATGACCTTTCCT
Organism: Pseudochirops cupreus; assembly: GCA_028627135.1. Taxonomy (NCBI): domain Eukaryota; kingdom Metazoa; phylum Chordata; class Mammalia; order Diprotodontia; family Pseudocheiridae; genus Pseudochirops; species Pseudochirops cupreus. The sequence continues at coordinate 465,226,694 of CM053581.1, read as the reverse complement.
TCTCAAGGATGTTATGAATTCTATCATTTTTTTATTTGACATTAGACAATAAGTGTTAAACATATGAGATCAATATCCTATATATATATAAATATATGATATCTATAGATTAATAATAACAGTATATATAATTGCTCTATCACAACATACAACCCCTTTTCAGGGTAGATCAAGAGTTCTCATTTATCTATGTTTTGCAACCTCATTTCTTTATTGTACTCTCTGCAGAGGTCAAGAGCTTTCTTTATGCTGGTTATGGAGTATAAATCCTGATTAGGGTATCTTGCTTTTAGGAAAAGCTAGGTGATGCTGTGGATAGAGCACTTAGAATCACAGCTTAGAGTAAGGAAGATTCATTTTAATGAGTTTAAATCTGGCCTCAGACATTCACTAGCTGTGTGACTCTAGGCAAGTAATTTAGCCTTCTTTGCCTCAGTTTCTTCAGTGTAAGATGAGCTGGAAGTGACAAACCACTCCAGTTTCTTTGCCAAGAAAACTCCAAATGAGGTCATGAAGAGTTGTAGCAAACTGAAATGAGCCATCAACAACAGTGTCTTGCTTTTAGTAGTACTAAAACTCTCATTTAATACCTTGTTTTCTTACTGTCATAACTGATAAATAACTCTTATTGGCAAGATTCTGTCAGATTTTGTCTACTTTATCAGAGGGTGCAGTGGATAGAGTGCTGGGCCTGGATTCAGAAAGACCTGAATTCAGATGTGATCTTAGACATTTATTAGCTGTGTTGCCCTAGGCAAGTCACCTGGTCTCTGTTTTCTTCATTTTCCTCATCTATAAAATGGGGACGAGATAGTGATTGTAAACTACATAGGATACTGCTACACAAATGTTAGATAATAATAATAGTATTATTAAAGTTGAATATTTTTGAAGGTCCAGATGAGTTTGGTAATACAAATTTCGCTGCTATAAACTAGTTTGAACATCCTATATATAAAAATAGTAGACATAGTGTTAGATTTACAATTAAGCACTTCTTAATGGCAAGTTTCACTACGCATTTGAGAGTAAATTTCACAATTTTTTAGTATAGAAAAGTTTCTTAACTATGTGCAGCTGACAAATTTTTATAACTTTTTACTAATTTTTATGTCATCTAGTATAAATCTGTCAAAAATTTTAGTCATTTTTGTTGTAGAGTTAAACTGTTGGATATGTTCATTTAAAATTTCACTTTTACAACTTTTTTATTTCTCAGAGTCACTTGCCCTGGCTCCACAGTCCCAACCCAGGATTAGAAAAAGTCAGTGCAATTGTATGGGAAGGTAACGACTGCAAGAAAGCTGAAATGTCTGTGCTTGAAATCAGTGGGATGATTATGAACCGAGTGAGTATGTGAATGAAAATGAATGAGATAACATTTATTAAGTGCTTACTGTGTGCCAGGCACTAGGCTAACTTTGCATTATTATTCTAATTGATGTATTAATAGCTATGACATAGATATTGACTAGTTATGAATTAATTGTATATAAGTTTATCTGATAATTATAAATCAGATATAATTATTAGATTATAAAAGATAATAATTATGAATTTCTTTAAATATATGGGATAGTTTCCTTAGAAACTCACTCACCCCATTTCTTCAGGCCACAAATGTTTTTGACAGGTTTTTTCCTGCCTGTTTTACATCAGTCTGTAATTTAAAGAGTGATTGATAACAAAGCCACAGCTTTGTTGTTCCTGTTTTAATTCAGCTGGCTTGCTGAAGGTTTCTAAATCTAAAATTTTGCATGTGAAAGGTTTTTATTCAGTGATCACCTACTAGTTTCTCAAATTTTTTATCTCCCAAATGCTTAGAGGTTATCACATGTATATGGTACCGAATACTAATATCATAGCAGTAGAGCAGCTGATTCCAGATACCTTAAGTACATTGAAGAAATATGATACTTATACTATACGTCTTAAACGTTTGTTATATGTTTCCATTGACACATCTTGATTTCTTTCAGTTTTGACCATTTTGGGGGGGGGGGTTTTGAGCATATTCTGGTTTGTAAAGTTGAAGTCTTTATGGAACATTGTAACTTGTTGTCTATAGTTGTGTACCATTTTTGTGGAACAGGGATTGGAATTGCCTCCTTTGGAACTTTGCCTATTCTCATCTGATGTGGCAAAATTGACTAGTGTTTAACCCCTCCGTGTTTATTTTTTACCTCTTTAGTCTACTTTGTCCCTGTATTTATTCTTCCACTGATATGTTTTACCATCTTAAAATTGGACTTTAATATTTAATATTTAGCATATAAGGAGACAAACATTTAAAAGTTTCCCAAATAGGGCATTGGATACTTTAATGTCCTTTAATGATATTTATAAAAGTATCCTTCAAGCTAATTTAATGAGTTAATCATCAAATTTATGTTAGTTCCTTGAGAAAATCTACCGTCTTTTAGCTCCTTGTGCCCATAGCACCTTAAACTGTGTTGTATACATAGTAAGATTTTTAAAATTGTTTTTGAATTTAACTGCTGTGGATAGGAGAGGACCTCAAAAGAGTCGCTGTACTCTTGGATTTGATTCAGTTCAGTAAATATTTATAAAATGCCTACAATGTGCAAGGCACTGTGCTTAAGGGACAAACACAAGAAGAGAGAGTTATGATCCTCAAAAAGCTTACATCTTTCTGGGAGAGGAGAAAATACATTGTAGTCAGACATATATAAATACATGGTAACATGACCAGGAAGAATATTAAAAGGTGAGGAATGTATTTAAGGAAGGGAGATTGTTCTTGAACTAAGCTTTGTGGGATATAGTGTATTGCCCCTGATGTCCCTTTCAACTCTGAGATTCTAGAGATAATCAAAAGTTTGAACAGTATAGACACCTCTTCCTACCACCATTCCTCTTCCCCAAAACAAGGCTTTATATAATGTCCTGAAGGCAGTAGGGGGTTTATAGAGAAGGAGAGTGACCACAGAAGTGGTAAGTAGCACATCTGGGGTTTAAGCTCAGGTCTGTGACTAAATTAAGTATTCTTTCCACTGCACCATGTTCTCTCCCATGAAAATGATCACAGAGAAAGCTGATGGTGATTGGTAATCCAGAGTTCAGGATTGGCAGGGCATGAATAAGGTGGCAATTTTTATTTCAGCTGGCCGACTATAGGATAAGAATATCAAATGAAAAAAGTGAGGCTATGGCAGGGGTGATGAACTGAGAAAATAACAAGGAGTTTCAGAGTTCACGGTCATGGAGGTGGCACAGTTATGGGTAATGATAAGATCCAAGGTATGACTTCCATGGGTTCCTGAGGAATACGACCTGGATGGCAAGGTAGTAGAGGAAAGTTTGTATAATTTATTTAAGTTTGTATATTGAAGCCCCCAGGATTTGGAGAGGAAGATTCTGAGCCAGATACTGAAAGGAGGAAAAGGTTTTTTGTTGTTGTTGTTCTGTGATTTTTTCAGTCGCATCTGACTCTTTGTGACCCCATTTGGGTTTTCTTGGCAAAGGTACTGGAGTGGTTTGCTTTTTCCTTCTCTGGCTTATTTTGCAAATGAGAAAACTGAGGCAAATGGGGTTCAGTGACTTGCCAGGGTCACACAGCTAGAAAGTATCTGAAACCAGCTTTGAACTCAGGAAGATGAATCTTTCCGACTCAAACTCAGCACTTTTTTCTGCTGTGCCACGTAGCTGCCCCCAGTAGATTACAACCAAGGATACCAAGAGATTACAGCAAAGCTGTAGACAGAGTAATACAGATGGATGGAATGAGCCTTAGAAGGACAGTAGTTATGTTGAGAAAGAAGCAAGGAGGATGAGTACATGTCTTGGCCCAGTACATTGACCTATAGGAGAGAAGTAGCCAACTGCACTCAACAGTTAGGCTAAGTATGTGGGACCTTTAAGAGTGTCAGATTTCTTTGAGTACCATAAAATAGAAAGGGTGTGAAAAGATGACCATGAATATTATAAAGATGAAGTTAAAAATGAGGTATTTATGTTTTACAACCTTAAGGTACAATAGAAATACTAGCTACTATTTTTGTTTTTAGTCAACTCCATTTCTCAGAATGAACCTAATTTAAAAACTTAGAGATTACAACTTTAGTATTATATTACATTGTATACCATAATCTGACAACATCTACAAAAATTTCATATTGCTACAAATAAAGTAATTCCTAATATAAAATGATTTTGACATAGCTAACATTTTGGTAGAAATAATATTACTTTTTCTCCATAGGTCAACAGCTACATACCAGGTATAGGATATCAGATTTTTGCAAATGTGATTTCCCTTGTCCTGGGTTTCACTCCATTTGTTTTCCGACTTTCCCAAGCTACAGACTTGGAACAACTCACAGCGTATTCTGCTTCAGAACTTTATATCATTGCATTTGGTTCTAATGAAGACATCTTGGTTCTTTCTATGGTTTTAATAAGTTTTGTGGTTCGTGTATCTCTTGTGTGGATTTTCTTCTTTTTACTCTGTGTAGCAGAAAGAACTTACAAACAGGTGAGTCTGATACAAGCTTCTCATTTAAGAAATAGTGAAGGACTTTTTAAAACATTAGATATATGAATATACTTATAAAAAATTTTGGTCTTGATCTCTGATTTTATTGATATTGACTCTCTTCACTATGGAAATTTCCTTTATTGTTGCAGATAGGCAATTTATATGCAGCTAATAGGAGACTTAGGTGCTTGAGAGCACAAGAATACATAGTTGGGAGGAGAAAGTAGGGAGACTGGCTGTCTGGTTTTTTTCTATGCATACCTAAACTATCAGGTTAAATAATTTACTCATAGTGTCAAGTGTCAGCTGTCAGAATAAAGGCCTGAATCTAGGCTTTCCCAGATCCAAGGCCAGGCTTCCACTCTACTATGCCATGTTGCTTATAAAATATTTTAGTCTGTTTTATTACAATTAGAATATAAATTCATTTAAAAACATGACAGCAAGGGAGTGTGGAAGATTACTACTAGCACGACCTCATAAAATAGCAAAAAGGGAGTGAAGATTTTTTTTTAAATGCTACAGAATGCTTGGCGTGAGACCCTACTAAGCCATGGCACTTTGAGAACATTCATAGATGAAACTGAGTGGATACCTTATAGACAAATGATGGAACATATTTTTAGCATTAATAACAGTGGAAGCAGCACACTTGGACTCTTAACACCTCTGTCCCCAATGTGCTATGCAAGGAAGTAAGCCCTAGAGAAGACATAGTTGTAAAAAACAGTTGGATCAGATCTGAGGGAGGGAAAGTAACAAAAGAATGGAAAAAATAATGGATTGTATTACTGCCCTAAGGCAGTGAAGAAAACTGTAACTATTAGTCCATACACTGATTTTCTCTTTATAAAATCTCAGTGAAAATGATTTATACATGTCATTGAGGCATTCTTGTTAAAAGTATGAGGGAAGAATAGGCAACATTTCACATAATATTCTGACCACCTCTATACAGTCACACCATTTAGTGAAAGGTGTAAAGAATACAAGGGCTCACTATAGTTATTGTTTGCTTACAGAAACCATTTGGCCCTGTAGAGTTAAAATGCAATCTTAAAAGCTTCCCTCCAAGAATGGGTTTTCTGTTAAGGTAATACATAATTCCTTAATAACTGCAAACACATGGAAAGCTGTAGTGACCCTCTTTGACTTAAAAGAGGCATAATATCACACACCTGTAATTTTAGCTTCCAGGAAGCTGAACCTGGTGGATTGGTAGAATTCAAGAGTTCTGAGCCACAGTGGACTAAGCTAATTGGGTGTTCACACACGAAGAGTAATTAACTGGCCCAGATTGGAAACTGTAGGTCAGAGGTTCTGTGCAATTCAGGGCCTGTGTGTAATCCCTGAACTTCTAGTCTAGGCAAGATAGGGACACTCAGTCTTTGAAAACTAAACAAGGAGATGTATGTCTGCCAAAGGTATTCATCTGTGTCATGGAAAATGTCACTGTGCTGTACAGCCTCTAAATGAAACAGGGATTACCCATGAGTGAGGTGGTCTTCCATATGTTCCTGTGTATGGATTAAAGTGTTAGTTGCCTCAAACTCTAGAAATGCTACATAGTGTTTTCATTGAGTTCTATAGATACCCGAGATAAACCTTTACAGTACATACAGGGAACCCTATTGGATGAAAACAACTACTGTCTTCTAGACTGTGCCACGTTAGACAGGTAGTCCAATGACATTGATTTACATCTCTAGGAGAGAGAGATTGAGGATGGTGAGCTAGGACCAACACTGAATAGGAGAGAAAGAATAAACTAGATTACATTAGGGAAACTATCCAGTTCTTCATGATAATATTATACAACCCATTTTTTTAAAAACACATTTTGTCTCCTTGTGATATTCTCTAACTGCTAAGTTTGGAACTTCACAATCTTGTGAAGAATCCACTTTGACCCAAAGGACAGTCAAAAGGCATGTAGTATTTGTAAGAAGCTGTTGAAAATACCCAGAAATGATATAAGGAAGTGGCGCATGACTATATTACAAAAGATATGTGTCTGGAAAAGGAGTACAAACGAGGCATAGCCAAGGATTGGACAACTCAAGTGTCATACTGGTTTTCGTGAAAAGTCAAAAGACTTTAATAGATGCTACAGCCTGTTGGATATGTTTTTTAGGGAGAATCTGTGGGATAACTTGGGAAAAAATCACAGGATTAAAAGGTTCGAACAAGTTGCAATTAGCATGGTTTTGGTAATGTATTGCTATTTTCTTTTCTTGTTGAATGAATCCTTAATGATAGCAATAACCTATATTTTGATTATTCTTCTTTTTCCTTGTGGTATTTTGCTTGACAAACAACATAACATGGTAATGTTTTGTAGAGACTACTTTTTGCCAAACTCTTTGGACATTTAACATCTGCTAGGAGGGCTCGAAAATCAGAAGTTCCCCATTTCCGACTGAAGAAAGTGCAGAATATAAAAATGTGGCTATCTCTTCGTTCTTATCTTAAGGTATAATTAATGGCTGTGATGACATAACTTTTGTGAGCTGGCTATGTATGATTCTAAATTCTCTTGGTACATCTCTATCTAGGTATACACACATATCTTGCTGTGTGAGCATGCCACTAGTTCAGAATATCCTCACTATCTGTATCCAGATAGCTAAGAGAAGTTTGTTTGTTTCATGGATTATTTTTTGCTAGTAATACTTAGAATTTCAAGCCTAGCTGAAAAGCACAACATTATATACATACATGCTAAATATTATTACTATTTTATATATTATAATAATGTATATTTATTTGGTGTTTTAACTTTTTGAATTCTTTTACATATATTGTCTTACTTGAGCCTCACAATCCATCAGGTAATAAGAACCTAAAGACCTTAATTTATTTTTGTTTATGAGTTGCCTAGGTTCCCAGTAAGAAGAGAAAAATCTTTTTTTTTTCCATAGTAGCATAGCAATCGTGAGCCAGCAGAGGGAGCCCATTCCTTAAAAAAGGCTCAATAAAAACACTGTGACTGCAGGATCATTTCACATTTTAAGTAAATCACCTTTAAAATCTCACTATTTTAAATAAGTAGGCTATTCAGAATGTTATTTGGCCTGCCTTAATCCTTTTTTATGCACTTTTTCTCCCTTTTAAGAAATTTCTTCCAAAATTATTCAAGTGCCTGATAAAATGAAAGGTATTTGAATTACCTCTAACAAAGTACCCATTCTAAGGTTATTGTACTTATACATTAAGATAGCCATATTTTCTACTTCGTAGAAATAGCATAGTGGATAGAAAGCTGTTTTGGAAGTCAGGAAATCCTAGATTTAATCCCATCATTGACACTTACTGACTTTGTGACTTGGGAAATCACAACCTCTTGTCCTGTAAAGGCCATCAGCATCACTTAGAAACTGGGGCCACCACACCATACATAAACATCCCTGGGTCTGCTTATCAACTTAATTTTAAAATGTAACATTATCTCTATTTCATTGTATTTTATTTTGTTAAATATTTTCTAATTATATAATCTGGTTCAGGATGTGTATTTGGCAGCTCAGCTCTAAGCAACTCTAAGACTATAAGTTTCAGAGAAGAATTAGCATTGGTAGAGGAAAGTTCCCTTATCTGGGAGTTTCCTATACAAATGGAATCACAGGTCCGGTTTCTATCTCCATATTTATTTAAAATATCCTTGAAAACTTAAAAGACTACTAGTATTTTTCTTAACAAAGCTGATCCAGCAAGGAGAGGTCCTGGAACACACTTAGAAATCTCTTGCTTTGTGTGTTATGGTCACAGTAAACTACATAAAACCATTAGCCTTGTACTTATCTTTATCTCTTTCTACTGGACCTGTAATTTTTTTTTTTTTGATGTAGGGAACTGCTGTTGAGGAGACTTTCTTCTACACACTGACTGTGACTAATAGTTATGCAGTTTACTACCCTCTCTTCTATTTCTAATACCTCACTGACTTCATTTGAATTTGTGGGGGGTATGCATACAAACTGAAGTCATCCCTATTGCATACTGCGGTTTCCACCTTGTGCTGTGCCTGCTGGAGAAGCATGACTTGGTGACAAGGCTTCAGCAGGGTCTTCCCCATTTTGTGTCCGTATGCCCACTAAGGTTATGAATTCACGTTTCTATCAGTAAAAAGTTTTTGGTTTGTGTTACTGGTGAGGTGAATTGTATTACTTCTGGGAGTACTCAGGATTGATAACTCTACTCAACATAATCAGAACAGAAACCTTTGTTCAGCAATGTTAGTTTTTTTTAACGTATTTTCTTTTAGAGGGGGGAAGGCAAGGCAGTTGGGGTTGAGTGACTTGCCCAAGGTCACACAGCTAGTAGGTGTGTCAAGTGTCTGAGGCCGGATTTGAACTCAGGTCCTCCTGACTCCAGGGCTGGTGCTCTATCCACTGCACCACCTAGCTGCCCCAATGTCAGTTAAGGTTTAAAAGGGGTGCCAAGAACCCTGTGCTGTGTAACCTCCATTTTTTTGATGCTGTTACATATCCCTAGAAAATAATACCACTAAGTAATTGATATTTATTGAGGCATTTGGGCGATACAGCAAACTGCAATCAGTGTAAAACTAACGTACACGGGTGCGTGCATTTTTAAAACATCCTTTTCCTTCCTTTCAGCGTCGAGGTCCTCAGAGATCAGTTGATGTAATAGTTTCCTCTGCATTTTTGTTGACCATTTCGGTTGTGTTTATCTGCTGTGCCCAGGTGAGTTGCTTTCTTCTGTATAAATAACTATATGCAATCAAGAATCAGTGTATTCCCTTTCAGAAAACTTTCTATGTAAAATAGTAAATATGTTGGAAAAATGAAAAATTCTTGCATGTCTACATTATGTAGGTAATATGAATTAATCTTGCCTAGAGTGGGCCCTTCCTGTCTCTCCCTCCCCTCTTTTCCCCTGGGAAGGATCTGTTCTTTCCTGTACAAGTTATTTTGCTTGATACTAAGTAGAGGTCAGCCAGATCTCCTAAATTTAAGGTGCATATATTGTTCTATGATAGATATGATATTATTTTATTTGGTATTTAATATATTATGACTACCACCCCTTATCTACTGTTCATTAATCTGTTTCTATACCTCTGTATCATTTCTGCCACTGGTCACATATTTTGCAATAAAGAAGTATGTAAATGAAATGTGTCCTGTTTATATTATCATGGTGATTTTTTTCATAGACACACAATATAATGAAAGATGTAGTGAAATTCATTGGAGTTGTCATTCATTTAAATTCTTTTGAAAGTACAGAGGTATAATTTATCATCACCCATAAAATATTTTTTAAAAAAACAAATTTTTAAAAATATTCTTTAACAAACCTTAAATCTTAAGTTTAACATTTTGCCTGAGAAATAAATTTTAATAGAATAAATAAAATTTAATCTAAGAACTATTTTAAGTCTTGTCCAAAAAGACTTGATTCTAAAGTAGAGAGCATTCTAATGAAGTTTTTGTGTACTTATTTCTACTTTAGAGAAGATAAACTCTTAATAAATACTATGGTTTATATTAGCCATTTAAAAATGCCACAGTTGATGGGTATAGAATGTTAAATTTAGCAAGCATGTTTTTAAAATATTTGTGGGTATAATGTACACAATTTTGTAATGTTTATAGGATCATAGGAAAGAGGACCATAGAAATCATCTAGTCCAACTCCCTTATTTTGCAGATGAAGAAATTGAGGCCCAGAAAGGGAAAATGACTTACTCATGCAGCTAGTAAGTTGCAGAGCCTGAATTTGAACCCAATTCCCCTTACTCCAAATCTGTCTTTCCAGAAATGATTTGCAGTCAGACTTAGTTGCAGCCAACTAACAGCCAGCAAAGAGATACAGGGATTATGCATAAATACTCATATAGGTGCCAAAGAAACTAGTATCTCGTTCCTATTAAACTGTAATTCATTAATTTCCTTACAGTAAAAACTATTAATTTGAATCATAATTGATTTTTCTATTTTTCCTTTGCCTTTGGATTTTAGTTGCTTCATGTGCATGAGATCTTCCTTGACTGTCACTACAACTGGGAACTGGTGATCTGGTGTATCTCTTTAACACTTTTTCTTCTACGATTTGTTACCCTTGGATCTGAAACAAGCAAAAAATATAGCAATACCTCAATATTACTTACTGAACAGGTGAGACTTCATATTTAATGTTATATATTAGTGTCTGCAATTTACTAGTCACTTCAGGTTTTAGAAAGAGCATATAATAGAGGTGATTATGTGTATTTATTTTCAGAGCAGCTTTAATGCTACAGGTGAACTGTTTCATTCTGATTGCTTAGTAAAGCACTTGATTGCTTAGTCTAGTTACACTATGTCTTTTTTCTTAGCTTTCCATTTGTTTACAGGGAGATAGTGTCATACTCTTGTTTTTAAGAAATTGTAGGGCACATGTGTTATGTAGAAGAATAGAACAAACACATTTTAGCAAATAAGAATTTTTATTAAACAGTAACTTGTTTATATTAAAGCCCAATAGCTTTTGATGGTTATATTTAATATTCATTAATCTCTTGTAAATTTTTGTCATCTTTTCACACATGATACAAAACTTGAAATTTGAGGGAAAAAATTTTATCTTAAAAAGTCCGTCTTGGGGTGGTTAGGTGGCGCAGTGAATAGAGCACCAGCCCTGGAGTCAGAAGGACCTGAGTTCAAATTTGGCCTCAGACACTTAACACTTATTAGCCATGTGACTTTGGGCAAATCACTTGACCCCAATTGCCCTGCCTTCCCCCCTCCAAAAAGGAAAAAAAAGTTCATCTAAATGTTACATCTACTGTGTATGAATGATTCTTTATAAAGTTTATCAGATACTTTTCACATATATTGTCTCATTTAATACCACAACTGTCTGTTAGGTAGCACAAACATTTTATCTTCATTTTATAGGTGAAGAAACAAAAGCTCAGTTTGCCCAAAGTCACATGACTGGTATATGGTATAGCAGGTACTAGATCCGTGGTTTTCTGACTGTGAAGCTTGTGCTCATTCTGCCATATTGTACCATAAAGAATGACTACTTTTGCTTGATGGGTTTCTGAAGATGGATTTCATATCTACATTCATAGAACATATTTTTAAGTCAGAAAACCCAAACTAGTTTGACTTTAGTTCCCGTAAAAACCTCATTTATTCTTTCACTATACATGATTCTATGACTAAAGTAGGCTCATTTTAAAGTTAATTCATGATTTTGTCTTTTAAAAAAAAGTTATATAAATATATCCTTTTTGTTAGATAAACCTGTACTTGAAAATGGAGAAGAAACCTAATAAGAAGGAGGAACTGACACTAGTTAATAATGTCTTGAAACTTGCTACTAAATTATTGAAGGTAAGAATAAAATTGAAATTAGAATATAACATAGATGTAGTGGTATTATTTTACATCTTGTTTAGTTTTCTTCCACTTTTCATCTTGATTGATAGTCCTTAAAGTCTTCAAAATATTTTTAGTTTATTTTTGAGCATATTAATATAATTTGTATGCCTTGTTAGAGGCATTTTTGCTATCTCATAGTTTATCATCATTATAAATATATAATTGCTAAGATCTGAACTTAGTTGTTGAAAATAAAGAAAATTCTGTATTGATTTGAAAAGCTTTTTTCATTTCATATTTATTAGAACAATGTAAATTCAGCTTAAAAGGATGTGTAGTTATCACAATCCACATACTAATGCATGCAAAGAGTGTGTTGAATAGGAGTGAGATAATCTGGCTTCTAACCTCACTTGTGTCACTATGCCCAAAGCCACTTGGGAGACTTGCAGATTACCTAACTTTCCTGAACCTCAGTTTCATCATAAGCAAAATGATAGAGAAATATTTTTTATGATGATAGAGTATGTTAAATATAACTTATAGAGACATAGAGGAGACTTACATGAAGACAGCTCCAAAATTATTTTAATAGTTTGACAGAAGTCATATAAAAACATTTTCTGCTTATGCTTAGGTCAGACAAGCCAACTTTGATATTTAATTCCATACAAATTGGTTATTTCATAGAATTAGATAGATTCATTTTTCCATACAGATTTTAAAACTATCAGTAACTTTCAAGGAGATTTGTGTACTTGGTTTTTTCTCCATCGATGCTGATTACAACTCATTTCAAATTCTCTTCCTTTTTGTGGATGACAGTGGAGCCTGGGGCCTTCAGTTAGTTTTCTCTTTTTTCTCACTATGTAACTAGCTCATATTTTTTCTTTTTTTTTTTCCATTTCCTGGACACATGATCTCATGTGTAATGTGTTATAGCTGTTGGTACACATCATACGTTCCTCCAGTTGCCCTCTGAGTGATCTTCAGCTTCATTTCTTTGGAGATTATAGCATAGTGTCCAGGGAATCAAGAACTATAGGGAGAAAAATAGAGAAATAGACTAAGGGAAGAGAATCAAGAATCTGATGATTATTAAATAAATGTTTGACAAACTCATTAAGGAATAGAATTAATTCAGTTTGACAGATATTTATTTAGTACCTACTGTGTGCAAAGCACTGAGATACAAAGGCTAAAGTGAAAGTCTCAGTATTCAAATACTACTAAATAAAATCTGAGAAAACTGGATCACTATAAGACCAAAAAAGGGGCTTAGATACACACCACAGTAAACACTTAACCAGAGCAGTGATCTAAATTTGAGGAGAAAAATTAAACACCTTGTATAAAAAGAAATAATATATTTGCTTCAGCTATAGAAAAGAGGGGTTCTTTTATCACACTAAAAGTAAGAAATCATTGGAGATGAAATTGTACAACAAAAACATGATGTCTAAAGGAAAAGAAACATTGGAAAGAATGCTTGCAGTAAATTCATTGGATAAAGTCAGTGTGGCTTAGGGAAAAGACAGTTGAACTTGAAGTCAGGAAGGCTTGACTTCCAAGTTCTGCCTTTAACACATTGGCTGTATGACCCTACTAGGCAGTTCTCTAAGAATAGTTGATTGTGTATTGTAGAATTCTATAATTGTAGAATAGTTGCTGCTGTGCATTGGCAAAGAAAGTTTCTTGATCAGGAGAACTTCCCTATCCCAGTGAAATCATAGGTCCAACATCTAGAATAGAATCCATGCGGAATAGGCACATAATTATAAAATTGCTCCCCTGTGCAGCAGTGCTCAAGGGACAGGACCAGAGAAGGAAATATGAATTGTTTACTGTTTGAAATAGTCCTCAAGTTCCATAATAATCATAGAAGTGAAACCAAGACGACTGTAAGAAACACATTTTTATTTCCACTGTAATGGAAAATCTTTTTTTCAAATTATAAAGTTTCATGTTCTTGGGGCTTTGGTGAAGCAGGCATTGGTGGACTTTGAGTGGTGTAAACATTATAAAGAATATGGCAATATATAATAAAGGATCCCCAGACTGATCATACCTTTGGATCCAGCAATTTTATTGCTAACATTCTATATCAAAAATATAATAAAATAACTTTTTTGGTTGTTAAAAGAAAAACCACTAAGCTAAAATTGCAAAATATTGAATAATGCTTAACCAGATTAAAAGTTTAAATTATGTTAATGTATAAATTTAAAGCATAAAGAAAATATGGAAGGTCCTGTATGAGGTGATACAGATACAAATATACATTTCTGTAAATGTATGTTTTCACAGCTATTTTTCTGAAGAAACAATGAAGCAAAACAGCATCATGGTGGTAGAATTTTAGTAATAGAAGGCGACACAGCAAAAGCGTCCTATTTTGTGGGTTGTGTTTTCTTTTTTAAATAAGTTTTTATTGACATTTTCCATTTCTTACATAATAAGTTATTCCAAGTATCCCTCTCCCAATGTCTCCTCTTCCTAGAGAGTCATCCCATAAAACAGTATTTTTTAGAGAGGAAAAAAATCAGCACAACTGATCAGTGCATTAAAAAAAAAGTTCAGTTAGTTTGAAGTAATCAAAATTACCTATTTTATCTTTTGAAATTGCCTTTATCTCTTGTTTCATTACCAGTACAACTCCTACCTCTCTCTGTGCTGTTTCTCTTGCAATTTTTTTAACATGCTATTTAGGTTACATATCTATTTAGAATCTGTTGTGGAATATGGTGTAGGATATTGGCCTAAGTCTAATTTATGCTAATTTGTCTTTCCAGAAATTTTTAAAAATTTAATTAGGTGTTTTAGCCTAGACAATTTGTGTTTTCCATCTTATCGAAACAAACACTGTGCTATGGAGTTATCTATGTTTTTAAATCAATACCAGGTGATTTTGATGATTGCTGCTTTATGATATAGTTTGAAAGTACTTTCCTCCTTCATTCCTACTTTCATTATTTCCCTTGATGTCTACTCTAAATCTTTTGTTTTTCCAAATGAATTTTATTATTTTATGAAGTTCTATAAAGTATCTTGGTGATTTTAGTATAGCATTAAAGTGTACCTTCATTTTTGTAGCATTATAATTTTTGTTATATTGACAAGGCCTAGCCCTGAGCAGTGAATATTCCTCTACCTATTTAATTTGCTCTTTATTTCTTTAAGGAGCACTTTGTAATTGAATCTGTACAAGCCTTTGGTGTGCTTTGGGAGGTTGATTCCCAGATATTTTGTGCATTTTGTATTTAGTTGGAATGGAATTTCCCTATTATTGCTTCTTTTATTATTATTACATAAAAATGTTGGTGACTTTTGAGATTTTGGAACCTGCAGTGTTGCTAAATGTGCAAATTGTCTCAATTAGTGTCTTTGCTGATTGCCTAGGATTTTCCAAGTAAACAATTATATGTATCATCAGTGGATGGGGATTTGAAGGAGCCTCTTTACCTATCTTAATGCCTTAAATTTCATTCTCTTGTCTTATTACTGTATTTCTGGAACCACATAAAATAATAATGGAGAGAGTGCTTATCCTTACTTGATTCCCCTATTTATTGGAACAAGTTCTAGTGTATCCTCATTTCTTCTGCTGCTTATTTTTGGTTTTAGATAGATGCAAGTCTTTTAGCATAAAAGAAGTGTTGTACTTTGTCAAATACCTTTTCTGCATCTGTTGAGGTGATCGTGTGGTTTTAGATGTTTTGGTTTTTATTGTGATCAGTTATGCTTGCATCATGGTATAAATTCCACTTCATCATTATGAATGATTTCTTTGATAAATCACTGAAGCATCTGACAGAATTTTCTTTAAATTTTTTGAGTCAATGTTCATAAATGATATTAACCTTTAATTTTCTGTTTTAAATTTTCCTGACTTGGGTATTAGTACTCTATTTGATTCTAGTAAGGTGCTTTCTTTTTCAATTTTTGAAACTGCCAAAGTGTAGGCGCTAATCATTTTTCTAAAAGTTTGATATAATCCTTCTATGAATCCATCAGGACTAGGAGATGTTTTCTTTTATTATTCTATTACTATTTCTGTTTTTTTGAGTTTGGATTATTTAAAATACCTATCTTGTCCTCTGTTTTGGTATTTTTATATTTTTGAAGCGATTCTTCTGGGTTGGGTTTTTTTTTTTTTTGTATTCTCAGTTTGTCAGTATCTAACTGTATATAAAATGTTCTGGTTATTCTTTTTATTTCTTCTGGTTTTGCTATAATTTCACCTAGCTCATTTGCTATTTCATTGATGTATTTTCTACTTGCTTCTTTTTAATCAGATTAGGTAAAGGTTTATGAATTTTATTAATATTTTCTAATTAGTATAATATAATTATAATAATCTAATTATTGAACTTTTAATTTTATTTTTCACTTCTTACAGGTTTTCTTGCTTTTGATTTATCAATAGATAAATTCCTCTTCCTCTTTGGGGCTGGGTTTCCAATTTTTACAAATGTATAATCAACTCACTAACCCTCTTATTTGTTTTGTTAATGTATGTTTCTCAGGTATGATTTCTTTTCCCCTGGGGACCGCATTAACCGCATCCTAGAAATTATTGTATGTGGTTTCATCATTATTGTTTATTTTACACAGTTATTAATCATGTCTATGATTTGTTCTTTGACCTACCTTTAGTTCGGGTTTCATTGTTTAGTCTTCATTTGGGTTTGTATCTTTTGTTTTTGCTTCCTGAACCAATTACTGTTTTTAATGGGTTATGATCTGTAAAGGTATATATTAATCATTTTTGCCTTTTTACATTTGCTTCTGATATCTTTGTGTCCTAGCATACGGTTAGTGTTTGTAAAAGTTCCACATGGTGCCAAGAAATACATATGTTCTTTTGCTACCCCACTTAGAAGATGCCATAAATCTTTTGACTCTAGTTTCTACAGCAGTTTTTCTTCTTCAGTTCTGTGTTTTCTGTTTATTTGTTAGTCTTATCCAAAACAGAGAGGATTATTGAAAGCTCCTGTTACTATTGTGTTGCTGTCCAGGTCTTTTTAGAGGTCAGATGTTTCTTTATGAATTTGGATGTTAAGGCATTTAGATCATTTAAGTTTATTTCTGTAACAGTTAAAATTAAGGTAGACCGTGGCACAAAATTCCAGCATGATCAATTTTTTAGTAAAGTGTGAATTTACCAATAAATAAGATCTCAGCTTCCCTAGCTAAGAATTTGAATGACGGAGACAGCTCTCTTTTATAGTTTTGAGGCGTACAGAACAAAGGAGAGGATGCTGTAATCAGGTAACAATTATGATTGGTTTGTGATGGTTTTCCTCCCATTTTCCTCCATGGGGGCATATGGACCCAGAGAGGATATTTTGAAGTAAATGGACAGTAACACAAGCCCTTCTATTCTTTCTCTGTTACAAATGGTCTTGACAACTAAAAGCCAGGGAATGACAAAAAAGAAAACTAGAGACCATTATCATTAATGACTGTTGGGTGCAGAACTTTTAAATCAAGTATTTTCAAGTAGGCCAAAATGACATTGTAGAAAGATTATACAGTATGAACAAGTTGAGTTTATACTAAAAATGCAAGGTTGGTTCAACGTAAAGAAGACTACAATATAATAAGCCATATCAATAATATAAATAATACAGACCATATAATTATGTTAGTAGTTGCTGAAAAAGCCTTTGACCAAATCCAAAAATGATTTGTATTAAAAATAAAACACCAAGAATCATAGGAACAAATGGACCTTCCTTTAAGATAGTAAATAGTGTTTCAATCTAAGAACAAATATTACATTTAAAAGAGAAAAGTTAGAGGTCTTTCCAATAATATCAGGTGAAGCAAAGATGTACTACTATTCTCCATAATACAGAAAATGAAATGGAAGGAATTGGAGGTAGCTAGGTTGTGCAGTGAGTAGAAGTTTGAATTCCTCAGATACTTAGTAGCTGTGTGATGCTGGGCAAGTCACTAAATCTCTCTTAGTCTTAATTGCCTTATCTATAATATACGGATAATAAGAGTATCTGCTTTACAGGATTATTATATCAAATGAGAGAAGGGGTTAAAGTGCTATATAAATGCTAGTTAAGTATTAAGTACAGGCAAAGAGGAAATAAAATTATCCCTTTTTGCTGATGATTTAGTCGCATCCTTAGAAAACCTTAGAGAGTCAACTAAAAATTAAAGAAAATAATACCTTCAGAAAGCTGCAGGATGTAAGATAGATCATCTAAATCATTAACATTTCTGTTTATGGCCAACAAAACCCATCCAGATGAACTAGAAAGAAAAATTCCATTCAAAATAACTACGGACATCATATACTTTCTTCCAAGATTCATAGTCTCTTTGTAAAAATAAAGATGGACTTAATATAGTTAGGGAAACATTAATTACTCATGGGTAGGTTAAGCTAACATAATGAAAATGACAGTGCTATGTAAATTAAATAACTTAATCAGTACTGCATAACTAGGATTACCAAAAGAATGTTTTATTGAACTAGAAAAAAATAACATATGGAGAATCTAATAGGTAATAATGAAAAAAAAAAAGAATGGGAAACAAGGTCTCAGAACCAGATCGCAAACTGTGCTACAAAGCAATTTTCATTAAAACTATTTTGAACTGTTTAAAAAAGTAAAAAGATCAGTGCAATAGCTGAGATACTCAGCATACAGATACAAACAAACATAATACCACATGTCATACACTGTAGCACCAATGCAATATTCACAGTGCCAACAGTGACTAAATATGCTTGGCATAGTTCTCAATCACAAAATATAACGGACTTTCCATATAGAAGACAGAAGCAAAACATTTATTTGAAAACCAGAAAACTGAATCCCAAAATCAGAAAGCTGAATCCATCATAGGAGCAAGGAAGTTAATATACCATAATACCACAGAGAGCCATAACATCCTTTAGCCTTCCCACAAATCAACACGCACAAACCTAGCTGTCTGTTTATCTGCCATCCTCTCTCTCTCCCACTGTCTAGCTGCTCTGACTCCCAGCTTCTTATGGGCTCTGTTCCATCCTTCAGCAAATTCCTCCTACCACAGACTCCATGTGATTACATTCAGCCTATTAGGGGGCAGGGAAGGATCTTCCAAGCAGGAAAGATCTTCAAATTACCATTACCATTATTATACCCAAAGACCCTAGAAACTGGGATGGAAGGATTCATTATTTTCCAGAAACTCCAGGGAAAAGCGTATATAGCAACTGGACAGACATTAGATTTCAACTAATGTTCCACAGAATATTCCAAGGATTCTCTCCAAATGGATAACAAGGATCAGCTGTAAAAAGATCACATCATAAATAAATTAGAGG
The DNA here is from genome assembly GCA_028627135.1 of Pseudochirops cupreus. Classification (NCBI taxonomy): domain Eukaryota; kingdom Metazoa; phylum Chordata; class Mammalia; order Diprotodontia; family Pseudocheiridae; genus Pseudochirops; species Pseudochirops cupreus. Next base: position 465,207,526 of record CM053581.1, on the reverse strand, counting down.
AGCAAGGAAGAAGTTATCTTTCATACCTTTAGATAAAGGAAGGGTTAAAGCTAAAAAAATATTAAAGAGGATTACATAAGATGAAATTGACAGTTTTGATTTTATATAAAAAGATCTTCCCCAAATAAATCAAATGTAAAAATTAATAAACAAGTAATTGAGAAAAAAAAATCTTTACAAAAACATTTTTTTCTGATAGAGGCCTCATTTTCAAGACATATAACAAAATGAAAGAACCAGAGCCATTCTGCAATAGATAAATAGTCAAAGGCTACGAATAAGCAGATTTCAAAGGATGAAATCCAAATTGTCAACAATTATGTATGAAAGTACTCCAAATCATTGAATTAGTTGTGTGGGGTGAGAGTGGGGAGTCAAGACATCAAAGGTTGAAAGCCTGGGTAACAGGAGAACAGGGATGCTGTCAACAGTAATAAGAAAGTTTGAAAGAAGAAAAGATGTTGGTGGGAAGTTAGAGTTGTTTTGGACATATTGAGTTTGAGATACCCGTGGAACATCTAGTTTAAGATATACAAAAGACAATAGATATTCTTTTACAATATTCTGAATTGCTAACTTCTTGTGTTCTGTTGTTCTTAAAAAATTTTCCATCAAATCTCTTTGCGTTTATTAGAATAGTAAATATATTAAATGTTAACATTTGTCATTCAGTTATCCCAAGTAGAAGTAAAGACAAAATAATTTTTGCTGTTCCCTCCCTGTAACCACTTTCTTTTTCTGTTGTTTTGGGATTTTTTTCTTTAAAAAAAAATGACAACTACATTTCCTTGTTTTAAATTTAGCCATTTTAATCTCTAAATGTGTATACAATAGCAGGTGTTGATTCTTTCAAGCACTGCTAAAGTATTTCAATGTCTTTTGCCCTGAAGTTGTTCAACAGAGGCAGTATGTAAAAAGGACTGGATTTTGAATTGGAGGACTAGGTTCAAATCGAGCCATGTAACCTCAGGCAAGCCACTCTGTAAACTCCATGTAACTTAGTCTTTATTGGTAAAGTGAAAATGATTCATACAGTCCCTTCCAGCTTTGGCTGTAATCTTATTCCTTTAGAACCTAATGAATTCTAAGCTTGTGATATTTTTGCTTTGTTATGATGATTTCATTTCTAATGATTTCTTTTTCTTTATTACTAGGAATTGGACAGTCCCTTCAGGTTATATGGGCTTACAATGAATCCGCTGCTTTACAATATTACCCAGGTTGTCATATTGTCTGCTGTTTCTGGTGTTATCAGTGACTTACTTGGATTTAATTTAAAGGTGAAAGCTTGCTAAACATTCTTGTTCTTTAGTACTAGAATGAGTATTGTGACATTTATTTTGCTTCAGACACTCCTTCTAAATTTTATACATATATAGTGCAGTGGAGGCTTTTTTGTGCTCTGATAGGAATAAAGAAAGAAACTGTGCATATAATTTCTAGGAATGATATGCATTCTATATTTATAACCCTATAGGAACTAATGATTTAGAGAATTTTTTATGAGAAAGACATTTGTAACACTCCCTCCTCTCCAGTTTTGTTTTTTCTTTTGGCTAAGATGATATGTACTTTTAAATTCTCCAGAATATTTTTAGAGAATTTATTTTTTTTACATGTGATTTCATTGGTGTAGGGGACTTCAGTGAGGAAACTGTCTCCAAAAGTCCAGGTCTAGAGCTGTTCCTTGGTCTGTATAATATTAGAGAGTTCCTTGGGGGTACTGAGAGTTTGAAACCTGTGTAGAGTTACAGAGCTAGTAGGTTGTCAGAGATAGGATTCAAACCCAGGTGTAAGGACTCTGAGATCTTTGTCCACTGTGCCCTACCATCCCATCATAGAGAATGCATGATGTAACCGTGTACTTAGTACAAATTCCTATACATTTCTGTTACAAGACATGAGGAAACTTCTTAGTGTTTTGTTTTTAAAATTGCTCAAAAGTAGGGGGACAGCTAGGTGACAGTGAATAGAGCACTGGTCCTGAAGTCAGGAGGATCAGAGTTCAAATCTGACCTCAAGACACTTACTAGCTATGTGACCCCTGGGTAAGTCACTTAACCCCAATTGCCTCCCCCACCTAAAGCTGCCCAAAATGATTATATGACCTGGAGAAGTGAGGATGGAGAATGTCAAAGAAAGGTGTGACATTCTTATTCTGTAAATCTGGCTTAATAACTTGAATGGTCTCTGACACTGTATTGTTTTCTCTTTAGCTTTGGAAGATCAAATCATGACAATATCGAGAAAAGGCCTCATCCTGTTTTCTGAAACAAGAGTACTGACTAAGCTGTCGAAAAGCAGTCACTGAATCTGTGCTTCAGAAGCTACAGTCTCCTTAAAGGATGTAGCTTAGAAAATTGAAGTGTTTACATCTGACTGTCTTGTGCAATTGTTATATTTATTTTTACCTTTTCACTGTTTTTACACTTTAGTCTTTATATTTTATTTTCAAACATTGATATACCTAGTTATTGAGAGGGTGATAAAAAACTGATATCCGTGTACTTGAGATCCTGGTAATAGTCCATAGTCAGTTACTAACGTAATGGATCCAGAGTATAGAAGTCATTGCTGAGAATTGTTTCCTCAGAGGTAGCGTGAACTTGCCTTACTTTAGAAAAAAATTCTTTAGGTTAAACAGTTTATAATGTTTCTGTAGACACAAAACTGAATACACCTAGCATTCTGATACATTCAGAATAGATTTAATTGTTCTGAACAAGAACCAACTGTAGGTTGACAGAAATAGTTGAATGATTTATTTACTGTGTTAGAACACTTTCTAGATCCAATCAGAGTTTACGCTGTATTTTACATTTGGAACAGTTCCAGGATCTAAACTGATTAAGCTGCAGTTTAAGCACCCTTCAGTATTAATAAATTAATATGGTATTATATAAAACAGGTCAACAAGTGCTCTTTGATGATAAAACTCTTAATGGAGCAATAATTGTAAGTGATTACAATGCTGTAAGGTATTTTGATAAAAATTAACTAGTAATAATTGTATTTATTTGAAACACTGGGCTGTTTGCACATCTCCAACTGTGCATGCTCAAAATGTGCACTTTTAAAATTATTACTTTTAATGTGTATCTTTATATGGAATATGTTATAGCGTACTGGGGCATGATATGGTATCCTTTTGAGTGAGGTCTATATGCTCATCTCACAAGTGAAGTGCCTCTTGATTTTACTAAAGTACCTTATGTTTACTCAAGTAAAATAGATTTTTTCCCCCATGGTACACTATAGCATATGCCATTTTATACCACACTTAAGTGAACAATCTGAGGATAAATACCCATAAAGGAAGATATATGTATATGCACACACACATCTGTTCCTACAACCGTATAAAAATTTTTCAGAAAATTACAATTTTTACAAACTCTGTCCTTTAAATTTCATCTGAGATATATACCTCCCTTTCTCATTGACATAAGGGCTATTTAGAAATATAATTTTTCTAGAAAATTGATTTCTCCACAAGTGTCAAATTGAGTACTTTATCTTATTGGCATATTAGGCAGATGGAGTTAACTTGAAGGTATCTTGTTGAATCTTGATTTAAGATTTTTGTATTTGTATAATCAATTATGACTAATGAATTTTCTGAAAACTGGACATTTGCCCCAAACCAGGAATTGTTTGAAACAAGTAAGAATCCTGTTTGAGCCAAGTCCATCATGTTAAATATATTCAAACCCTTATAATTTTTAGGAAATTCAACCTCGTAATTTATAAATTATTCATTGGAGACTGGTATATTTAGTTGAGTATTCACCCAAATCATAACTTCAAATGAGATATGTGTAAAGAGTAGAACCATGTAGACAACCCTTTGTTCATATCATTCCATACAATCAGTAGGTTTGGGGTAATTGAGCCTCAAATTGTGTGGTATACGCTACTTCTATGTAAAGCAACAAGTAAGCATTTTTAATAATTTGCCTGTGTACTAATAAGTTTTATAATGACCAAAGTGCATTCTGAATTTTTGAAGGAATGTATTACTGGAGCTTTAAGAACATATTTAGTTTCTCATGTGGAAAATTGGGCTATGTCTGATATGTTTCTTCTTCCTCTGTTGTCTCTTGTTGGAGTTGTTTTTAGGAATTATATTTTATAAACAACTTTTCAAAAATAAGGTACAAACCTACACAGAACTTACATTTTGCACAGAATATATTTTGAGAAAAAAAAGTACAGCATGAGTTCTGTTGGGGGTAAAAGTGAGACTTATATCTCAAAAATCAAAACTTTTTATTTCATAATGGAAGTATTTTTAAGAAATATGCTGATTTAAGAAAGCCTGTTTTAGAACTGAAGTTGGGAGATGAGTTATTGACTCCAGTTCACCTCTCAACAACTTTTTATTATTCTGCTGGATTATGTCACTAATGTTGGCAGCAAAAGGGCAATAAAATAATTTGTCATTGGAAGTAATTTTAGCCTGTCAAAGAAGCAGAAAAATGTAAATTATTGCCATTAAATATGTCATAAATGTAAGGAAATTAAAGAAATCGTTACACATCCCATAATATAGAAAAACCAGGTCAAAAATAGAGGTAAGTGGAAATGTGGCAGATATTGTGTGTTCTTTCTGTTTTCTTTTGTTTTGTTTTTTTTTGCCACATATATTGCAACTGAAAGTTTTGATCAGCAAGTTTAAAATAAAGAAATCTGTGGCTGATGGTATGAAAAATTTGTAGTAATTTTTAATAACTCATTCTCAACTACTTGCTATGGCTATATGTACATTAATTTGGTAATTGTCTTTATTGGGACCAAAGGAAGCCCACTTAGAATGAGGAGAGAAATCTCAGCATAACAGAAGTAGAAGTAACATTTCTGTGAAAGGAAAAAGGATGATGTAAATAGAATATAAACTCTAATAAAAATAAAGAAAGAGATAATATAAGGCTAGAATAAAAGTTAGGAAAGCTTAAAAATCATTGAACACCCTGAAAAAGAAGTAAAGGAAACAAACTAAAAATTCAAATGAGACAGAAGAAATATCAGTAAAAAAAGAGGAGAAAATGGAAAAACACATAACTACGAGAAAACATACCTCATCTGGACAAGATATAGAAAGACGATCTAAAACATCATCAGGCTCTTAGAGTGAAACAATAGCATAAAAACACCCTGTTTTAAGAAATCAAAATTGACCAGAATAACAAATCTATAAGCTTTAACTTGGCACTTGGTACTTATTGTAAATGTGAGATTGATGTCCAGTGGACCAATAAGTTGACATACTACTTACTATAGGAATTCTGTCCCCTATCATTCTTGCCATTTGTGCTATAAACAAAACCTGAAGATAAAGGAAGTTAATAGCTAAAACAAAAGGATAGTTCCGGGTTCTTTTTGGAGAGGTAAACAAAGGAATTACAGTAATATGTTTTATTATCTACCCAAAGGAAATGAGAAACATTTTCATGTTTTCATAGGATATTTTGTCATTAAAAAATCAAGGTTTGATATACTCTTGTGGAAATTTAATACAAAGTTCTAGAAATGACCTCATACTGTAGGGCTTTACATTAAAGTTACAATTTAGGAAGTATTTATCAAAGATATATTTTATGATCCTATATTGTAATCAGTTTTCTGAATCTTCCAGAATTTGTTAAGAACCTCAAAAATAAATCTACATAGTCTTTGATAATTGGTTATTTCATTACAAAAAATGAGGATGAGATACACATTACAAAGTGAAGATGAGAAGTATGTTGGAAAATTTGGATCAGGAATAAGGCATGAGAGTCTAAAATTTGTAGATTGCATTAAAGCCGCACGTGTAATCATGAATATTCACTTTGACAATAGAATTGGTAGGTATAGTACATAGTAGGCACTGAATAGTATTGCAAAATATGAAATGGGTATTTTAACAACACAAGATGACTCATTAATTATCTCTGTGTATGCCACTTATTTTTTAGAGCAAAGTAAATTCAATACAAACTGAGAGCAAAGGAAGATTAAACCATACAATTGAACAATTTAATCCTGCCCAATTCAGATAAGTTAGGAATAATGTAAATTTGGTAATGGATAGAATAATGAATGTAGACTCAGATGCTGTCATATAAACATTTAGTTGATAGAAATCAATTGCTGTAACAAGGAGATCAAAAGAACAAAAAGTGCCTTAGACATCAAACACTAGATTTACCAAGCAGAAAGATGCCAGCCAAAAAGGGAAAAGTATCAAAAACACTTGTTTGAAATATATAGTTGCGTCGAAAAACCATATTTGAACTTTTATCAATCTCATGAATGCTTAGAGAGGGGGTAGAAATAAAAGGAAGGTGAAAAAACAAGAACATAGATTTGGAAGAGAATTTAGAAGTCATCAGCTCCTTCATTTTATAAATGAAGAAAACGTAGATTAGATAACTTTCTTAGGATCACAGAGCTAGGAAGAATTTGAGGCAAGATTCAAATGCAGATTTTCTTTATTTCAAGTCTATCCATTCCAGTTACATTCCAATACACCACTAGACTAAATATACTAAGAAATGCTGGAATTCACACAATTTTGAGGGCTTTGAGGGATCAATTCATAAGGAATCTGAAGGAAGGAAAAGTAACAAAAGGGTCAAGAGAAAGGACTCACACCATATTAGTATCACCTCCTGCTCCCAGGACTAAGAAAGGCAACTGTTGACAAATGTCTACTTTCCCATTTATGTGGAATATTTATGAAAGCCATCTAAACCCACATTGAAGTATCTATGATGAGGGTACTGGTAGGGAAAAGGCAGGCTTTTGGAAGCAATATTACAGAGTAGACCACTTCTGTCATCACACAATTGACCAAAAGAGCACAAGAGCTCACTGTGCATGTTTTCCAATTTTTAAAAAGTATTTCATTAAGTAGAGCAAATCATAACTTTAAAAACCTGTCTTCCAACAATATGTCTGTCATACCTCAAAACCATTCAAGACTCCTTGGAAGATGATGGTGGTGGTGACAGCATTTATATAGTGCTTTAAGTTTTGCAGAGTGCTTTACAGAAGTTTCATTTTATCCTTACAACAGCTCTAGGAGATAGGCTTTATTATTATCCCAGTTTTACAAGTTAACAACCTCAGGCAGAGAAAGGTTAGATGACTTCCCAGGCTCACAAACCTAGGAAGTCTTAGTCTGAATTGGAACTTGGGTCTTCTTGACTTCAGGTCCAGGGCTTTGTCTACTGTACTACTAACACTGTTTGACAACTGATAGTTAGTATGGATACTTACTGAAGATATTTGCCACTGTAATGAATGAGGTTGAGCACAGAGTCCAAGTTAAAGATGGTCAAAGCTTTCAGATGGCCCTCTTTGTGGGTAACACCACACTAAGGTCATTAAACCTCAGAACATTACAACATCTCCTGAATGAGATCTGTAACCATTCTAAAGAGTCTGGCCTGACCATAATCAGCATTTTAAAAACTAAATGGGGACTTCTGGGAGTGGAGCCAATATGGCAGAATAGAGAAAGCACTCAGCTGATCTCTCTCATTTCCCTCCAAACAACTTTAAAATAATGCCTCATAAAGAATAGAAATCTGGAATAAATATTCTTCTGCCCAAGAAACTTGGAGGTTCAGAAAGAGAGCTGTGACATGGAGGTAGAGTCTATTGCAGAGCCCATATGGATAAAACACCAGTAATAGGACTAGGTGGTGGTGACAGAGGCAACAGCAGTGCTGGGAATTCTCAAGTCAGAAATAGTAAGGGGACCTGGGAATTGGTCAGAAAGAAATTATAGGAGACCCTGTTCTACATCTGAAGGCAAGACTAGGCATTGTTAAGGCCATTGCCTATACCCCATTCCGGGTCAGAGTTCAGTGGTGGAGAGAACCAGATTTGGTCAAGAGGGAGCAGGAACTCTTGAGGGGTAATACACTTTTGGTCATGAGGGATCAGAGACCCTGAGGAGTACTATTAGTCTGAAGGGACCAGGGGCCCTTCTTGAGGAGAGCAGTGACCACATTTTTCCCCAGATCACACCACCTTGGTAGCACTAAAAACTTCTAAACCCCCAGAAATAGTTCTGAAAACTTTGCAAAAGAGCCTGAAGCTTGAGACAGTTTTCCTCCTCTCCTCCCCCTGAAGAAAATTATACCTACAAAACAAAATTGACCAAATGGAAAAAGAGGTACAAAACTTGACAGAAGAAAATAACCCCTTAAAAATAAGAATTGAGCAAGTGAAAGCTAATGACTTCATGAGACATTAGGAAACTAGAAAAAGTCCAAAGGATGAATAAATAGAAGAAAATGTGAAATATCTCTTCAGAAAAACAACTGGCCTGGAAAACAGGTCAAGGGGAGATCATTTGAGAATTATTGAACTACCTGAAAGGTATGATCAAAGAAAGAATTTACACATTATATTTCAAGAAATTGAGGAAAAGTGCTTTGATATCGTAAAATCAGAAGGTAAAATAGAAAGAATCTACCAATTACCTCCTGAAAGAGATTCCAAAATGAAACTTCAAGGAATATTATGGCCAAATTCCAGAGCCCTAAAGCCTTGAGGAGAAAATAATTCAAACATCCAGAAAGAATCATTCAAATACCATGAAACCACAGTCAGTATTACCCAAGATTTAGCAGTTGTTAATCTTGTCAAGGAGCAAAGGGCTTGGAATATGATATTCCAGAAGGCAAAAGAGCTGGGATTACAACTGAGACTAGCCTACCCAGCAAAACAGTATAATCCTTCAAGGGAAAAAAATAGTGAGTATTTAATGAAATAAAGGACTTTAAAGCATTTCTGATGAAAAGACCAGAGATGAATAGAAAATTTGACTTTCAAATGCAAGCCGCAAGAGAAGCATAAAAAGCTAAACATGAAAGAGAAATCATAAGGGAATTAATAAGGTTAAACTGTTTGCCTTTTTATATGGGAGGAGGATACATGTAACTTTTAAGAACTTTTTTTTTCTCATTAGGGCAGTTAGAAGGATTCTATATAGAAAAAGGACATGGGAGTGAGTTGATTATATTGGAATGATGTAAAAAGAGCAAGGATAAGAAAGGGATGCCCTGGGAGAAAGGATAAGAAAGAGGAAGAATGGGGGAAATGGCCTCACTTAAACGAGGTGTGTGGAGAAGAGCTTTTACAATGAAAGAGAAAAAAGTGAAGGAGTGGGCAACACTGGAATCTCGCATATAAATTGGTTCAAAGAGGGAACATTTGTGTGTGTGTTTATATGTGTACTCAATTGTTAATAGAAACCTATCTTGCCCAATAGGGAAGTAGGATGGAAAAGGAATAAGAAAAAGTGGGGGGGAGAGGGAGAGGGTGGTCATAAAAGTGGGGGGTAGATAAAAGAAGACAGTGGTAAGAAGCAAAACAGATTGCAGAGGAGGGACTGGATAAAAAAGATAAACAGAAGAAAATAGAATGGAGGGAAATGCCCAGTTAATAATCATATGTGAATGTGAAGAACTCACCCAAGAAATAGAAGTGGATTAAAAACCAGAATACAACAGTGTTATTTAAAAGAAACACCTTTGAAACAGACATAGTAAAAAAAAAAAAAAGGTTAGAACAGAATCTTTCATACTTCAGTTGAAGTAAAAAAAAAAAGGCAGGGGTAGTTATCATGATCTCAGATAAAACAAAAGCAAAAACAGACCCAAGTAAAAGGGTATAAGCAGGGAAATCCACTTCTTGCTAGAAGGCATCATAAACAATGAAGTAATGGCAATACTAAACATATATTCAACAAATGGCATAGCATCAAAATTCCTAAGGAAAAATTAAATGGATTATAGGAGGAAATAGTAAAACCGTACTGGGACCTCAACTTTCCCTTCTTAGAGCTAGATAACTACCGTAAAAATAAGTGAGAAGGAAGTTTAAAAAGATGAATAGAATTTTAGGAAAGTTAGGTATCCTAGACCTCTGGAAAAAACTGAATGGGAGTTTTTTCTCAACTATACATGGTAACCTTCACAAAAATGTAACCTTCACCAACAACCTCACAACCAAATACAGGAGAGCACTGGAACTATGCCCAAAAGGCAATAAATAATTGCACACTCTTTGTATGTAATACCAGTAATACCACTTCTGGGGTTGTATCCCAAAGAGATCATAGAAGTGGGAGAAAGACCCATATGTACAAAAATATTTATTGCAGCTCTCTTTGTGGTGGCAAAAAACTGGAAATTAAGGGGATGCCCATCAATTGGGGAATGGCTAAACAAGTTGTGGTATATGAATGTAATGGAGTACTATTGTGCTATAAGAAATGGGGAGGAGACGGTCTTCATATTCACCTGGAGAGGCTTATACGGACTGATGCTAAGTGAGAAGAGCAGAAACAGGAGGAATTTGTACACAATCACAGACACATCATATGTGTGACAACCAACTTTGATAAACTGGACTCTTTTCAGCAACGCACAGTTATAAGACAACTCTACAAGTCTCAAGATGGAAGGATCTAGATCTAGAAAGATCTAGAAAGAACAGAGTTTAAATGGAGACTGAAGCAATCTACATGTTATTGTTCTTTTTCATATTTGATTTTCTTTTTTCCCACTGTTCACTCCATTGGTTACATCCTTTCTATACAATCAGACTAATGTCCAATGTGAAAATATTTGCAGATCCTATACTTGATTGTATGCTGCCATGGGGGGCGGGGGAAGAGGGAGGGGAGAAAATTGAAACTCAAGGGATTGTGGAACTGAATCTTATAAACTAAAAGTAAATAAACAAATCAATTTCAAATAAAAACATACAGGAGAGCAATTAAATACATTCTTTTCAGACTATAATGCAGTTAAATTATGTTCAGTAAAGAGCTGTGGAAGCACAGGTGGATCAAGGAATAATCACTGAAACAATCAATTTCATTAAAGAGGACAACAATGAGACATTTCAAAATTTGTGGGATGCAGTCATTATATCTCTAAACATGTACATCAAAAAAAGAGAGGAAGAGCAGTTCAATGAATTGGGCGTGCAACTGGAAAAAAAAACTAGAAAAAGAACAATTTTAAAATTCCCAATTAAATGCTAAAAATAGAAATCTTGAAAATCAAAGGAGAGCTGAATAAAAGTAAAAAATATGAATAAGTCAAACTAAGAACTAGTTTTATGAAAAAGCCAGTAAAATAGATCATTGCTAATTTGATTATAAAAAATTAAAAACACAAATTACTAGTATCAAAAATGTAACAGGTGAATGTACTGCCAACAAAGATGAAATTAAGGCAATTACTAGGAAGTACTTTGCCCAATTATATGCCAGTAAAACTGACAATCTAAATGAAATGGATTAATATTTACAAAAATATGAACTGCCCAGATTAACACAAGAGGAAATAGAATAACTTATTAACCCTATCTTAGAAAAAAATTTGAACAAGCTATCAATGAGCTCTCTAATTTAAAATTACCACGACCAGATCAATAGACGAGTCGTTATTGTTGTTCATCTTTCATTTTTGAAGAGGACCAGTGTCATTACAGGGTGACGTCTTCACTTGCATGTGAATTGGATTTAAGTGAGAGTGAGTTGTGCAAGGCAGTCAACTTCGCTTTCTCTTCCAGAGTCATTGAAGTCCACTAGAAAGACAGAAGTCAGGATTGTCTGGTGATAGGCCAGGATACAGTGGATGAACTTGGTGTCTTTGGCATTTGGCCAAGTTCTAAGTACTCCACAGCACCTGCTTCGGCCACCTCATGGCTATTGGAACAACACCTGCTCATTCTGGGGGGGTGGGGGGAGGTCTTCCCATGCTTATTCACTGATGACTCTAAGGCTGTCAGTTCCCTACTACTTTTCAGGACACCATCATCCTCCCAGTTCCCTAAGCTCACAACCTAGGAGTGCTAACCAGCATTCAACACAGTGTCTGGCACATAATAGGCAATTAATAAATGTTTATTAAATTGAATGATAATTAGACATGACAAAGGTCCTTATATTAACAGGATTTTGTTACTTGATAAATAATAAGAATTTCATTATTAAAACTATAAGGTTATCCTCCTTCCCCAGCCATTAACCATTAATGCTACCAAAGTCCTTGAAAAGTTGGTTCATGTTATTTCCTTATTGCTATCCAGTTTTTATTTTTCTGCACCTTTCTGCACCTTTCACCAACTTCATAGCTGATGGATCTTAATAGAAAAAAATACTGAGTTGAAAGCTACTATAAGTATAATTTTGGTTATATTACAGGACCACAGACTTAGAGCTAGAAGGAGCCTTAAAAGTCATTTAGAACAAGCCCTCATTTCACTAGTAAGAAACAATGCTTTGCACAGTGATAGGCACATAGGTGCTCAATAAATGTTTACTGACTCTATTTTTGTTTATATGATAGTAGCTATTCTGAATATTATGGTTTTGTTTCACTTCACACAATTCTCATGTTTTTCTAGTGCAGCAAATACTATTAAATTCATATGCCACAATTTGCTCGTGTGTTTCCCCAACTGATGGAGAGATACAGACAGTTTAGACCACTCATTGTAATGTAGTGTCCACTTTAGAAACACTTGCATTCCAGAAGTTTGTATTTGGTAGTTTTGGAACTTTGGACTCAAGGTACCCTAGAAAAAGTGTTCATAGGATACATCAAAGTATGTAAAGAATTATTTTACATTATATAAATATGCATATATTCATATTTGTGCCTAATGGTAGCCATTTCTATGTCAGTGGGGAGAGGGAATGGGGGAAAAAGACATTTACATAATAATTTTAAAAGGAATAGCAAGCATCTTTGTCAAGATTCCAAATTGGCTCACAAAGAGTTGGACAGTTGAAAATGACTAAACAACAACACCAAAACCAAATTCCCTTTATGACACAAATATGGTTTTGATACTTAAACCATGGATAACAAAAAAAGAAAAGAAAATCTATAGACTTATTTCCTTAAGGAATATTCATGCAAAATTTTTAAATAAAACACTAGCAAGGAAATTACAGCAATATATTGCAAAGATCTATACTATGACCACATGCTATTTCTACCAGGAATACAGGGCTAGCTTAATATTAGCAAAACTATCAGTATATGATTGATCATTTCAATAACAAAAACCATATGATTATATCAACAGCAGAAAAAATATTTCACAAAATTCACCACCTATCCCTGTTTTTTAAAAAACCCGCCCCACTAGAATAGGAACTAAGAGAGCATTCTTAAAATAAACAATATCTACCTAAAATTAGAGCAAGCATCTGTAACAGGAAAAACCTGAAGCTTTCCCAATAAGATCAGAGGGAAGCAAGGATGTCCGCTCTTATTCAATATTGTACTAGAGATGCTAGCTATAGTAGTAAGACAAAGATGGAAGGAATGAAAATAGGTAACGAAGAAACACAATTATTGCTCTATGCAGACGGTATGAGAGTATACCTAGAGAACCGTAGAGAATCAGCTGAAAAACCAGTTGAAAAGTAGCAGCTTCAGCAAAGTTGTGGAATATAAAGCATGCCCACATAAATCATCAACATTTCTATATACTGCCAACAAAACCAAGTAGGAAAAGATAGAGAAATTCCGTTTTAGATAACTACAAACAATGTAAGTTGGGACAATATGAACATAATTACAAAATACTTCACACAAATAAAGACAAATCTAAACAGCTGGAGAAATATTAATTGCACATGGGGAGCTTGCCCCAATATAATAAAAATTACAATTCTACCTAAGTTAATTTACTCATTCAGTGCCATACAAGCAGACTGCCAAAGAAGTAGTTTTTGGAGCTAGAATCACTAGTTAACAAAGTTCATCTGGAAGAATATCAAGGGAATCAGTGGAAAAAAAAATGGTAAGTCAGCCTTGCAGTTCCAGATTTCAAACTATACTACAAAGTGGTAATCATCAAAACATTTTGGTCCTATAATCATCAAAACATATTGGTCGTGGCTAAGAAATAGAGTGGCAGAGCAGTGGAAATAGATTAGGCACATAATTAATACACAGTAGTAAATAACCATAGTAGCCTAGTGTTTGATAAACCCAAAGATCCAAGCTTTGTGGACAAAAACTCAACATTGGACAAAAATTGCTGAGAAAACTGAAAAGCAGTTTGGCAGAAATTGGGCATAAACCACTATCTCACACTGTATACCATTATTAGGTGAAAATGAATAAATGATTTAGACATAAAGGGTGATATTATAAGGAAATGAGAGTAGCGTTGGAAAATATACTTGTCAGAACTATGTTAAAAAAAGACTTTGTGACCAAATGAGAGAGGGGATCACAGGAAGTAAAACATAATTTTGCATGAAATTAAAAGGCTTTTGCACAAACAAAACTAATGCAACAAAATTGAAGGAAGACTAGAAACTGGGAAAATTTTTAGAGGAAGTTTCTCTGATAAAGGCCTCATTTCTCAAATATATGGGGAATGGAGCCAAATTTATGAAAACAAGAGCCATTCTCCAGGTGATAAATGGTCAAAAGATACAGACAGGCAAGAAGAAGACATCAAAGCTATGTATAGACATGTGAAAAAATAATCAATATCATTACTGATTAGAGAAATACCAATTAAAATAACCTTGAGATACCACCTCACTCCTATCAGATTAACTAATATGCCAGAAAAGGAAAATTACAAGTATTGGAGGGGACGTGGAAAATTTGGGACACTACTGCCTTGTTGGTAGAGTTGTGAACTATTCCAACCATTTGAGAGAACAATTTGGAACTATATTCAATGAGTTACAAAAGTGTACACATTATTTCTCCCAATACTACCACTGCTAGATTTGTATCCCAAAGAGATGAAAGAAAAGGTAAAAGGATATACTTGTACGAAAAATATTTACAGTAGCTCTTTTTGTGGTGGCAAGGAATAGGAAATTGAAGGGATGCCCATCAATTGGGGAATGGCTCAATAAGTTGTGGTATATGATTGTGATGTAATACTATTGTGTTGTAAGGAATGATGAGCAGGATGGTTTCAGAAAAACCTAGGAAGACATGCAAAAGTACACAAAGGAAAGTGAACAGAACTAGGAGAACATTTTACACAGTAACAGCAATATATGATAAACTGTGAAAGACTTAGCTGCTCTGATTAAGATAAGACAAATTTAAAGGACCCATGATGGAAAATACCATCCATCTCTGGAGAAACAATGAACTCAATGCAAATTGAAGCATATTTTTGTTTTTTTACTCTTTATTCTTTTTTTTTCGTCTGTGTTTTCTTTTGCAACATGGCTAATATGGATATATGTTCTTCATGACATCAAATGTGTAATCGATATCAAATTGCCTTCTCAAGGAGTACTGTACAGAAGGAAGAAAGGAGAGAATTTGGAACTCAAAAAAATTTTAAATGATTGTTAATTTTTTACATGTGATTGGGAATTATTTAACAAAATAAATAAAAAATATTAAAAATTTAAAAATAAGTGGTTGAAGTCATAGTCTAATATTCAGTTAGACAACCTATTACATTCATCTTTCATTATATCTACTTACCTATCTATATATCTGAGACAGTGCAAATGGAAAATAGGCTCAGAAATAAGCACAGGGAGAAATGGCTGAATTACCTTCAGGAAATTGTAAAGCTCCTTTGATGATCCAAATTTCCCCCAGAAATAAAGGTTCATCTTTTTAAAACCAATATTCTGCCAGTAGTGTTGTATACCTATGAGTCAAGGAGCCCCATAGCCTCCAAGAATTAAAATAGTGCAGTGGAGAAGGGCATGATGGATAAGAGCTAGCCACAATTTAACTAATATAAACATTCTAAGAAAAATTGGAATAAGAGACATCAGGGAAATGTAGATGGGCTAATGACATGGTGAGAGCAAAGAATAACAGGTTCCACTGTTAGGAACTGTCCTGCTGGCAGGAAGCACAAAGCAGAGAACATGGTTAACACACAGGGTAGACTGTAGTAATAGTATGGGAGAATATGCAGAAGAGCTGAACAGGAAACGAAGGCATGGACAAATAGGCACGATATGCATTGGTAGAGTGAACATTCAAACTGATAAGCTCACAGATCCATCTGAGGATTGTTAAATTTTATAAAGGGAAATCAGTCATGGTTTGGAACGGCTCGCTAAAGTAATTCCTCCTCTGTTCTTCTTGGCAAGCTTCTGTCTCTCTTTAATTCCCATATCTCCATCATTATCTTGCCTAGAAGGTGGCAGAACCTGTACAGTAAGGCTCTTTAGCTTAACTTTGTGCCTCCATTCTCTTATTCTTCATCATTTTAGAAATTCAACTAAGGAGCCAGGGAGATGGGAATTTAACTGCTAGAACCAAACTCTGCTACTCATCACTCTGCATAGGTAGTTTATATTTAGAAGGGAGGGGAAGAGGAGAGAGGAGGCAAGAATGAAAGAGGTCAGAGGTCCCTTATTTAGAATATTAGAATTGGATGGGAACTTAGAAGTAACTCATAAGTCTCTCATTCTACAGATGAGAGAACTGGGGTTCAGAGCAGTCAAGCTCAGTCACACAGATCACAGCCAGATCTTCCGCCTGCCACTCTGGCGTTCTTTTTTGTCTGCTTCCTGAGGGAGAAGTCCAAGTTCATGACAGCTATATCATAGAAAAGGGGCAGGGAAAGGCCTCAACACTCAACACATGTAGGCAGTGTTGCTAATAAAGACATCTGTCAGACTGACGATTAAAAGCTGTGAAAGGAGCAGCAGTGACTAGAACAAATTTAGTATCTATTTTTGACAGCCTTTGTTTCATGTTTACATATGTAAAGATGGTTTTTATTTTGTTTTTTGGCAGTAGTTACACTCAGAGACCCTGTTGATCTTTGTTGCAAGCTTGACAGTACACATAAATGACACTGTTCCTGCCCTACGGGTATAAAGAGAGATGATATTCCCGGGAATACAACCTGTCAGATGAGTGGCATCTGTGAAATTGAACCACTTTCTCTTCCCCTGAGTGCTCATCAGTAAAGTGCAGTGCTAGCAAGCCTTGGAAGAAGAAATGAGTTTTAAAGGAGTGGTTTGAAGGGAGACAGACTAACAATCTGGCAGAGAGGTTTAAACTGCATGAGAACACGCCTTCTCCTCCTCCGCCATCCCTCACATCTCCCAATAAACTGAAGAAGGGAACAGAAGTGAAAAGAACATGTGATCCAGTGTTCAAACCTTGTTTCCTAGTTCCTTCTTATTGTTGCATAACTTAGACAGCTGGCGTAGGTCCCTGGTACAAGGAAAAAGAAAACCTCCTCACCCTTTCCTATGAAAACTTGCATGGAGTGAGAGGGTGACTGTGACTTGCTCTTGGAGGAAGAAAGAACTTCAGTAACAGCTACTGGGCTAAGAGAAGATGGCTCCTGATGCCCAGGGACTGAAATAAAGTGCCCCTCAAAAAGGCCCCAAACGAGACAATTTCCAAGAAGAATACTGAAGCAGTCAAACGAAAGGAAGACTATTAGTGCCTATGATCAAAATACTCTGGGGTTCATATTCCCTTAAACCATAGCTCCAGAGTCCATATCAACATGTTTACTTTTAATAGCTAGCCAGGGGAGAAAATTAGTCCCAAACAAAAGCATTCAATCGCAGCCCTTGTCCCAAAGCCTTTTTCTCCCTGGTGGAGACAAATGATCTGTTCTGGGTAAGCAGAGGACTGGAGACTCCTCTAGGACTTCTTAAGCTTCGAGTCACTTAGGATACCTCTACTCTCCATCCAGAGGAAAGATAGAAGGAGCCAAACTCATTTAGGGTTGCTGGAGGAAAAGACTCTGGGAAGAGGAGAGAAACTGGCAATCTGCTATGCCCAGACACACTAGAGATTGAAGGGAGTTTCCCCTTGGGTGAAATCTAGAACTTGCTCTCTCTTGCTTGAGTTTCATTATCTCACTCCCAGTGGAAAAGCACTGTCACTCTGTGTTGTCTGGTATCTATTCTATGTATACCTTCTCTGATTTCTGGTTTTTTGTTTGTTTGTTTGTTTGTTTGTTTGTTTGTTTGTAGGGGGGGAGGGCAGGAAGGAAGGTTAAGTGACTTGCCCAAGGTCACATGGCTAGTTTTGTGTTAAGTTTCTGAGGTCAGATTTGAACTCAGGTCCTCCTGACTCCAGAGCCGGTGCTCTATTCACTGCACTGCCTAGCTGTCCCCTGATTTCTGTTTTGTCATTATTTGGACAAATGGATTTCTGTGCTATTTGGCTCCACCCCATTTGCTATGTGTATTCATTGTGGAATTGGTATTTGGTAGGAAAGGGGACAAGACTTGGGTATAGAGCTTGGGGTCCTCCTTTCCCCCAATAATGAAACAGCAATCCAATATTAGATTGAACCTCATCATATCCCCTGGAATAGTATATGTAAGGGAGTGTTTAGATATAATTCTAGCCCAGTATCCTCTCTCTCTCTCTGTGGAGAGCAGAATGGTCTCCAGCCCTAACATATTGCTCCTATTTTCGGCAGGAATTAAAGTCTCTCTTGGAGAAGGGAAGAGGAGAAGAGGCTCAAGATGGCTATTCTGCCTCCCTTTGAGGCTAGATTCAGGGAGATAGCCCTCGCCACAAGCGAGGGCTTTGCTATACATGAGCCTTTTACGTAAATGACATGGAACCTCTTTCCTTACATGAGGAGCTCTCTCTATACAATGAAATAGCTTTAAAGAAAATTAGCGGGGGGGAGGGGGAGAGGGAAGGGGTAGGTGGCACAATGAATAGCACAACAGCTCTGGAGTCAGGAGGACCTGAGTTCAAATCTGACCTCAGACACTTAACACAAAAAAACTAGCCATGTGAAAACTTGGGCAAGTCACTTAACCCCAATTGCCCCCTCCAAAAAAAAAGAAAAAGAAAAGAAAATTAGCAGGGGTGGCTAGGTGGAGCAGTGAATAGAGCACCAGCCCTGGAGTCGGGAGGACCTGAGTTCAAATCCAGCCTCCGACACTTAACACACACACATTAAAAAAACTAGCTGTGTGACCTTGGGAAAGTCACTTAACCCCAATTGCCCTACCTTCCCCCCTCCAAAAGAAAGCAAAAAAAAATATTAAAATTAAAATTCAATTAAATTAAACAAAAAAACTAGCTTAAGAAAAAAAGAAAATTAGCAACAGAACAACACCTTGCCCCAATAAATGGGGGGCAGCCTTTGACACCAGTCATGATCTTCTTCACCTTTATACTATCTTCTCGCTGGGATCCAAATCAGGGGGTGTGTGAACTTGGATGAGGAAAAAATATACCTTTAGTATGTGAAATTTATCATTTCCTTCAATTATGAATTCAGGCAACAAACATTATTCTAGGAAGAGGGCATAGGTTTAACCTGACTGTCCATGATGGAAAAAAAAATGCATTAAGAAGCCCTGCTCTTGGGGCAGCTAGGTGGTGCAGAAAATAGAGCACTGGCCCTGAAGTCAGGAGGACCTGAGTTCAAATGTGACCTCAGACACTTAACACATACTAGCCATGTGACCTTGGGCAAGTCACCCCAATTGCCCTGCCCTTCCTCCTCCAAAATGCAAGAAGGAAGAAGAAGGCGAAGGAGAAGACAGAAAGGAGAAGGAGAAGAATAAGGAGGAGGTGGAGAAGGTGGAGAAGGAGGAGGAAGAGGAGGAGGAGGAGAAGCCCTGCTCTATGCTATCTACTATCTTGCTTGGTTAATCTTATCAATTACCATTGGGTTCAGTTATCACCTCTTAAGATTGATGGGAAAAGTGGACACATGTTTGGAAAGGTACATACATGGGGCACACTATAATCATGATATATGTGTTGAGGGGTACACACATAGGAAAATCAAGTCTAGGGCACACATTCAGGGGAGATCCAAAGGAAATGGGTGCGGTCAGGTTGTACATGTGAGAGGATATGTTTGTATATGCTGGTCACATGTATGGAAGGGCAGCTCGTGCCTCTGAGTCTTCAAGTAATGGCAATATGGTCCTCACACTGGGCCTGCTCTGTTGGTCTTCAGACTTCCACTGAAGACTGCATGGCTCTGCTCACTTCAGCTCAACACACAGTCTCCTTTGAATGCTGCTCTGGTACATGCTTTGCTACCTCCAGTTTCCAGTTCAGCTGGATTCCATGCCTCTCTTTCTTAAAACAAGAGCAGAAGCTGCCTAATTTTTTTAGTTTAAAGCCCACAGACTTTTCCCAGATTTCTTGGAGAAGGCAGAAAACTTTTGCCTAGAAATAAGTAATAAACCATCCCAATTTTGCTCCCTTAATCTCTGCTACTGAAGTCTCTAATATCCCTCTGTCTGGAGATTCTCAGAGCTGGGTCTCAAGCATTGTAGAAGAGCAGGATCTTCCCAACTAGCTAATGCCTTCAGACTTAGACTCATTTGAACCTACAAAGGCAGTAGAGTGTTGGTTTTGGAGTCAGGAAAATCTGGGTTCAGATGCTACTTCAGACAAGCATAATCTGTGTGACTGTGGACAAACCATGTAATAATATCTTTCTACCTCAGTTTCCTCATATGGAAAATGAGGGAATTTAACCTGGCCACCTCTAAGATCCCACCATTTAGATCTAAATATATTATCATATTCTTTGGCCCCCTCTTCCTGTCCAATGACTTAGAATCTAGTTCTACATAAGTACTCCATCTATATGCTCTTATTTAATCTGTGAAGATGGCCTTAAACAAGAAAAATAGGTTAGATAATGGTTACTTGCCTAGTAGGATTCAGGGTTCCTCACAATTTTTGAACCTTAGGCCTCTTCTATGTCCAATTTAGATGAGTGGGACTAAAAAGAATCACAGAGACAAGTTAATACTCCCAAGGCAAGGTCATTGTCTCTTTTATGTGCCTTAAAGGCATCCCCAACTCTTAGAGAGATACCGCCAATCCCAAGCTCACAGGCCCTTTGAAACATTCCATTAAAAAATAGTGAAACCATCAGGGAGACAGGAAAGAGAAAGACACACTCAGGGTTCAGAAAATATGGGGGAACCTCAGGGTCAGGATAAGCAAAATTGTGACAGGTGACTTTTATCTTGAGAGGTGATGTGGCATGGTAGATAGAGAGCAAATTTCAGAAGCAGAAAAAAACCAATACCAAAGAAATAGGTTTAGATACAGTTTTTAAAAATTACTTTAGTGCCCTCAAACTGTATTTTCTGTATCTCTTTCTCTTTTTGGTGCCTTCCCTTAGAGACTGTCTCTACAACACACACACACACACACACACACACACATCCTCCTTTTACCTTAGCGTGCCTTCCCCAGTAATGCTGCATACTCTGGACCTGCTGAGCCTTAAACAAATCTGATTTTTAACTCTGCCCCATTTCCTCAGAAATGAAGTTCTCCACTAATGTGAAACTGTATTATCAGAGGTTCATGTTAACGTGATGTCACTTCAAGGCAGCCATTAACACTTCCTAAGAAGCCGTCTGGAAACACTACCTCACCCCAGAGAAGTGACAACAATGGTGAAGGTTTCAGGCATAGAAAGCAAAAGGGTGGAACATCTGTGGAATGGAATGATTTTCTGCCAAAGTATGACCTACAAGCAGCTGCCTGCGCTGTCCATGTCAGTAGCTGGTCCTGTCACTGGTGGTCCATACAAGGAAGTAACCATAGCTGTCAGAAAGGCCTAGTTTGTTGGGGTCCACTCATTATTCAAGTAGAAACTAGATCATAACCTCCTGTCAAGTGCTTCATAGAGATTTCCACATCAAGAGTGGGCAAGGCTAGACGACCTTTAAGGTTTCCTCTCATTCTGATTCTCTGACAGCATCATTCATGATGTATGGTTATGTTCCACTTATCAGGAAGCACTGGTTAGCTCAGAAGAGCTGGGCTTTGCCCTTGACTCATTTTCCGTTCTTGGCCAATAAATCACTAAACCTGCTGGGCTAATTTAGTCTCAGGACATTTATAAATGGGCCATCAGATAGATGTCTTTTGACCTTCTTGACTCATAGGAATAATGTGAAAGTAATGGTAAGAAGTTGAGGAGTCAGGAAAACTGTGCTAGTGCAAGTTCTAACAGGAGCTTATGCAAACTTCCTGCTTTTCTTCTCTGAGTTTCGGTGTTCTCCTTGAGAAAACAAAGGTGTTAGACTAGAATTTCTGTGGTTTCTTTTCTTCAAGTCATGAAATTCTGTAATTCTAGGTTATGTGTCAAGTACTTGGCAAACATTGTAGTATAGGGGAGAAAGAGCACTTATGAATTTGGAAAACAAATTTTTAGGCCTTGCTTCAGAGTTATTATTAGAATTAAATGACTAAAGACTTTCCCAGGACATTGAAATTTAGAGGAGGACGAAAAAAATATGACAGTTAGATGGTACTGTGGACAGAGCACCAGACCTGGGGTCAGCAAGACCTGAATTCAAATCCAGTCTCAGACACTTACCAGGTAGGTGACCCTGAGCAAATCACTTAACCCTGTTTGCCTCAGTTCCCTCATTTGTAAAATGAGCTGAAGAAGGAAATGGCAAGCCACTCCAGTATCTTTGCCAAGAAAACTCCAAATGAGGTCACTATGAGTCGAATAGAACTGAAAAACAACTCAACAACAACAATAAATTATACCAAGAGAATTCTGTCCTAAGCCCTGCTCCTCCATAGCAGTAGGACAAGTCTATCCCAGGGTCTCATCATATAATTTACCAGGATGTCTGTCTAGAGGACAGTGTGGGAGTCTCTCCTTCCACCACAGTTGACAGGAAGATATATTCAATTATATTTCTCTCAAGCACTAAAATTGCTACTTAATGATTCTGTCCCAGCCCTAGTTTCATAATTTTCAAAATGATAAGGCTGAGCAAAATGATTTCTAAGGCTCCTTTCATTTCATTTGTCTTGCTCTGGGACCATGGAAAAATCGGTATATTACTTCTCTGAAACTCAGCTTCCTCACCAATCAGAATTCTTATGAGGAAAGTGCTCTGTAAAAACTCCAAAGTGATATTAAAATATTAACCACAATTTAAGATTACAAAAATAAAGACAATGTTGCTGTTAGTGTCATTACTTTTTTTTTTGGAAGTTTAGTGTTTCTTTCTTAATTCCGAGATTCCATCACTTTTAGAAACAATTGAACCTTTTCTTGTTGTATTTAGTATAATTCATTTCTGGGAATTGGATCTTTATTTTGTACTAAGGCATTTTACTCAACAGTTTCAAGATAGAGAATATTATTTCCTCCAAATACAGATGCTGTATTTGCTTACAGAGAGTCACTTCACAATTTTGGTTGTGCCTATGTCTACGGAAGTTTCATTGATCCTTTCAAACTGTTACTTTTTTATCTGGTCTTTTCTTTTCACTTGAGGTGATATCTTAACCTTGTTATAACTTAAGAATGGATGGCCTTTTGTGTTCTCCTGCCCCTTTTGAGATTCAGGAGTGGGAAGCCTTTGAGTTTTTTGTGCTCTGTGATTGACTGGATGAATGTACTTTGTTTATTATTGGAGACTAATCTCCATTTAAGAGGAGAGACTTTGTTGACTGACTAAATGTACTGCCCAGGAGTGGGCTACTTTGACTAATGTACTGGCCAGGGGTGGGATACTTAGACCCAGAAGCATAAGGTAAAAATTGGCACAAAGAGACCACAAATAAAAAAAATGACTGAAGTAGATAACCTCTGGATTATTCTGAAGTCTTTATTGTATAGTATATTACATATACTATATTATATACTCTGGAGTCTTCATAAGATTAAATTTTTAGTTAAGGTATCACTTCCAGATAACTTGGGAGTGAGTAATAAAGTGAGTACCTGAATAAAGAGATTTATTCAACAGACAATGGATGCTTGCTATATAAAACCTACTCCTTTTTGGAAGAAAGAGTACTTTCATGAAACCTCATACTACTAATCTACCTCTTAAATCAATCTTTTGTTAAAAAAAAATTCTTAAAGAAAGGGGCTGAACAATACACTTAGAAATGGTTCAGTTTTCACAGGAAAAATAAGGCCTACAGTGTTACTTTGTTTCTGATTTTAGAATCCATGTCGATGCACATTGGAAATATAATTATATTGAATTTTTAAACTGAAAAAAGCAGAATACTAGGCAGGTCTTTTTCTATGACTTTTAAAGGAAAATATCTTCCATCTGAAATACATTTTCTATGGAACACACTTCCAAAACACTAATCTCTAGGAGGAGGGTCCACATGCTTAAAAAAGAATTTGCTTTTTGTAACTATATTTCCATATAGTTCCTTTTGTAGTCCTTTTTATTTTATTTCATGCATTAAAAAACAAAACAAAACAGTATTCTGATAAAGGAACCACTGGCTTCAACAGACTGCTAAAAAGTTCCATGTTACAAAAAAAAATAGCTAAGAACTCTTGTGCCAGTGTGTAGAACGCTATGTTATAGTGACAAAGCAATACTGAGCATAAGGAATTCTTACATGGCTCTACTCTGTACAAAATTAACAAAATTATGGTTCAATGGATTTAAACCAATCTGAGCCTAATAATGTTATAATTGTGTTATAAGCACAATCTCAGGCATGGAGACAATACCACTTTGATGACAGAAAATGAAGAGGAATTAAGAGGCCTCTTGATGAGGATGAAAGAGGATAGTGTAAAAGGTGTCTTGAAACTTAACATTAAAAAAAACCTAAGATTGTGGCAACCCATCGCTTCCTGGTAAACAGAGGAAGAAGATATGGAAGCACTGCCAGAATGTATATTCTTAGGTTCAAAGATCATGGCAGATGGTGACTGAAGCCATGAAATTAAAAGCTTGCTTCTTGGAAGGAAAGCTACTAAAAAGCAGAGACCTCACCTTGCTGACAAAAGATCCATATAATCAAAGCTGTGGTTTTTCAAAAGCAATGTATGGCTGTGAGAGTTGGACTATAAAGAAAAATGAGCATCACAGAATCAACACTTTTGAATTGTGGTGCTGGAGAAGACTTTTGATAATCCCTTGGACAGCAAGGAGGTGTTTTAGATCTGACGATATGAGACTTTATTAAACCTCCCTTTCTATGTCTTTTTTTTAAACAAAAGTCTTTATATCTGACTGGAACAGCTAGGTGATGCAACAGATAGAGTGCTGGGTCTGGAGTTAGGAACACTCAAGTTCAAATCTAAGCTCAGAAATTTGCTATCTGTGTGCCCCTGGGCAAGTCACTTGATCCTGTTTTCCTCAGTTTCCTCATCTGTAAAATGAGCTGGAGAAGGAAATGGCATGTCGCTACAATATCTTTGCCAAGGAAATTCCAGATAAGATCATGAATAGCTGGATGTGACTAACATGACTGAACAACATCAAATTATAGGTGACTGGGGGTTCTCCTTCAAAAGTCTCCGAAGTAAATATGACCTTTATAAGTGGTGGTTCCAGTCAAACATCACCTCCCTGTCTGCCAAAATTGAGTTTGCTTCATTAACCCAGGGTCACTCTAAATGAATAAGCATAGAACTAATGTTGAGTGACCAGTTTGACAGGTCCATCTGAGTCACTCAGTAACCTACACAAATACAAATATTTGAGAAAGGGGTCTTTTTCTGGCAGGTCACAAGGTTTAACTGGCAGCCCTTGAGTCCCAACTCGTAACAACATGTTCATCAAGATATGGGATGGGTATTGGTCAGTCTTACACCAAGTATCATGGGAAATTTGAGGACAAATATAAGAGGAAGAAGAGAGGAGAGAGAAAGCTCTGCCAAAGCATCAGTCAAATTTTTAAACTGATTTTAACAAATTAAAGTGCTTTCTTAAAGCCCTAGGGTGATCAAGATAAGGGGATTACTAGTTTGCACATCAGAGTTCTAACTCTGCCCAACTCTTTACTTGGGCTGAGGCCAAACACAGCCGCTAAATTTTCTGGACACTCAGAGTCCTCAGTCTTTATTTTTGCTTTTTGGAGGGGGGAATGCAGGGCAATTGGGGTTAAGTAACTTGCCCAAGGTCACACAGCTAGTAAGTGTTAACTGTCTGAGGCCGGATTTGTACTCAGGTCCTCCTGACTCCAGGGCCGGTGCTCTATTCACTGTGCCACCTAGCCACCCAAAGAGTCCTCAGTCTTAGTCTGGGGCCTTGACTGTATCTGACCTGAACCCCAGGGAACTTCCTAGATTCTCATTGTGTCTGATTTGATCCCTTCTTGGTCAGTCCCACCCAAGCTCAATTCTAAGATCAAGACTTATCCAGCTTCCTTGGTCTCAGAAAACTTTCAGGTTTACTTGGGCTGACCAATAGGAATCCCACTTCTGACACCATAACTGTTACTGGAGAACAAGCTTCTAAACCTGAAAAAAAATTTTTAGGAAGAATTTATTCTTGGTTTGGAAAAGGGAAGAGCTAGAGAAAGGTATGGCTCCCTCCTCAAGTTTCTGTGAAGACTACATTATATAGAGTTCATACAAAGGCATAAGAACAAGCATGTTGGGCAGTTTCCAGAGGTGGGCAATTTGAAATGTATATCACCTATTAAGTATAAACATTCAATTTAATTAGGGAAATCCAAAACATAAGCTTTGGGTAAAGCCAAAACAAAACCTGGGTGGGAACTAAGCATTCTTTGTCATCATCCATCTTACTACTAGCATCTCTGGGGTTAGCCTAACCTCTACTGAACATCTTGGATAAGAAAATTTCTAATTATATGTAATAGTAATTAGTTTATCAGGATACTTAGCACTTAGTAGTGCTAAGTGCTAAGTGTGGAAGGTGCAAACTCTGTCCCACTGTTGAGAAGGCATGAACTCCCCTGTTGATGTGGAAGAAGGGGATTGGCTGAGGT
>CM053581.1:465158048-465180321 GCA_028627135.1 Pseudochirops cupreus | reverse complement strand
GCCCCCTAGGTTCAATGTTTCTGTTCTATCTTTCAAGAAGGATTTGGCATTGTAGTTCATCTAATATTTCTCCTCATTTGGTATCCTTAGGTATCAAGATCATTCTTCAGGAATGTCTTGCTCTCATTCTTTTCATGAGAAACTCTTATATTGCCATTTCCCCTCTGATAAGGGAGAAAATGGCAACCAAATGGTGGAGGACTCATCCAAGGTCACACAATGAGTCACTCACCCTAGTGTTTCTAACTCTTCCCTTGCTCCATCTGTGAGACCACCATGATTTCCCATGTATCTAATTAAGTGCTATTTAAAAAGTCAAGTTTTATCTAATCTCCATGTGGGTTATCCCTTCTCCCACAGAGATCTAGACAGCTCTGACAGTACATTAATTACAGAAAAAGCAAAAGGGGAGGAGAGGGTAAGAAATTGAGGGGAGGATCAAGGACAGTAATGTTCTCAGCATTTTTAAAGCTGATGAGATTTTTATTTGAAGTTTTCCTTCATAGATCAGAGATTTTTTACATAAATCACAGTGCTATGGTACAATGCATCTCTTTCTAAAATCATACTAATCCATATGCTAAAGGGAAACAGCCCTTCTTTTTCTAGGAGAAAGGAATCTGTTAGACTGAGTACCATTTCTTTCATGAATTTTTTGGCTCATAGATGATAATTTGTTTCTGAGAAATTGGACACAAATTCTGGTATTTTCTTATTTCATTCCTCATCTATAGCTTTGTTCCTTCTTTTGTTCCTGAATCCCACTGCCCAGAAGAGACTTCAGAATTTGAATGGCCCTAATTGAATGCTACTCTTCTACAGTAAGCTAGGATGGCTTTTCTACCATTTTGCTACAATTTTTTAAAAAGAATTCTTTAAAAAGTTTTCTGCTAAGCTTTAGACTCTATTTATGTAGAGATATTTGCAGAATAAATAATAACTAAGCAGAAATAAAACCCTAAAATAAAATCCACATTTGAATTATGTATAGGCAAAACAAATGAGATGTAAAGCCTATATTGAATTGTAGGCTGTCTTGGGAAGGGAGGGGGAAAATTCTAAAACTAATAGAAATAAATGTTGAAAACTAAAAAATGAATTAAATTTAAAAAAAACCAAATGAGGACAAATGAGGAAAATCCAACTGCCCTTCAAAAACAGACATTTCCCATTTTCTGGGAAGCAGATTTATTTGGTCATTGCAACATAAAAGGGGGGAAAAACCATAAAAGTGACTGGTAAATTGTGTTTAGGGTCAGTAATTGTTGTAGTCTGGAAAAAATTCTGCTCTTTCAAGCTAACTCTCAGTCTAACAAAGTATCTCTATCCTAGCAATACTTCCTTTCCTTCCCCAGAATATGTCCTAAACTGTCCCTCTTTTACTTTCCCAAGGCAGAAATAGGAGATAAAGGATGTTTTCGTATTCTTTAAAGGAAGAGACAGTTGAGCTCAGATTTGAGGAAAATTCTCTTGCCCTTCTCCTTTTCTGGACTTCCCCCATCCCTCTTTACATCTGGAATTTTCTGTTCTAAGCTAGAAACTTCCTATTTCCTGCCCATGATCTTGTGGGTTGGAAACTAATTAGACTCACCTGACTAGATGACCCTGAAAAACCCATCCATCTCTGAATCTATGGTCTTGTGAAGAAGAGCATCTCCATTTTCTGTAAAAACACCTCAGAGTTCCATCTCCTAGAGATGCCCTGATATAGAGCTATACTAAGTGTAATGATAATGTAATTTGAATTTGAAAATGCCTTTGTATTGGCAAAGGTAAGAGGTACTTAGCACTTAGCAATTAATTAAGCCTCTGTTAAAGAAACACAAGGTATGAACCCCTTTTGCTGACATAACAGGAAGTTGCTGATGTAACAGGAAGGGGCAGAGGAGGGAGGAGGTAATAGGTATATAAGGAGATGCCCTAGCTGGAATTTCAGATCTTCTTGGAGCAAGCTGCCTGAAGGCAGAAGCTGCTGCCCCCAGGGAAGCTGAAGAGGAAAGGCCCCCCCACCAGGCTAGATAGAATGATTTTAATTTGAAGTGATTTTGATTCTGGAAACCAGCTGGAGCTTCTTCTGAGGATCTGCTGAGTCTGAGGGCCAGCCAGAGTTTCTGGGAGCTGCCAAAGACATCCAAGGGCCAGCTGGAGCTGTCACAGATTGAGGAAGCATGATTGTGATGCTGGTACTTTGCATGAACCTGTTTGTGGCTTTGTTAAGCCTTGACTTCCTGGGCACAGAGACTGTGAAGGATTTGAGGTGGATTGGACACTGTGAGCTTCAGCATGGAACAAGAACAGCATGGAGAGCTGCATAAGGAACTGGGAGCTGTCTGCCTTTGAACCCAGGTGACAGTTTGGTGAATCCAGGTAGGATCTGGGACCATGGAAGGGGATCTAGGGAATCTGAGAGACCACCCTGAGTCAAGCCAAAAGAAGACTTTACTTGGATACTGTGTAATTAACTGAGAAATTGTAATTTACTAGTGACCTAGGGGTGGAGGTCTTGTGTATTTTCTGATGATTGAATAGTAAATGATGACTGAATAGCAATTAATTTGTAACTTGGTGTGCTCCATGAGTGGAGAACTTCTACTATTGTACTTTGTGTCCAAATGATTGAGTTACTAAATGACTGAGTGACTAAATGAATGTACTTTGTTCAAAATTTTGTGACCACTGTGATGAGAACTATGTGGCCACATTAGTGATAAGTTATTGTGAATGCTGTATTTTGATTTTCTGTGATAAGTTGTAACATTGTGAATGCTGTACCTTGATTTCTGTGAATGTTTTGCTCTGATTTGTTATTGAATAAATAGTGTTCACTATGCTATATAATCAGAACCTTGAAATCTGTTCACAGCAGCATTCTTCTCAAAAGCTGCTTGTGTTTGGCTTTACACTAAGCTATTTTAAAACCTGACCTGATGATGCACCAGGACCATCATGGACTCTCCTTCTCCTGCCATGGCTTAAAAACCATGGTAGCTGATGTCTGATGATGTCCCAAGGTAACATCTAATTGTACCCCTTCTCTGCACTTTTCCAGTCCTGCTTTTGAGTTGTTAATCCTGGTCCCAGAGTGTGTGTGTGTGTGTGTGTGTGTGTGTGTGTGTGTGTGTGTGTGTGTGATTTGTATATTGCCTAATGATTTCCCCCAGTTATCCCTGCTCCCCTTTCCTCTGCTGTCCTCCACTCCCTTTAGTTAAGACACATTGCCTTTTCTCATGCCAATTAAAAAAATGTATTGCTCTTCACATTAATTGGCTTATCTGATTCTTATCCTCTCTCAGTTTCAGCAACAGATTCCTACAATAATGAAGGAACTTCTTCAGTCATACATGTGCACTTCAGTAATTCAATACTTGCTTTTCTCTCCTGTCACTTCCACTGGCCTAAACTCAGAACTTTAAAGCAGGTGTTCTTAACCTAGAGTCTGTGGATTTATTTATTTTTTAAATATGATAACTGTACTCCAATATGAAATCCTATGTATATTAATTTTTTTTATTATTTTATTTATTTAAAACCATTATTCTGACAAGGGGCCATGAATATCACCAGACTACCAAAGGAGTTTAAGAGACAAAGGAAAGTGACAATGACCTCCATGTTCCAATACCTTGCTAGGGGATGTTAGTCCAGAAAAAAAGGGAATATGGATTTTTGGCTGAAGGGGATAGTGTATAATTAAAGACACGGAGAAACATCATTTTATGGGCTGCTTGGTCATGTCACCTTGCAGGAATCACCAGGAATTTAAGTAAATAGATTTCTATGAAGATAACCGAAGCTAATATCTAGTGCAGATAATGAAGACAGAAAGAAATTCTGTAAGTAATGTAACAAGAATGTTCAAATCAAGACAACTTATATTGTGATGCTCAGTGATTTCAATGTAAGGGGAGAGTACAAAAGGAACGACATTGATGAAAGTAGTTTATGGTTTCTAGTCTATTCATAAGTACTCACAAGACTTCTCCATGAAATCTGAACAATGTCACACAAATGAAATTGCCTGTCTCTTGACAGACAAGGACCATCACTAAAAGTCATTTCAGCTCTCTGTGCAGGTATCAATCTGGCTTCCTGCCACATGGAAAGTCAATAGGGAGAGAACAATGGTACAAGATACCAACTCCTTTCTGCTGGGGATCTCTACCCTATTAACAGTTGTTCATATGCTCTATCATGGGGTTGGATGAATTCAATGCTCTCTATCAAGAGGTGGGGGTTGGGTCAGACTGGGTCACTGCCAAGAAGAAAGGGACAGAAACTACCAGACTCAAAGCTTAAAATGGAGATCCACTGAGTCAGTTGCATGGAGTAACATGGATGGTAGCGGAAGAGTGATTCCTTTCATTAACTCTCCACTCTGAAGGTTTTTGCCATCTTTTTCCTGCCTCAATTTTAGTGACTATATATTTCAAACATTTCTAATTTGAGCCAGGGGTGGAGTAGATGGGAGTTAGACACAGAATCATTTGTGCAACCATCTTATTGATCACATGACAGTTTTTATTGTCTTGAGATTATGTTTTGTGATTTGCAACTCTCTAGTTTACTTCAAGGACCTATAAGTTCAACAGTATGGGTACCTCTTTCATTGATGCAGATTACAAACCTTCTATTATAAGTTTATATAGTTTTGGAAAGTTGTTGGGGATGAAAGATTCATTATTGATGAATCTCTGTAGAAGTAGGTAGGCTGTTTTACACAGCTTATCACTCAGCCCATACTCAAAGCCTTTCCAGCATGGCAGGGCTGACAAAAACTTTACTAGTAGCACCTTCAAGGTCCAAGGATCACCTCCACACCAGGAAGAGATGTCAGAGAAAAATTATACCTGTATGACTTTGGTGAAGTCACATAATCTCTATGTATCTTAATTTCCTCATCTGTAAAATGGGTAGATTGGACTCAAAGGTCTTTTCTAGCTCCAGATCTATAATCCTTTATATAATCCTCTGACTCTAAAAGACTGGAACACATCACTAAAAAAAATGGTGTCAAAAAGATGACCATTTTAGCAGTGAACAATTTGGAACCATCAAAAGTGTTTCACCATTTTTCAAAGATGCTGAAATCCCCTTTCTTTCTTCTCTTTAGTACTTTACCCCAATTTGTAGCATTTGATGGATTTCCTCTCCTTCTTTTCCTCCCCCAAAAAACTGTTCTCCCTATCTTGCCCAGGCTAAAAGTTCAGGGGCTACTCATGGGCTTAATACCACTACTGATAGTCAAGAAGTTTTGATCTGCTCTATATACAACGTAGGCTGATTTTCCCTTTCCTTAGGCAACCTAGCACCTACTATGTCATCTCTCCTAGGTTCATCATAGTGCAGATACTTAAATGACTTAGCCCCTTACAACTCAAAACTTCTGAACTCAAGATATTCACTAGTCTCAGCCACCCTGGAAGGCAGGATTATCGGTATGCTGTCACCATTCTCAACACTGATAGAAAAATTCAGTTGGCTGAATAGCATGTCAAAAAACACTTCATCCATAGGTGGAATTCAGAAAAACCTGAAAAGACTTATATGAACTGATGCTGAGTGAAGTGGGCAGAACCAAGAGAATATTCTACACAGTAACAGCTATGGTGTGTGATGACTGACTTTGATAGACTTAGCCCTTCTCAGCAATGCAAGGTTCTAAAACAATTCCAAAGGACTCATGATGGAAAATGCCATCCACATCCAGAAAAAGAACTATGGAGTCTGAATGTAGAGCAAAGTGGACTAATTTCTTTTTGGTTTTGTCTTTTTCTTTCTCATGGTTCCTCCCATTCATTCTCATTCTTCTATACAACACGACTAATGCGAAAATATATTTAATAGGAAAGTATATGTAGAGCCTATATCAGATTGCATGCTGTCTTGGGGAGGGAGAGAAAATGTAAAACTTATAAATGTTGAAAATTAAAAATAAATAATTTTTTTAAAAAAAGCAAAAAGAAAATCACTTCATCCAACACAAACTTGATATTCTTTATATTACTGCCAAATTGAGAGATCAAGGGTAATACCAATTTATAGTACAAAGCCAGTTTAGAGTTGTAAAATTTTGGAATAAGATGTCAAAAGATCAGTAGCATCATTTAAAAAAAGCAATCTAGGCTAAAAGAATCATGCAAAAAATTAAATTTCCTCAATTTCCAATTCTTTGCCACCACAAAAACCCCACAACAATTTTTTTTTTTTACAGATTTCATTTACAGTTTCATTTCTTTCGTTTTTTAGGGGGTACTGAACTAATAGTATTATTGCTAGGTCAAAGGGCATGCACAGTTTTATTATAGCCCTTTGGGTATAGTTGCAAATTGTTCTCCAGAGTGGTTGGACCACTTTGGTGGAGTTCACAACTCCACCAAAAGTGCCTTAATGTACCTATTTCCCCACATCCCCTCCAGCATTTGTGATCTTTCTTTTCTGTCTTGGTATCCAATCTGATAGGTGAGGGATATTACCTGAGAGCTGGAATATACACACTTTTACAGCAGCTGTCTTATCCTCCTTTTTTTTTTTACTGAGATGAGAGTTATAAGTTGCAAGTTCTCTCTACTCTCATCTTTTCCTCAAAACTTCTCATTATCATTCCCAACACTTACATCCTTCCCTCCAGCCAAAGAAGTATCTCCTTTCTCACTAAGGTTAATCACATTAACTATCTCCTTAGTTCCATTCCCTCCCACCTGCTCTAGGGCCTAGCTCCAATTGTCATCTCTCCTTTGTCAGACAATGTTCAATGGCTTCCTTTCCATTGGCTTCTTCCCACTGTCTATAAAATATGCTTAGGTCTCTGAAATCCTAAAAAAAATCAAAACAATTGCAGGATATAAAATAAACCCACATAAATCCTCGGCATTCCTATATATCTCTAACAAAATTCAACAGCAAGAGATATAAAGAGAAATCCCATTTAAAGTTACTGTAGACATTATAAAATATTTGGGAACCTACCTACCAAAACAAACGCAGGACTTACATAAACACACTTACTAAACACTTTTCACACAAATAAAGTCAGATCTAACTAATTGGAAAAACATCAATTGCTCATGGCTGGGTCGAGCTAATATAATAAAATGACAATTTTACCTAAATTAAATTACATATTTAGTGCCGTACCAATCAATCTACCAAAAAACTACTTTGTAGAGCTAGAAAAAATAGTAGCAAAATTCATTTGGAAGAACAAAATGTCCAGAATATCAAGGCAATTAATGAAAAGTAATGCTAGGGAAGTTGGCCTAGCCATACCAGATTTTAATCTGTATTATAAAGCAGCAGTCATCAAAACTACTTGGTACTGGCTGAGGAATAGAGAGTAGTGGATCAACGGAATAGATTGGGTACACGAGACTCAGCAGCCAATAGTAACCCACTGTTTGATGAACCTGAAGACCCCAGTTTTTGGGATAAAAACGCACCATTTGACAAAAACTGCTGGGAAAACTGGAACATAGTATGGCAGAAATTGGGCATAGACAATCATCTAACGCCGTACACCAAAATAAAGTCAAAATGGCTCCATGATCTAGGTATAAGGGCTGATACTGTAAGCAATCTGGGAGAGCAAGGGATAGTTTACCTGTCAGATTCATGGAGAGGGGAAGACTTCATGAGGAAACAAGAGTTAAAGAGCATTATAAGATGCAAAATGGATAATTTTGATTATATTATATTGGAAACCTTCTGTACAAACAAAAAGAAAATCAAAACAACAAAGCATTTCCCTTGACCCTTCAGGTCAAGTGGCTACTTCTTCATTTCTTCTCTCTTTCCCTACTAAACTTTTCAAAATCTATACAATGTCCACATTCCCTAATTTCCCACTGTGTCCTCAATAGAAGTCATAAGTCACATCCCAATTACCAAATCTAATGGTTTATTTTAAAGTATCCAACTTCATTAATTTCTCTGCTGCTTTCAACACAATTGTCCACTTTCTACCATAGTTTACTCTTTTTTTCTGTTGGTTGCAGAGATACCGTAGTATCTGCAAGCCTTTCTTGTTTCTTACTCTTGTTTACTCAAAGACAGTCCCTGACGATGCTGCACAGCTAGCCTCAAGAGGCCCCTGGATGAGGCCTGCTGATCCAACAACCACAAGGGCCATTCCTAGGCCTATCACCACAGGGGTTGGGATCGGACCGAGCTGGATAAGAGACAAAGGCAGGGCCCATGGCAGGAGCACCAGCTACTCCTGGGACTACCACCCCACAGCCTGGAAATTAAAAAAAACCTATCTGAAATTCCAGGGACCAAAATGGCAGAGTGAACCCCGGACTGCTCCAATCCTCTCCTCTGACCTGAAAACACAGTAATTATTGCCCCAGAGGAAAATTTTAAGCAGTAAAGGCTTAGGAACCCTGAAGGAAGAATGTGGCTAAGGTCCTGCCTCAAAATGGGAAGAAAGCAGGCTACAAAGACAAAGACTCTGGAATCCTATTATGGTGAGAGGGAGAAACCAAACTCAGGAGAGAATACTGACTCCACACCCGCAGCTGAAGTCTTAACAGGGACTATGACCTGGTCTCAAACACAGAAAGCATTCCTAGATGAGCTCAAAAAGAACTTTGAAATCTGGGTTAGAGAGGTAGAAGATAAAACAAAAGATAAAACCAAAATACTCTTTGCCATCCTCCTCTATGTTCAATTTTGTATTAAAGATATCAAGGATTAGAGGGTTCCAGTATTTTTTTTTGCACTAAGTTTGTGATTTCACCATTAGAGGAAGCTATAAGTTATAGGGTAGCTTCCTCTAGTGATCAACACTTAGTGTACAACATATAGGTGATTTCCTTAGGTGATTTCCTACAGTACTTAGAGGATGACTTACCTTGGTTCACACAGATAAGCATGTTGCAGGGGCAGTGCTTGGACTCAGGTTTTGCTGTTTCTTAGGCCAGCTTTCTATCTGCTATTCCAGGTTGCCTCACATAAAAATATATTCTGATTTATTTTGGAGGCTCTGATTGAGTTCTCAATGGAATCTATTTCTTCAGCTGCAGCAAACGGTGCATGAACTACAACAATTTTATGGTTGTCTTTTTACAAAAGGTTTCCAGTAATGTTGTAATATGCCAAGATAGTCAAATATCCTATGAAAGGATGTTTCTTATTGCTTTTAGATACATTATACAACCAATTTCACTTCCAATATTTACCTCTCCACAGAGAACCTGAGAGATGCCCACTCTGTTTATAAGAAGCTTCCTTTTGTCACTGGTTTCATTTTTCAGTATGGAGTGATATTATGATTTATAGCCTTCAATGCCTTTCAGTTTGTTTGCTTATTGGTCACTGGACCAGGATCTCACTCATCTTGAGGATGAACTGCTAAGTCTATTGCAGAGACCATCCCCATAATTATCTAAGGGGCATCTCCTTATTGAGGATATGAATACAGCCCTCTCTGTGGTCTATAAAAATAAACTTAAAGGCTTGAATTGTTTCTCTGTGTTCAGCAGATCAGATATGGTTCTATGGATAGTGAGGCAGACACATGTTTCTTTAATCTCCTCCCTAACAACCTGAAAATAGCTGTGTTCAGAAAAAAGTACATGAAAGTTGCATGTACTTAGGCCAGAGAAATGGACTTTTCCAGCTCAAGAAATGGTGACAGCCAGGACTCAGAGATTTCTTTCAGAAGCACATGAGGGAAGCAGGAATATATATGACCAGTATTCCTAACAGGGATGTTTTAGCTTTGAGGGTAGCTACTTGGGTAACCCCAAGTGTCAGAGTCTCAGAATTGGACCAGATGAAAAAGGGGTGGTGGTGGTGGTGGTAATAGTTCCTGATAAAGCATAATCTTTGGGAAAAGGTCACCTGTATAATTCCCTGAGTACCTGGAGAACAAAGTCATTGGCTTAGACAAGACAGATCTATGAGAATGATAATAATGAGAAGGATGAGACTCCTGTTTAGCAGCCACAGTGTTTGACTTGGGTTTCACAGAGTGAAACCAGATATCTGGGAGAACCATAAAGGAAAAGGAGCTGCCACAATATCAGAGGGTTACAACAGTAGCACCTCCAAGTTTTGTTACCTTTTCAAGGGAGGTTGTTGGGTGGGTTAAGTGCTTTACGTGTTCCTGTACCTGTTTTGGCCTATGAGCCTTTGCATTTTTAATGCAAAGATCAAAAATGCAAAGAGTGAAATACAGGTTGTCTTACCCATATTCACAGTCACTTTGTGAGTTCATATGGAAGCTGGGACTCCGTTGCACTTTGAGAAATCCAGATCCGAACCAAAAGTTAGCTATAGTGGGTTTTTTTTTTCCTGGTGTGACTCCTGTTTAGAATTAGAGTCAAAAAGAGGATGACCATTTTGTGTTAGACTCAGGATCAATTTAATCCATGTCAGCCTAGAGTTTGGGGGTATCCTGGGCCATGGGTTACAGATGTACATTTTAAGAAGAACCTGAATCTTTTCTGAGCAAATCTGCCTACCCACAAAAATAGCATGACTCAGATTGGTGAAATGGAAGCAAACTTACCTTTTCTACTTTGAATTTAAGCACTTCATATAACAGTGGGTTTGAATAAGGGTAAAAAATTGGTACTTTTAGGAAATTAGTAATACATAAACCCTACCAATCAATAGTTATGTCATAAGACTTACTCTTAAGAAGAATGACTTCACTCTACATTTGTACTGAGTATCTCATGCCAAGCTCCTAAGTATGGAAGCAAATAAATTCTGTAGGTCTGATAACTAGATGCCTTTTATGAGCATTCCTGATTACTTTGACCAAGTGACTGCAATGGTTGAGATGGCTAGCTGTGGTTTACATTAATCATTTGTATGATGCCAATATATTTGCAGATTAGCACAAATTAATGTTGGCCACCAATTCCATTTGAAAAACAACAATTTGGTCAAATTCCACTTTAAAGCGGATCACATTGAGCTCAATCCTGACAATAGCAGAATTAATTTGTATGGCAGTAAATATCAATTCTAAGCCTATGCAAAGCAGAATTAGTAAAGTCTACACTGGTAAAGACTTCAAAAGAAACCATACCATGACCCTCTGTTTTTTTGGAGTCCAGAGATGACTGCCTGCTTATCTGTCTGGATCCAGCTTCTAGCCCCCTTCACCCTTGGATCTCTGATTCCCCTATCATTTTCACTGCAACCCTGGACATGAGAGAGGGTGAATATGATGTTGGGTAGCTTGAATATGATGTTGGATTCAGAATTGCCTATTACGTATTTCAGGGAATTTAGGTAATTTCCACTGGGTAGCATGGGAATAGGAGAAAAAGCTTTCCCCTCCTTGCTAAGTAATTGGGTAATATAAATTGAATAAAGTAACTAGGAGTGCATACAATAGTTGGAGTAAATAAAAGTAATTTGATTTACTAACACCTTGAACATCTTGCTTTTCCTTGGAGAGTACTTCATTTTGTCTGCTCTTTCACATAATGCTTTAGGCACTCATACCTAAAAAGTCAATAAAATAACTCTAGGTAATTTCAACCAAAGCACTATGAATGCCTGCCATAATGATTTTGGACACCCAGGTAAAGAGAACCTGGTTCAAAACTGCTTCTATTGAATGGCCACTGACTTTTATAAGAATTGAGACATTTGCTTCAGGTGTGTTCAGAGGAAGTATTGCCAATGCCCACCTGGAGAACAAAAGAAGTAGTGAACCCTTGCATCAATTTCTTGTCTCTGGAAGGAGCTCCAAAGAACAGGAGCAATATTCCAGTAGTGACTGATCACTTTATCTGATGCGGACAGGCCAAATCAACTCATGGTGGCCAAGCTATAGCAAATAGGTTTTTTCAGAGGATGGCTTCCTTGCCAGTATTCACTCTGGTGAGGGTTGAATAGAATGGAATCAAACGTATTACACTCTTATTGTGTGCAAGGCACTGTGCTAAAAGCTTTACAAATACTATCTTCTTTTGGATTTTGAAAATAATTAGTTAAGAGAAGTACTCTTCCTGGCAGGAATTAAGAAATATAAAATATATCGCACCCAAGGAGATCCTCAGCCAGATTCTTTAATCACGTCTAGTGAAATTCCCTGGGAACACCAAGATCAGAGTGGAACATTCAGTGGAACCAGCTAGCAGGTTGCTTTTCTAGTGTGTTCTTACAATGCAACCAGAGATGGTGCCAGAGGGCTCCTACCCTTCCTCCCCATCCCACACATGTCAATATTTGGGCTAGAACCCTG
The DNA here is from genome assembly GCA_028627135.1 of Pseudochirops cupreus. Lineage (NCBI taxonomy): Eukaryota > Metazoa > Chordata > Mammalia > Diprotodontia > Pseudocheiridae > Pseudochirops > Pseudochirops cupreus. The sequence goes on along the minus strand of CM053581.1, from coordinate 465,168,116 downwards.
ACTGTATATTGACTTGTACTTTAGTGTTTGAGAAAAACAGAAAGATCTAGAAATCCTATGGGATTTTAAATGACTCAAAGAATCATTGGAAGAGGACTGTTACCTAGTAATTGCTTCAGTATAGAAATGAAGAGAGCAACAGTGTTATAGTCACTGGCAAGAACTCCATTTAGAGATTAGAGTCCTGTTACCCCATCTTTAGGGCAGCTGAGTGGTACAGTGAATAGAGTACCAGTCCTGGAGTCATATTCTTGAGTTCAAGTCTAGCCTCAGATATTTCCTAGTTGTGTGATCTTGGGTAAGCCACTTAACTCTGTTTTCCTTAGTTTCTTCCTCTGTAAAATGAGTTGGAGAAGGAAATGGCAAACTATCCCAGTATTTTTGCCAAGAAAACCCTAAATGAGGTCATGGAGACATGACTGAAAAAATGACTCAACGCCCAACCTTTACGACCCTGGAAAACACAAAGCAACTAAGAGCCACCCCATATCAAGTAATGAAGAAAGTAGGAAGTTTACTAGTTCAGAAAACATCACTGTGAAATGACTGGTGGCATAGGGTAGGTGTGGGGCTTTCTGTAAAAATGGCTATATGAAAAGTCATAGAGGAACCTAGCTCTCCTTTGTATATATCAGCAAAAGTATACCAGAAAAAGACACTATATCAAATATTGATCATGAAATCTAAAGAACAGCAGCACTAAGCACCTTCATCCAATTGAAGACTGAGTGAAAAGATGCCTAGAAGCTGGTGGGCCTTGGAAGATTGTCAGAATTAGCACAGGTAAGCAGGCCAGAAACTCAGAGTTCTGATGGAGGAAGAGCTGGGTGGTTTGGAAGCTTTCTAGGGTTCTGACCAAGATGATCCAATATTCCAAGAGACAAAAGATCAAGGTTTATTATCAATAACTTTCCCAGAAAAACTGGAACAAGTTTATCAACTTATTCACAGAATAGAAAGCTTGAAGCATTCCTAAAGAAAAGATAAGAGCTGAGTAGAAACTTTGAAATATGAGTACAAGAGTTAAGATAAACATAGAAAGGCAAATACGTCTATCAGAAGACATTAAAATGATGAAATGCTTATAGTCTAATAGGTGAAAAGAGACAAATATCCGCTTTAAAAATTAATGTCTTCAAGAATCATAGGATTAATATAAGACAAACACAGGCATTGAGGGTGGTTTTTCCCTGCTTTGATGGTCTTAAGAGAGGTTAGAAATGGAAGGAGAAATGGAATACACATTAAAGCTTAAAACTGTATTAAGACCTCTGTTTCACACTGTATAGTTATACAAGTGGAGTACATGAGAAGAGAGTACAAATACAAAGGGAGAGATGGAGGGTAGGAATGAGTATCATAAGAACCTGACTTTTCTTTGAAGGGGACAAGGAAGGGTTAAGTATCTATGCCCATGCTGTGTGAGTATATACAATGCACAACACGTTTTGGTGTAGATGTACATTAAGCTCAAAGGGGAACCATGAAGAATAAAAAGACTTTCATTTCAGAGGATGGATGCTAACAAAGTACGTAAGGAAAGAAAGTGTAAGAATTAGTCACTGGAGGGGCGGTTAGTGGGCACAGTGAATAGAGCATGGGTCCTGGATTCAGGAGGACCTGAGTTCAAATACGGCCTCAGACACTTAACACAAAAACTAGCCATGTGACCTTGGGCAAGTCACTTAACCCCAATTGCCCTCTAAAAAGCAAAAAAAAAAAAGAAAAAAGAAAAGAAAGAATTAGTCGTTGGAGTCTGGGGGAGTTAAAGAGAGGAAGGGCAGTGGAGTAGAAGCTAACTAGTTTAATTACAGATTACTCGTACTGACCACGTCCCATCTTTTTCATAATAAAAGGGAGAAAACAGAGAGAAAAAAATACGAGATGTCATGAAGGGGAACATAAAATTAACAATCATAATGTCAGTGGGACCATCCATTTCAGCCACAAAACTGAAGAATATAGGAAAATAATTAGAAAATAGAATCCAACAACGTATTGTTTATTAAGAAGCACACCTGAAACAGAGATTCACACAGAATTAAAATGAAAAGCCTGAGCTGAAACTGTGCCTCAGGAGCATTAAAACAACAACAACAGGGGAGCAATCATGATCTGAGAGAAGGCAACAGTAAAAAAAAAAAACAAAACCAAAAAACAAAAACAGCTAAAAATTTAGATGTGGTTAAAAGAGATAAACAGGGAAACAACATTATCCCTATGGGCATCAAAGGTAATAAAATGTCAGTATTTAATATATATGCACCCAATGTATAGTATCTAAACACTTAAATAAAAACTTAATAGAATTACAGAGAAAAATAGATAACAAAATTGTAATAGTTGTGGACCCTCCAGTTTGCTCCTTTCAGATGTAGCCATATCTAACAAAAAAAAGTAAATAAGAAAAAAAATTAAGTTCCTGTATACAATTTTAAAAAAGCCTTTAATGATAAATCTCTGGCAATAATTGAATGGAAATAGGAAAGAATATACCTTTTTTCCAACTACACTTGGCATTATTCCAAAATTTGGTCACATAGTAGGGTAGAAAAAAATTCTTAAATGTAGAAAAGTAGAAATTTTAAGCCCATCCTTTACTGTCAATAATGTAATAAAGTTAAAAGTAATAAAGGAACTCTGAAAAAGAATTAAAATTTAAATGTATATTAAATAACTTTATCTTAAAGAATTGATAGGTCAAATATATAAAAACAATAGATAATTTCAAAGATCACAACAAGGAAATCATAACTTTGGAAATGCAGTCAAAGCAGTCCTTAGAAGAAAATTCTCATCTCTAAACTTAGTCCTCAGCAAAAGAGATAAAGAATGAATCAATAAATTGGCCTTGCAAAACAACAACAAAATCTAGAAAAGTAAACAAATTAAAAAAACGCATTAAACACAAAAATAGAAATTCTAGAAATTGTAGACTAGATAAAATCAAAAGTAAAAAAAAATCATTGAGTTAGTAAATGAAATTGGGGGCTTTTTATGGGAAAAAGATAATGATAAGCTAATAATCTGATTAAAAAAGAAAAATTAAAGTTGTTAATATTAAAAATAAAAAAGTAAAATCATAGCAAATGAAACGGAAATAGTGGAAATTGTTAGACACTATTTTCTCAAATTATATGCCAACAAAACTGATAACTTAAATAAAATTGAGACGTATGCAAAGATCTGAACCAGAGAGAAAGAAAACAGAGTTCTAAAACTATAGATTGATATCCCCAGTGAATATTGATGAAAAATATTGAATAAAATATAGGCAAAGAATTTCTTTGTTGTTGTTCAGTTATTTTCAGCTGTATCTGACTCTTCGTGACCCCATTTGGGGTTTTCTTGGCAAAGATACTGGAGTGGTTTGCCATTTCTTCTCCAGCTTGTTTTACAGATGAGAAAACTGAGGCAAACAGGGTTAGGTGACTTGCCCAGGGTCACACTGTTAATAAGTGTCTGAACTCAAAGTGTTTGAACTCAAAAAAGATAAGTCTTCCTGACTCCAGGCTTGGCACTCTATCCACTGCATCACCTTGCTGCCCAAAGAATTTATAATAGAATACTTAAAAAGATTTTACACCATAAGCAGGTTGGAATATTGCTAGGAATATAGCTAGTTCAATAATTAGGAAAACTATAAATATAGCAGATCATATTAATAACAAAAACATATGATTATAACAGTAGCTCCAGAAAAAGCTTGACAAAATACATCACCTACTCATGTAAAAATATTGAAAACAGAGGAATAAATAGACTTTTCCTTAATGTGATACATAATATCAATCTAAAATCATGAACCAGAATTTTTTATAATGGAGATTTTCTAATAATATCATAGGTAAAAAATTGTCATTGCTATGTTTTATATACTTCTAGAAATGTTGCATCAATAAGATAAGAAAAAGAAATCCAGGGAATAAACAGAGCAAGAGGGAACAAGATGATTAGTTTTTTAGATTACATGGTTATTTACTTAGGGAACTCTAGAGATGCAACTACAAAATTGAAACCATAACTTCAATAAAGCATCAGGATATCAAACAAACTCACAAATCATAAGTCATTCTGTATCATGCTGGCATAAGTCAGCATGAAGAGATAAAAAAATTTCATTCAAAATTCGTTCATTCAGCATGTCTACAATTTTTAGGAGTCCACTTACCAAGACATGAACAGCAGTAATACAAGTTGATGATTTTCTTTTAAATCATTCTGGTTCATCTAACCAACCTCTCTCAGGAGAGTTCTAGTTTTCATTTTGATGCTGGATTCTCTCTTAAAACCTGCAGATTTCTTATTTTATTCTATCCCCAGTCATTAATTTACTGTATTTAGAGACTCAGTAGAGTCCTGGGTACTTTTTTTTTTATTTGTTTATTTCTTCAGTTTCTCTACTAGTTCTATGTGATGCTCTCTCCATAAAACTTTCCATATCTCTGTTGTTTTCACTCCTTGGTGTATTTATATTCACCTTTGCCCAAACTCTCAGGTGCTTTCAATTCTCTGTTAGTACATTCCTGCCAAATCCAAATGGGGGAGAGGGGGAGAGAGACAGACAGACAGACAGAGACAGAGAGAGAGACAGAGACACAGAGAGAGACAGAGAGAGACAGAGAGAGACACAGAGAGAGAGAGAGAGAGAAAGAGAGAGAGAGAGAGAGAGAGAGAGAGAGTGAGAGAGAAATGTCCAAGCTACATAGAAATCCAATTATCTAATTAGATCTGATTACCCACCTTGCTTTCTTTCACCCTTATTAACTATTGCTGCCGTGGTTTAGATCTCAAAATTTCTTACCTGGACTGTTAGAATCATCTTGCCTGCCTGCTTTTCTCTTCTCAAAGCGATAAATTCATTTTCCCAACACATGGGTCCAACCATGTCACTCACTACTCAAGAAATGTCAATGATTCCCTTTTCTCTTTATGATAAAATACAAATTACTTAGCCTGCCATTTAAGACCCTGTACAGCTCACCTCCCACTCACCTTTCCAGACTTATTCCTTCATGCAGCCAAAGTTGATTTTTAGCTGTCTCCCTCAATCTTGTCTTCCTTTCTTTTGCATCTGACAATAGCCTCTGAACTAAGGTGACTACCTCCATCAAGCAAACACCAGGCGGTTATTAGCTGCCTGCCAGTGGCAGACAGTGGGCTAGGTGCTTTGCATACAAAGACAAAAATGAAACAGTCCTGTTTCTCAAGAAGCTTGCATGCTATTGGGGAAAATAAAATAAAATCAAGGCAATTTCAAGGGGGAGGCATTAGTATTGGGCACTATCAGAGCACTGCAGTATCCATGAAGAGTACTGGGTAATAAGGCTGGAAAGACTCATGAATTCAACAAAGATTTACTGAGCATCTTTGCTAGGTCCTATGAAGGACAGCAAGATGAATAAAGGTGTCTCTCTGCCCTCAAGAAATGTACACTTTAGTAAATAGGATATAAAATACCTACTCACACAGATACGCACACACACACACACACACACACATATATGTGTGTGTCTTAAGATACTTAAGTATTTGCTTAAGGAGGGAATAACATACATACTCAATACTACAGGAGAATGGGGGGAAGGGGATAAGAGGAGGAGATGATAGAAAGGAGGGCAGATTGGGGGAGAGAGTACTTAGAATATGTATATGTGATATATATACTTAAGATATGTGATAAATGAAATAGGAGAAACCAAGTTCAGTAGGCACTTAGGTGGCAAAGTGGATAGAATGCCAGGTCAGGAACACTCATCTTCCTAAGTGCAAATCCAGCCTTAGAGTTACTAGCTGTGTGATCCTGGACAAGTCGCTTAACTCTGTTTACCTCAGTTTCCTCATCTGTAAAATGATCTGGAGAAGGAAATGGCAAACCACTCCAGTATCATTGCTAAGAAAACTCCAGATGGGGAAATGAAGAGTTGGACATGACTGAACAACAATTAACAAAGTTCAATGGAGACTGATGTGGCCAGCAAACTGGGTACTTAGTGGCTCTTCCAAAGAAGATGGATAACACTCCTCTAGTAACAGAGCAATGGCAGATAGCAAACTGCCTAAAGGAGGAGAGTTTGATTCTCTATTGTAATAATAATATCCCTCTGCGTGTCTAAAATGTCTCTTAAAAATAACAACTTGAATTTATGAAGTTCTTTATAGGTCACATAATTCACACTTTCATGTCATTTTATTTGTAAGGCACCTCCTTCAAAACAGCTTTGTGAGATACAATGAAACAAATGAACAGCAAAAATGGAGACCTTCTTTAAAATGTCTGTACTTCTATCTAATAAAATCCTCCAGCCCACCTCAGACAATGACCACCTTCTGCTACGCCATAATTTTGGCTGTAGCTTAACTCAGAGCTCTGGGAAATAAAAATATGATTATGGTTAGATGATTAGTAGTATTTTAAATTTAGGATAAAAATACTTATCTGCCACTCAGTTTCTACTCCGATGACTCATGATGCCATGCAGGAGATGCTGGGTTCTTCAAGGCTCTCTCTTGGAACACAAAGTCTAGATGATCTTAGGAAAATTTCACCTAAGCTCCACAGCACTAGACTTGCCTTCACGTACTCCAGGCACTTAGAGGACTTCGGTGGGCTTTCTGTCTCTTTTTGGGAGACTTTCTGTCTCCCAGGGCAGCCAACGGCCCAGACTCCAGGCACTCCTGCCACCTAAACCAGTGGTTCTCAACCTGTGGGTTGCGACCCCTTTGGGTGTCAAACGACCCTTTCACAGGAGTTGCCTAAGACCATAAGAAAACACATATTTCTGATGGTCTTAGGAACCAAGACACCGCTCCTCTATCCGTCTCCAGGTGGGTCCGCCCACATGCAGATACACCCACATACGAGTATTAAAGGGTCACGGCATTAGGAAGGTTAAGAACCACTGACCTAAACTGTACAGTAGTCTTCTTGTCCCCACTGCACCACCCCTTCCACTGCAACAAGATATACTGAAATAACTCTGCTACTAGGCAAAGCTTCTAAGATAACAAACTTAAACACATTTTTAAAGATTAATATACTGCCACCCTATCATTCCCTTCCCATCCCCATTCTTGGCTACCCAATGACTATTCCCCTATTCCACCCTCTTCCACTCAATCTCTCCAACCTCCTACTTTAAAGCTACCCATCCCTTCCACTTTGTACTCTGGAATGAATGCTCCATAAGTAACAGAGTGGCTTTTATCTTAAACCTTTTTCTTTCCCTCTCCTTCTATCTTGGCTCCTATTCACATGCTACCAAATGAAGATGGAGAAAATCACTCAGCTGTGCTTCTTGGTCCACTACAAGTTTGTGTCATATAATCTCAACTTGATCCTCACTGAGGCAAGGCAATCCTTTTATACCTACCTACCTGATACACTATCCTATGCACCGCAGTGACTTTTTTTTTTTTTACCAATCTTACTCAAATTTTAATATGGTGTCTGAAATCCAAGTAAAGGTACATTCAGCAAATTAAAAAAAAATCAAACTGTCCAAGAAAAGCATCAAGTAATAGCTTAAATCTACAAGTTCTCTGGCATCAGAAGGGACCTGACTAATTTTGTGACAGCATGGCACATTTTTTGGGGGAGGCATTTTAGCAGTGGTTAGAACATCTGTCTTCTATCTCTGGATTAGGAGTCAGAGTTCCTCAGCTGAGCTGGCCAGGAACTGTTCCTGCACAAGCAGTCCTATAATCTGCTCCTTTGTATGGTCCAGCCACCTTCAGGAGAGCTTTCTGAGATGTTTAACAGCTGCTGGGACCCAGCGGCATCCTTGTAATGGAAGCGTTTAAACCTCTGCTCCAAGTTCTCCTCTTGAGCCTCCTCATGCTGGAGGTTCTCAGTGTTGGTGGTGTCCTGGTCCTGGATGGAATCCTCCTCTTCATTCACCTGCAGAGCCTCAGCTTCTTCCAGTTCCAGTAGAGCCTGGAGGGGGACAGCCATTGGCTTTGGCATCACCAGACGGGGAGATAGCTTCTCTTGCCCATCCTGGTTTTCTGCCCCAATCTCTAAGGAACGCCTTTCTCCCTCCTCTCAAGAACCAAGGAAAGAGAAACTTCCAGAAGTCTAGTTCCAGACTTCTGCTAGACCTATGAATTCTTCAGAATCCAGGATCTGTAACTTGGTCATCCAGATCTGGGGAGAGAATGCAGTGAGGCTGAGTAGAAGAAGCTCCAGCACCACAGTGACTTATTAAAAACTTTTCATCCTTTCTCAAAAATTCCACGGTTCTCCCCATACCCCAAATTATCAGCTGAGAATTTTAACTCCTATTTCAATGGAAAAGAAATGGAGGACATTTACTGAGAGCCCTCTCTTCTCTCCTCCTCCTCTTCATCAGACATCACTCAGATTCCTTTTGCTACTTTCCCCCTCTTTAGCTCCTCACAAGAGGTGGCCTTTCTTATTTCCAATTCATTTAGTTTTAGTTTTCAATATTCATTTCCACAAGATTTTGAGTTACATATTTTTCTCCCCATCTTTTCCCTACCCCACCTCAAAATACCAAGTCTACTGAATACCCCTTCCCCTAATCTGTTCTCTCTTATATCCTTCCCCACCCCCCCCAACTTTCTAGTAGGCAAAATGGATTTCTATACCCCAGTGCCTGTATATCTTATTTCCTAGTTGCATGTAAAAAAACAAATATTTTTTAAACATTTGTTTTTAAAACTTTGAGTTCCAAATTTTTTCCCTTCTTCCTTGCTCACCCATCCCCACTGGGAAGATAAGCAATTCAATACAGGTTGTACATGTGTAGTTATGAAAAACCATTTCCATAGTAGTTATATGGTGAAAGACTAACTATAATACCCTTGATCCTATCTTGCCCCCCACTTATTCTATTTCTCCTTTGACCCTGTCCCTTTTCAAAAGTGTTTGATTATAACTACCCTCTCTGCCAATCTGCCCGCCCTTCTATCATCCTCCCACTTATCTGCTTCCCCTCTATAGGGTAAGATACCCAATTGAGTATGTATGTTATTCCCTCCTTAAGCCAAATTCAATGAGAGTAAGGTTGACCCATTCCCTTTCACTTTCCTACTCTTCCCCTCCATTGTAACAGTTTTCTCTTGCCTCTTTTATATGAGATAATTTTCCCTAATCTGTCTCTCCCTTTCTCTTTCTCCCAATATATTCCTTTCTCACCTCTTAATTTTATTTTTTTAGATATCATCCCTTCATATTCAACTCATCCTGTGCCCTCTGTCTATGTAAATACATATGTACACACTCTGTAAATACATATGTACACACTCACATATATATTTATACACACATATACCCTCCTATACATACACATATATTCCCTTCAACTATCCTCATGATGAGAAGTCTTATGAGTTACAATTATTGTTTTTCCATGTAGGAATGTAAATAGCTCAACTTTAATAAGTTCCTTATGATTTCTTTTTCCTGTTTACCTTCTCATACTTTTCTTGCTTCTTGTATTTGAAAGTCAAATTTTCTGTTCAGCTATGTTTTTATCATCAAGAATTCTTGAAAATCCTTTATTTCATTGAATTACCATATTTTTCCCTGAAGCATTATACTCAATTTTGCTGGGTAGCTAATTCTTGGATTTAATCCTAGCTCCTTTGACCTCCAGAATATCATATTCCAAGACTTTTGATCCCCTAATGTAGAAGCTGCTAGGTCTTATGTTATCCTTATTGTATTTCCACAATACTCAAATTGTTTCTTCCTGATTGCTTGCAGTATTTTCTCCTTGACCTAGGAACTCTGGAATTTGGCCATAATGTTCCTAGGAGTTTTCTTTTTGGGATCTTTTAAAAGAGGTGATCAGTGAATTCTTTCAATTTCTATTTTGCCCTTTGATTCTAGAATGTCAGGGCAATTTTGCTTGATAATTTCTTGAAAGATGGTGTCTAGGTTCTTTTTTTGATCATGGCTTTCAGGTAGTCCAATAATTTTTAAATTATCTCTCCTGGATCTATTTTCCATGTCAGGGTTTTTTTCCAATGAGGTATTTCACATTGCCTTCTATTTTTTCATTTGTTTGGATCTGTTTAATAGTATCTTGATTTCTCATAAAA
>CM053581.1:465053219-465157548 GCA_028627135.1 Pseudochirops cupreus | reverse complement strand
CCTCCATTTCTCTTACTTGATTTTCAAAATCCTTCTTGAGCTCCTCCATGGCTTGTAACTAATTCATATTTTTCTTGGGAGTTTTTGGTGCAGGAGTTCTGACTTTGTTGTCTTCCTCCTGTTCCATGCTTTGGTCCTTTTTGTCCCCAAAACAGGATTCTATGGTTGGATTGAGTTTCTTCTGCTTGCTCATGTTGCCTGTCAATTATTTGACTTTTGAGCTCTTTGCCATGGTAGAACTCTGCTTTCAGAATGGAGAGAGATTTGTCACAAATTGCTGGGGTTTTTGCAGCTGCTGGAGCTATTAGGAGGGCACCTTCTTTGCAGCCCCCACAAGCTCTTACTTACTGGCCACACAGCCCAGGACCACACCCCAAGACTGCGATCCAGATCCAAGCAGGTCAAAGCAAGAGCAATTACCCTCTGAATGGTTGCTTGGTCCCCCTATGATCTGCAGGCCAACAGCTCTGGAAGCAGCCACAAAGCAACAGCTGCAGCTGCCACTTCTCTCCCCAGGGGCAGGAGCCAGACCACACTCTTCTGTTGTCTTCTTCCAACAGAGTTCCCCACTGACCTTTTACTTTATCTTTGGTGTTTATGGGCTCAGAAGTCTGGAAACCACCACAGCTGCTGGTGATTCACTCTCCTGAATTCTGCTCTGGCTGGCCACTGGTTGGGGCCATCCTGGGACCAGAACCATGTGGTTCACGTGGGACTGTGCCCAGCTCCCAGCTCAGTGTGTTAGACCCTTCCTGTCAGAATGGGAGATTTGTTTCTCTCTGTCACTTTGTGGGTTCTGTAGCTCTAAAATTTGTTTAGTCATTTTTTTTTACATGTATTGGAAGTGATTGGAGCCAGAGCCACACGGAGGTCCTGTTTTTACTTCACCATCTTGACTCTGTCCCCACTTGTGTCCTTTCTTTCTTGCCCAGTCCTGTAGTTTCTACCTTAGTAACATCCTTGTATAATCCTCCTTCTCTGCTCTAACATTGCCACCAATATGGTGCCTGTCCTTATCAATTCATACCTGGTTGTTCTCTCTGCCTTCTCTCTCTCACTCCAATCCACCCTCCACTCAACTATCAAATTAATATTCCTAAAGTGCAAGTGTGACCATGTCCACCCTGAATCCTATTCAATTGATTTCAGTGACTCCCTATTGTTTCCAGGATGAAACACAAAACCCCTTATTTAATCCCTAAAACCTTCCATAAACTGGCCCCTTACTACTCTGTTGATCTTACATTTTACACCCCTTCCATGTACTCAATTATCTCATGACGCATGCCTCCTAGCTGGTCTTCAAACAAGACACTCCATCCCTCAACTCCAAGCATTTTTGCTGACTGGCCCCCATGCCTGGATTTATCTGCCTCAACACCTCTGCCTTCTGGCCTCTTTCAAGTCTCAGCTAAAGTCTCACTTTCTGTAAGGAGCCCTGAAGCTAAAATAGCATCTGACACATCTGGAGATGAAACTTTAAGTAGAAACAGAGATAAGTGAATAAATAAGGAGGAGACAGTAGAGTAGAAAGAACACTAATATTAGAGATCCAAATTTGGTGCCTTGGAACCTGAGCTTAAATCCCAGATCTGACATTTACTGTGTGACCCTGGGCACACTTCACATCTGTGGGCCTCAGTTTCTACCAACAAGATTATAGCTGGACTAGATCAGGGCTTCTTAACCATTTTTTTTGACATCATAGACCCTTTTGGAAGTCTGATAAAACCTATGGATGCCATCTTAGAATAGCATTTTTTTCAAATTCATAACTGAAGGAAATGCTACATTTCAAATAATGGTTAGTAAACCTCAAATAATTGTTTTCCCATCCAAGTTCATGGACCCCATGAAGATCTATGGACCCCTGAGTTAGAAAAACTCTAAAGTCCCTTCTACTTCTAGGACTGTGATCCCATCATACTATAAGTTTAATGAATACTGAGGTAAGTAAATAGAATCCTAGTTTTTGGACCCATGTCATGAAGCAGCTATTTCACCTACATTCAATCACCTAGGTGGGAAAGTGATTAAAAAGTTGATGGTTGGTCAAGAAGGAGGGCTCCAAGTCAGATGTCTTGAACATCAATTTCTTATTTTTGCTTTTTTTTTTTTGCAGGGGGAAAGGCAGGACAATTGGGGTTAAGTGACTTGCCCAAGGTCACATGGCTAGTAAGTGTTAAACGTCTGAGGCCTGATTTGAACTCAAGTCCTCCTGACTCCAGGGTCAGTGATTGAACATCGGTTTCTAATGAGAAAAGTGTTTGAGGGAGAACACTGAGTGGTAATAACTAAAATGAGAATGGTAGGGTACACTTGGCTTTGGGGTGTCCTTTGAGTTAGAATGATAGTATAGTAAACCTGTCTAGATAGAAGTTGTGAGCAGAAATAAAAGAGTCATAGACCTGAACTGAGAACCTTGAATGTTTAATGAGCACAGTTAGTGAAGCAATAATACCCTGTGATTAATTGAATCAAAAGTATCATTTAAATCAAGTAGGATCAGAGTGGACAAAAGGCCATTTAATTTAGCTACTTAAAGGTCATTTAAAACTCTTAATAGTGCAGTGTCAGTGGGATGCCTGTTCTAAATCCAGGCAGATAAAGGTCCATTAAGTCCCAGGAATTAAGATATAAGCTGAACCAAGAAGATTAAGGTTCTTGGACACAGGAAAAGAAAAATAGACAATTCACAATAATGTGAGATTCTGTAGAGGTGGTTTTTTTTTTTAATGCTCTCAATTGAGTTCTTCAAAAGGTTATATGAAAAAAGATATTAATGAGGAAAATAGGCAGATGAGGTGCAATGGTAAGTCCAGGATATGGAGTCAGAGGGCCTGAGGTCAAATCCTGATGGTCATTTACTACCTATGAAGTTATTTCACTCCTCTGGGCATTCTTCCTCCTTCGTAAAACAAGAGGGGTGATGACCTCCCAGATTTCTTATAGTTCTAAAGTCTGTAATCCTATGGTATAAATTCAACAATAATGTTCTCTCTATACTTATTAGAGACACTAAAATTCTAATTACCTAATTATACATGTATATGTATGTACTTTATATATCTATCATATATAACAATTATAATTATTTAATTATAGTTATTTTTAATTATTTAATTGTATATGTATCATGTATTATGTCTTTGTGTAGCAAAATAGTAACCCGTTCATGTAAATAATGGTAATTAATATTATTTTTACAGTTGGTGAAAATACTTCTGGGGTTAAATGAGAAGAGTGGATAACCAATATCTGGCAGTAGAAGATGCTTTGGGGGTCCCACTGAAGACCCCTGGATTGGGGGTCCAGAGAGGCCACATGATCCGTTAGTCATTGTTGATACTCATATTAGTGCACTTGCTTCCAAATTATGGGGGTCAAGATAGGGTAGACACCAAGGTTCTGTGAATTGCTTGGCTTGAGCCCAGGCAGCAATTCAGAGAAAGTGTTTGATGTTGGGGTCACAGATGTGTCTTTCCTATCTCTCAGACTGGGGTTGGCTTTATAGCTTGTAGAAGAAGATGCTGCTGCTGACAACAGCTCCCATTTATTTTTACCTTTACAGTTTTCTGTGTGCTTGGTTTCACGACCATCTTGTGAAGTATATAGTACAGTCTTATCACCTCTATTTTAGAGGTGAAGGGTCTGAGGTTTGGAGAAGTTAACTGATTTGTCCAAGGTCATATAACTAGCAAGTGACAGAATTCTGACCCACATCTTTTGACTAAGTCTAATGTTTAGCTATATGATTTAAGGGAAGGGCTCTTGCCTCCAAATATGCCCATTTTCCCCATCACCACCTTGGGATGGTTGAGGTAGCAATGGGAGATTAGAAGAAGGAAAAGGAAGAGAATGTTATCAGTCATTCAAACAGCAGAGTGGAATGCATTTAATCAAATTATTTCCTTCCTAGAGAAGACTGGGAAAATTAAGCTTGAACAAAAAAGGACAAAATGACAACTTGATTTCTGTCTTCAAATATTGTAAAGGTTATCACACAGAGGAGGGATTAAGTCCATTTTGTTTGATTTCAGAGGTTAGAACTTGGTCTAATACTCATTGGAATTGAGAGGGAGGCAGATTTCAAGTCAATATAAAGAAGAATTGCCCAACAATTAGAGCTGTCCAAATAACAGAAAAAGGTGCTTTTTAAAAATGCTGAGTTCCCTGTTACTGAATGTATTCAAGCAGAGGTTTGCCACAGAAGAGATTTCTATATTGGGCATAAGCTTGGACCAGTAAGGTCCCTTCATCTTTATACCACCTACCTCCCTGGGCTGTTGTGAAAAAAAAAAGAGCATTAAGAGTACAGTGACAAAAAGGTTGGTATCAGCCAACCTTGTTTCAAGATGACCATGTTTCTGTGGCTTTTAGGTAATGAAAAACATGGAAGGAGTTCTTGAGAGGAGCTTTCCAGCATTTCTTTTTCATGTATTCTCTCATAAAGATGCTAAAACAAAGATAACAACAACCATCAGATTTGCCTAAGCTGACAGAACTTATCCTAGGGTATCATGAATTACATGGGACACAGAGAAGCAGTCCATGAAAGAGAAAGTATTCTTTTTCCCCCCCCCTTTCTTCCTCCTTACTCCCTAGCTAGTGCTTAAAAAAGAAAGGAAAGATGGAAGGAAGGAAGGAAAGAAGGGAGGAAGAAATGAAGGAAGGAAGGAAGGAAGGGAGGAAGAAATGAAGGAAGGAAGGAAGGAAGGAAGGAAGGAGGGAAAGAAGAGGAAAACAAAAAAAGCCTAAATAACTTACACATAAAAATTTGCCTATAACATTTCCCATTGATCAAATGAGATAACAAGTGTACAGTATTTTCTAAGTTGTAAAGCATTTATATTATTGTCACCAAGTGTAAAGCCAAGCATGAGCAGCTTTCCAGAGGACTGCTGCTGTGAACAGCTTCAAGGTTCTGATTATACAGTGTAGTGAACTCGCTATTTATTCAGTAATAAACTAAGACAAAGCATTGACAGAAACCAAAGTATAGCATTCACAACGTTATAGTATAACAAGTTACCACTGAAGTGGCCACATAGTTTCAAACAAAAGATATCATTCAGTAAGTCTTTAACTCAATCATCCTTAAGGAACAAGCCTCCTTAAGGGACACAAAGTACAAAGGTCAAAGTTCTCTACCCTTAGATTACAGTAAATCATAATCTTCTTAGTCAGCATTAAGTACTCAAGAAGACATCTTTTCATCTTGACTTGAGGCTGGCTCTCAGCTTCCATGGTTCTTCTTTCATGGGTCCAGTTCCTGCCCAAATCTATCCAACTGCCATCTGGATTCAGCAGCTCTCAGCTCCTTGTCCAGCACCTCATCCAGCTCCTTGCCCAGTTCCTCGTCCAGTTCCAGTTCCACACTGAAGTTCACAGTGTCCATTCCACCTTAAGTCCTTCACAGTTCCTGTTTCTGGGAAGACAAAGCTTAACAGAGCCACAATAATATTCATACACACTGCCCGCCTCATCATCAATTCACTATCTGCCTGTGAAATCAACACAGACCCACAAACAAGATGTTAGAGGTCAATACAAATCATCAGTAAAGTCCCTGGACCTCCAAAACTCTTTTCCAGGACTTCTATAAAGAGACAACCAGAGAATACTCTTTTAGGGCTTCTAGTAAGGTCCTACTCTGTACAAAGTATTACAAACAAAATTCAACACAGACAGAACAGACAGAGTGACAGGATTCCACAAGTTTTCTTCTTCTCAATTCTGCCACCACAAGAGTTCTCTTCTCAGTTTTTCTCAGTTCTGCTCTCTCCCAGCCTGGGCTTCTCCTTATATATAATCATTAGCTCCTCCCGACAAGGGTTCACAAGTTCTGGGGTCACAAGTTCTGGGGTTCACAAGTTCTGTTTCTTAACAAAAACTTGATATAATCATGGGCAAGGCTTAAAAGAAACTTGAACTGAAATAAGGTGTTAACTACTTCTTTGCTTGCCCTTACACCAAGCTATTATTATCATTGCCTGTGGGCAGTGGAAAGAAAACTGGATTTGCAGTTTGACAATCTGGTTCTAATCCTGGTTCTGTGACTCTGAGCTCTGCTTAACCTCTCTTGATTGGCAGTTGTCTTATCTGGGTGGTAGGGTGCCAATCTGGGGGGCCCTGATCAACTGGATGAATTCAATGGGAGATGAATCTTCAGAACACGGATTATGGACCAATCCAGAGTTCCCTTGTTGACAGGACTGAGAACATTTTCTGAAGTCTTAGGGTTTGAGGTAGTGTTATAAATTAGTTGGTTTAGGCTTTCTGGGTTAGAGCCATCATGTTGAATTAGAGCCTTAAAAGAGCTAAGAGAGCTAAAAAATTTGTTAGATAGCTGAATTTGGACCAGAAGCTAGAGACCTGAGGGTAGGTTTGGGGGACCTCTGTTCAGCTCAGCAGTATTACTCCCCACCCCAGGAACCAGTGGTGGCAGCCTTGGTGCACAGGAATATGGACATTTTTTATACTTTAAACTCACCTAATTCAAGGAAGGATGTATGGGTGCGTGCATGTGTGAGTGTGAGTGTGAGTGTGAGTGTGTGTGTGTGTGTGTGTGTGCGTGTGAAGATCCTGAACATAGCAGCAGATAGGCAATGGTTGAATTTCCAGCAGAGTGATGGCACACTATATAACCACATGACTGAATGATGGAAGTTCATGAACTCCAGATTTTTGGAGGAGGTTCAAGAGTTCCTAGAACAAGGATTGAGCACTTGGTGTGCAAAGTTAGAGAAACGGCAAGGTATGGAGCCACAACAGTGACAAGCAAAGACCTGGACTTTCGCCTTCCCTACTAGTTCACTATTTAAATGGTACCAGTCTGATGGGAAGGGGATTTGCCTTTCCAGAGAAATGGAGTTTAACCAATAAATGAACCCAAGTAAGTCCATCCTGGACTTAAGAAATCACAGGACCACAGCAGTTTGCAGAGTAAAAACAACATATAATGATGTATATCTGCAGACATTTCCTTCTACTTATATCTTGTTCTGAAGCTTGTGAGGATGTCTTGTAGAACCTGGACATTTCTGTATCCTGGCAGTCAAAATGTATCACAGTCACAAAAATAGTAGCCAATCAGAACAGCCTGAACATTTCTTTTAATGTCATGGTTTTTCCATATAAAAGTAGCCTAATTTTAGTAAGATTGGCCTGATTGTATGCAGACAATCTCTGTGCATCTCCCTTGCTTGCAAGTAAAAATCTGTTGATTTAGTGACTGTGTCTGGGAGTTTTCTTTTAGATCCCACATTAGCAAGGAACGTTGGTTTCCTGCTGGACAGAAGTCCATACCCTTGGGGTGTTAGCATAAGGCTGGGTGGTTTGGCTTATAGGTGGGACTTACCCAGCCATTGGGAGACTGTCTTTCTAACAACCTCAAGTTCATTTTCCTTTAGAGGAAAATTGAAAATCACACTAGAAATAGGAGTTTGGAGGGAAATTCAGCACTTACAATACAATATTTATAGGGATGGAGATGGGAAGTGAGAAAATGTACTCGCAAGAAAGATAGGAAAATTATATTAATTGCTTATAGGCCAGTGTGAGTCATTTATGTTTCTGTCTGGAGGGTAAAATAAAAATTGTCCTGTGCCTGATAAACCCTTTTTACCTTCACTACTTTCATTGAAGCTTGGGGGAGTGTTATCAAATGCTTTGCTACAACGTAGGTCACTTCTACCCATATCTGCGGAGTTCTAGGCACGAAACATAGTTCTTAGAGGACCCTGTAGAGGGTGGAAAGAGGAACAAAGCAAAAGCTAAAGCTCTCTGAACCTCAATTTCCCTATCTATAAAATGAAGATAGTAATGCTGACTAAAAGGAGGATGATAGGGTACACTTGGCTTTGGGGTGTTCTTTGCATTAAAATCATAGGTTGTTTTGGGGATTATGTGAAATAAGCAAGTAAAACACTTCTTCCAAATTGTTGTTGTTGTTATTCAGGCATTTTAGCTGTGTCCAACTCTTCATGTTGGGGTTTTCTTGGCAGAGATACTAGACTGGTTTGCCATTTCCTTCTCTAGCTCACTTACAGATGAGGAAACTGAGGCAAACAGGGTTAAGTGACTTGCCCAAGGTCCCACAGCTTAGCAAGTGTCTGAAGCTAGATTTGAATTCAGGGAGGTAAGTCTTCCAGACTCTAGCCCTGGCACTCTGTGTCACTGTGCCACCTACCTCCCAAATTACATTATCCAATTTTGATCCTCACCATAACCTCATGCTGTAGTTGTTAGTCCCTTTCCTTTTGTTTTTACTTCAAATATATTTTGTATTTATTTCTGTTTGTAATTGTTGCTTTCTCCAACAGAATATAAGCTTCTCAAGAGCAATAAGAAATTTGAAAAAATCTTACTGGGGATTCTATGGGATATATTTTTTAATTGAAAAAGCAAACCCTAAGAGAACTCTATAAATCAGGTTGTTCTGGACACTTCACCCCTCTGGAATTAAGGAAAAAAATCATTAAATCAAATTAAATAAAAAATATCATTAAATATCTGGTAACAGAAACATTTTGCTTTACATTTAGATATTGGATTTGGATTTGGAGTCAGAGGACCTGCTTCAAATCTGACCTCTAGTGAGTATGATCTGTATGACTTTGGTCAAGTCACTTAACTACTATGTGCCTCAGTTTCCTCACCTGAAAAATGAGGGGGAGGGTGAGACTAAACAGCTTTGAAAGTCTCTTCCAATTCTATATGTATGATTTTAATTTCCTGTGGTTACTTTCAGAATAAATGAATACTAATTTGGAAGACAGATTTGGGGGCTTTTGGAGATGCAGAGAACATAACCAGGTCCTTTTGACGCTCCCTCCATGACTTCTCTAGGCTGTACATACCCATCCAAGGCCTAGATTTTAGGAAGGATTTGAGAAGTCTGTCAAGGTATTCTTGTGCAAAAGTACAAAAAGGAGATATGGGGCAAGATGATAATGTAGTTTGATGAATTTGGAACTGGTAGAAAGGTTAAACTCAACAGTTAGTTCTTGATAGTCTGATGTCTCCTGTGGAGGGCTTTGTACTTGACCCGATGCTGTCTAACATTTAGAGCAATGACTTTGATGTAATCATAAATGGACCAAGTATATATTCCAAGAAGGTCAGACAGACGTACACATAAAAATTTGTAGCAGCTTGTATCATTGTTGTTGTTCAGTCATGTCTGATTTTTGTGACCCTATTTGGAATTTTCTTGGCAACAAGACTGGAATGGTTTGCCATGTCCTTCTCCATGTCATTTTACAGGAAACCAAGGTAGATGAGGTGAAGTGACTTGCCTAGGGTGACATAGCTTGTAAGTGTCTGAGGCCAGATTTGAACTCAGGAAGATGAGTCTTCCTGACTTAACGTTCTCCATCCACTGAGCCACCTAGCTGGCCTTAGCATGTATCATAGTAACAAATAACTAGAAGGAAAGGGAGTATCTGCTGATGGAGAATGGTTGAATAAATTATGGTATAAGACTATAAAGGAATATCATTATACTATAAGATAGGCTGCGTTTGAAGAATTCAGAAAAACTTGTAAGAACTTGTATAAACTCATGCAGAATAAAGTGAGCATAATCAGAACAATTTTTACCTTAAAATCAATAGTATAAAGGAACATAACACCAAAAGACTTTAGAATGGTGGTCAGTATTGCTTCTAAGTGTCACTAAGTGGAGAACTAATAGTGGCGCTTGCCTTATGACTCTTAGCAGGGAGGTCATGGACTATAGTTGCATATTGAGGAAGGCATTTGTAGACATAGGGCAGCTGGATGGTGCAGTGGACAGAGTCCTGGGCTTGGAGTCAGGAAGATTCATCTTCCTGAGTTCAAATCTGGCCTCAGATACTTCTAGCTTGGGCAAGTCACTTAACCATGTTTGCCTCAGTTTCCTTATGTGTAAAATGAGCTAGAGAAGGAAATAACAAACCTTTCCAGTATATTTGCAAACAAAACAAAACAAAACAAAACTCAAAAGAGGCTACAAAGAGTCAGAAATGACTGAAACATGACTAAAGACCCAAAACAACAAAAATAATAACAATTATAGACAAAGCCAATGTGATTATTTTGCTTTTCTGTGTTTATTTGCTGTAGGGGAGGATTTTGAAGTTGGGGGAAACCAAATAAAAGTTGTTGAGAAAAGACAGAGATGAAAAGAACATCAATGAAGCATTAAAAAAAATTAAAGCACAGTTGGTACGCTAATCAAATTTTTATATGATATTAAACTAGCAAACCCACTAGAGAAAATCAGAATCCAAAACCTCCTTGACAAGGTACAACATCAGGCCAGATCAAATCAAATGAAATGGGGGATAAGTACTGGGCCTGTGATTTCACTGACGGGAGGAACTCCGGATGAAGAAATCTGAGCTCCCTCTCCCCCCACCTTGCCCCATTCATTGGTTGGCAATGTATCTGTAATCAAATCTTAGAAAACTGCCCAGAGCACTTAGCGGTTAAGTGATAAGCCTAAGGTCAGACAGCCATTACACATCAGAAACAGAACTAGAACCCACGTCTTCCTGGTACTGAGCCCAGCTTCCTATCTACTATGAAATGGTTGTTTCTATATATGAAATTTAATAGGCATATATGTAAGGACTTACATTCGTGTTTTCTCTTAAAAAAAAACCAGAATCAACCTCACAGTAGAAGATGGGACAGGCATGGTCTATTGATGTGTCTGAAAAGTATCTGTGAGATTGTGGATTGCAAACTCAACATGAGATAACATGACAGCTAGAAAAGCAAATTTTGGGCTGCATTAGGAAAGACATGGCTTATAGGAATAAAGGAAGTCATAATCCCTCTGTACTCTGCTCTGATCAGACCACATCTCAATCAATCAATCAACTGACTAATCAATATTTATTAAGTATCCTCTATGTGTTAGGCATTGTGCTAAGAGTCTGGGATAGAAAAAGTGGTAAAAGACAGTGCCTGACCCTCAAGGAATGTTTCCTAGAAGGTTGGGGCCCTTCCATTCATAGACTTAGACATAAATTATATTTTGAAGTGCATTAGTTTGGGGTACCACAGCTTAAGAAAAACATTGATAAACTGGAGAATATCCATAGAAGAAAGGAAAGGCTAGTGAATGGGCTTGAGTCTATGTCCTGTATGGAGGGACTGAAGGAATCTGGAAGGTTTCAGCTTGGATAAGAAGACTTTGTGGGTAAACATAACTATTTTTAAGTAGATGAAAGGTTTGTCAAGTGAAAAAGGCATTACACTTATCATGGTTGACTTTAGAGAGCAGAACTAAGAGCAATGGGTAGAATTTGTAAGGGAACAGATGCAGGCTTGATACATAGAAAACCTTCATAACAATTTGAACTATCCCGAAGTGGGATGGGCTGCCTTTGGAAGAAATGGTCTTTCCCTCCTTGGAGGTCTTCAAGCAGAGGTTAGATAACCCATTTGGCATGTTGTAGTAGAAACTGTTTTTTTTGGGGGGGGCTATGGGTGGGACTGGATGGCCACCCAAGTCCCTTCCAACCTCATTCTTTGGGAACAGTTATGGGATCTCAGGGGATTCTGACAGTTTTAAAGCCTTTGTAATTTCCAAACCATGCTATTCTTTAAGCTTTATTGCATAATGGATGTCAAAAAGCTCCCTGTGATTCTCCAGCATCTGGCCCTTGCAATTTTCGGGCTGATGTTTAGTACTCTCCACTCATGCATTAGCCACCTCACAGGTTTCCACATGGTATAACCAGTAAAGATAATGAAAAATTACAGTAAAGTACTTTGCAAATATAGAGTGCTAATCAGTGAGCCCAGAATATCTGTGTTGATGAAGTACCATTAAATTAAGGCATGAAATGCCACCTGCTGGTAAGCTGGAGTCTGATTTGCTTTTGTAAATGGCTTTCTGTGGCTTGCAAAGTGGAATAATCTCTGAGTTTGAGGAAAGGGTATTAGGAGTATAAAATGCATTTCCATTGATTTAAATTTATGAATTTATTTTGAGGCTACTTATACATTATATATATATAAATGAAAACAAAAAAGTGATCCTTTTAAACCTCTGTTAAGCAAGGCAGAGAGGGAGATTAAGAGAGAGAAATAGGAGAGAGGGGGGGAGAGAATGGGGGAGGGAGAGTGGGAGGGAGGCAGAGTGACAGAGAGAGAGAGAGAGAGAGAGAAAGAGAGAGAGAGATAAAGAGAGAGAGAGAGAGAGAGAGAGAGAGAGAGAGAGAGAGAGGCCATGGACAATGCATTCATTCATTACTTCTATGGCTGCTCACCATTCTAGACTACATGAAGAAGCATTAAGGTACAAAGCACATGGGACAGAGAGGCTGAGATGGGTGACAGGGACCAGCTCTAGGCAAAATTGCAAAATCATTGATGCTTCTTGCATTTTCCTTCTCTTCCCTTCCCTTCCCTCACCCCTGCCCCTGGTAGCTTCTTTTTTCCTTATGCATTTATTTCCTTCATTTTTTCCTCTAATAGTAGTACTTTTGCCCACCATTATTCCATTTCTAGCATTCTATGCTTTAGAACACTCTTTCATCAAAATTTAGCTTTTCTGTGACCCATGCTTGCAGAGGTACTTATAGACTTAATATCATCCCCAAATCCACTAGTTTCATGTCTAATTCTGATACAAATCCATGTCATAACATCAGAGGATACAGAACAGAACTAGAGCTCAGAGATAATTTATCCCAATCTCCTTATTTTACAAATGAAAAAACAAAGGCCTAGAAATTTATTTATCGACTTACTTCTGCACAAGTTGTTTTTCACTCAGTAGAATGTACACTCTTTGAGGCCAGCAAATGTCTCTTTTTGTCTTTTATCTTCAGTACCAACATAATAACCTAGAATACAGAAGGCATTTAATAAATACTTGGTGATTGCCTGATTAAAGAGGCTTGCTTAAGGTCACACAGCAGAACTGGAACTTAGAACCCAGAGAGAGGCTGGTTGTTGGGGTGGAAATGATGGAAACCCTTGGAGAAATGACTATTCCATCATAGAGTTAGTGTAAAAAAAGGAGAGGAAAGCTGACTCTAACATGGACCCTAGGAAAGAAGATTTCAAAAGGAGGATGAAGAGTAAGGACAAAAATTCTAGAGGAGAAGGCAGCCCTAATGAGATTTGAATTTGACTCAGCAGGAAATTGTGAAGACATAAAGAAAAACAATTGTGATGAGGAGGAAAAATGAGAGTGGCCTAGAAAGACTGCTAAGGATTCCCAGGGAGTTCACCAATCAGCTTAGGCTTTAAAATGACATATGTAGAAGATGGAAGCAAGGGAAATATCAGAGGATGAAGAAAAAGAGGCATTCCATGATTGCAGGAGTGCTAAAGGTCAGAATGAGCCCAATGTGGTGAGGAAAGCATGGTAACTGGGCATCTAAAAAAGAAAGCAGGGATCACAAGGAGCCAGCATGACTCAATAAAATAGAGATTAAGGCAGACTAGTGACCTTCTCGTCTCGTCTCGTCTAGACTCCTCCCTCCCTTCCTTCCTTCCTTCCTTCTTCCCTTCCTCCCTCCCTTCCTTCCTACCTTCCCTCTTTCCTTCCTTCCTTCCTTCCTTTTTCCTTTCTTCCCTCCCTTCCTTCCTTCCTTCTTTCCTTCCTTCCTACTTTCCTTTCTTCCTCAGAGTTAATATGCTGAAAAACCAGATAATGCTGTAGATAAATTTTATAAAGTAAAATATCTCATGCTATTTCCTCTTGACCTTTGTTGTAGGTGTAGCACTTTTTTAGGGCACATTGGATGTTGGAATGAAACTAACTCACAAGACAATGAACATTTAACAAAGGAGAAGATTTACTCTGCTCTCCCACAACAAGGATACAGTTATACTTAGCTTCTATGGAGGAAGTTCCCCTTGTCTCCATCTGGAAACCCATCTGGTCAATCAGTCATCAGGGTTGAGTAACTCAAGTGGTTTCAGGCACCCACCAAATCTGAGAGGGTACAAAAATGGGCAAAAGACAGTCCTTGCCATCAAGAACTTTACAGTCTAATTGGGTAGACAACCTGCAAATAGATAAAAATTAAACTATATACAGAATGTGTAGGAAATAATTAACAGAGAGAAGGCACTAGAATTAAGAGGGGTTGGAGAAGTTTTCCTGTAAAAGATGGGATTTTAGTTGGGACTTGGAGGAAACCAGGTGGTCAGCAGTAGGAGTGGAGGAGGGAAAGCTTTCCATGCTTGGGTGACATACTCCAGAGAAAATGTCTGGAGCTGGGAGCTGGAATGTCTTGTTCATGGAACAGCCAGGAGGCCAGTGTTACTGGATCAAAGAGTATGTGTTAGAGAGAAGGTATAAGAAGACTGGAAAGGTATGAGGAGACTAATTATGAAGGGCTTTGAATGCCAAATAGAGCATTTTGTATTTGATCTTGGAGGTGATAGGGATGTTCTGGGGTTTTTGAGGAGGGCAATGACATGGTTGAACCTATGCTTTAGGAAAATCATATTGCTGACTAAACAGAGGTTGGTTTGGAGTGGGGAGAGACTTGTGGCAGGCAGACCCACCAGTAGGCGATTGCAATAGTCCAGGCATGTAGAGATGAAGGCCTGCACTAGAAGTGGGGACAGTGTCAGAGGAGAAAAGGCAGTGTATACTAGAGATATTGCAAAGATGAAATGGACAGGTCTTGGCAACAGATTAGATGGGGGTGGGATGGGGGTAAGAGATAGTGAAGTCTCTGATGACTCCTAAAATCACGGTAACTGGTCCCATCGTTCCCTGACAAATAGAGAAATGGAAGCAATGTCAGATTTTATATTCTTGGGTTCAAAGATCAGTGTAGTTGGCGACCAGCCATGAAATTAAAAGATGCTTGCTCCTTGGAAGGAAAGCTATGACAAATTTGGACAGCATACTAAAAAGCAGAGGCATCACTTTCCTCACAAAGGTTTGTATAGTCTAAGCTATGGCTTTTCCAGTAGCAATGTATGGCTATGAGAGTTGGACTCTAAGGAAAGCTGAGTACCACAGAATCAATGCCTTTGAATTGTAGTGCTGGAGAAGACTTTGAAAGTCTTTTGGTCAGCAAGGAGGTCAAATCAGTCCATACTTAAAGAAATTAATTCAGACTACTCATTAGAAGGACAGATACGAGGGATGAAGTTTAAATACTTTGGTCGCATGATGAGAAGGTAGGACTCATTGGAAAAGGTCTTGATGTTGGGAAAGATTGAAGGCAAAAAGGAGAAGGGGACAGCAGAGGATGAGATGGATAGATAGGGTCATGGAAGCAAGAAACCCGAAGTTGAACAGACTTTAGGAGATAGGGGAGGATAGAAGGGCCTGGCATGCTATGGTCCATGGGGTCATGAAGAGTCATACATGACTAACAACAATAAGGCTGCAAGTCTGTGGGACTGTTAGCCCTCTATAGTGATAGGGATGGGTTTTAGAGAAAAAGATAACGAGTCCTGTTTTCTATATTGTTGAGTTTAAGATGTCTATTGGCTTCTAGTTTGAGATGTCTGAAAAATAATTGGAGATGTAAGATTGTAGATCAACAGAGAGGCTTGGTAGATTTGAGAACCATAAGCATAACAATCATAAATCCATGGGAACTTATGAGATCACCAAGTGAAGGAGGATAGAGGAAGAAGAGAGAAAGATTCAGGACAGAGCCCTGCTGGACAGCTACAGTTAGAGGACATGATCTGGATGAGGTTCCAGCAAAAGAAAACAAGAAAGAGAAGTCTGATAGGTAGGAGAACCAGGAGTGACTAAGGTCCTGAAAACCTAGAAGGAAGCGGCTATCAAGGCAGTGTGTCAGGGAAGCTTCACCGGGGAACCACAGGGCCCATCACGACCTCTTTGCAATATTTAACACTGCTGATCATCCTTTCCTGGACAACTTTTCCTTTCTGAATAATTTTGTGATGCTGTTCTCTGGTGGTTCTCCACCTGATTCTCTGCAGTCTCCTCTGCTGGATAATCATTTGGATCATCTATTCTCTAAGTATGGTTATACTCTTTCTTTTTCTCTACACACACTCTCTCTCTCTGGGTAATTTTTATACACTCCCCAGGGATTCAATTATCATCACTATGTAGATGATTCAGAGATCATACATACCCACACTATTGTGCCTCCCTAGCATTCCTTTCTTTACTTTCTGTCTTCTTGATAGCCACTGACCTGCTTGGACCAGAGAACATGGACAGCAGGTTTTAATACTTCATGTCTGGAACTTTGCCTTGAGGCTCTTCTCTTTTGACTGGTCCTTGCCTCTCCAGCTTCATTCTTTTACTCAGACACCAGCCATGCTTCACTTTACCTTCTAAACTCCCTGGCTATCTTTCCTATAGGTTCACCTGCCACTTTTCTGCCACTATGTCTAGCAGTAGCCCAAAGAGGTGATCAGGGCCTGAACTAGGCTTGTGGCTGTGTCCTTGAGAAAGGGCACAGGTTTAAGAGAGTTTAAAAGGAAGAAATGACAGGATTTGGCAACTGACCGGATATTTGGGGTGATGGAAAGTAAGGGGTAGAAGATACCACTCCTCCTCAAAGCTGGATAGTAGTGCCCTTGTTTTTTTTAAGAGGTTTAGAAAATGGGTAGGTTTTGGGTAAGAGATACTAGAACAAGATCTGTGTTGTACTTTTTTGTAGTAGAAAAGAACTGGAAATGTAGTAGGGGTCTGTTGAATGGTGAATGGCTAAGCAATTTGTGATATAGTAGTATAATGGAATATTACACTAGAATAATGAGAAATTATGAATATGAAGAAACTTAAGGAGATTTTTTTATAGACCATTACAAAATAAACTAAGCATAACCAGGAAAACAATATATACAATTATTGTAACAATATAAATGGAAAGGACAATAAAAAATAAAACAGCCAAAGCCAAAAGTAAAATAAGAAATCTGAGAAGCTATTTACCTTCCCTTTTAGCAGAGGTGGGAGATAATGGATAGGGAATACCTCAGAAAATGTCAGACTTTTTCAATATTTTTTTCTTTTTTTAAGTTCTTTGTCATAAAAGATGACTGTTGGGGGAAGGGGAATGGAGAAATATTGGGAAATGGCAGATGGCATAAAAACACAGATATTAATAAAAACTTGATCTTCGCCCAAATGGCCTCTACAGTGTTTCCCTCTCTAGCTCTTGTATTTTATTTTTAACATAAATATACTTTCTTAATATATAGTGCTACTACATATCCATTAACCAGTCTGTTTGTTCTAAATAAGGTATATCCATTCAAAGCTGTATTCTTGAGCACTTGTTCTTCTCAAGCCTTGGGCCCTACAGGCTAACTGGGCCACACAGCAAGAAAGGAACATTTAGGCTTAATGTTAAGAAAAACTTTCTAGCAGTTAGAGCCACCCCAAAGTGGAATGACCAGCCTGGAGTGATGGTAGGTTCCCCTTTCTTGGAGGTCTTTAAGGAGAAGCTAAACAATGGCTTGTTAGGTATGTCATTGTAGGAAGTCCTTTTGGGTTTATATTGGATGAAGTAGCTGCTGAAGTTCCCTAGAATGCTCCAATTCTAAGATTCTGTGACTATGAAGGCCAAATAGAAGGTTGGAGGAGAAGGATGTTATGATGGGTGTTGGGTCCCAATACTAATGTGATTTTGTTGCCTCAGAAATTCAAGCTGTTGGAGATGGTGCTCAGGAAGAGGACAGGGACCAGAAGTCGGCTGATTCTACTTGCACCGACTCTTTCTATACACGTTGAATCTGGCCTGCAGCCTCTTTTGTATGGAGACCTAGAGAGTCTGCTCCACTAGGGTAGGCCTCTTTGACAGTGGCTTCCCCCAATGGATGTGGAGATAGGAAGCTTTGTTTAGGCAGGAATTATTGAGTTGTTCATTTACGCATGGCACTGAGATGAGAGAGATTGGCAGAGAGCCCTTTAGCACTATAGTTAGGAAATAAAAAGATAAGAGGAAGGAAAGAGGTGGTGGGGATCTTTGGCCCTAAAGTTTTCCCCTGGCTTTATCAACTCCCTTGTATTTTAATTTTATGAAATTTAAATTCCATCAGGGATGGGCCCAACCTTTCCAAATCAGATCTTTTTCTTAATCTTCAGATTGAAAGTGGAGTGCCCAAGTGAGTTTATTGGGTGTGAAGCACATTCAGACATTTAGGAACTCTGCTGGACAAAGGATTCAGGTTAAAAATGGGATCCCCAATGGAGGCAGAATATCTTGGGGTAACTACTACATGGGGAACAAAGACCAATGCCCAAATAAAGATCATAGAACCACTAACAGTTTATGCCCCTATTATAGCAGTAAATTGGGCTGAATGTATAGTAGGGATAGATTTATTGGATAGATTTATTATATGTGTGTGTGTGTGTGTGTGTGTGTGTGTGTGTGTGTGTGTGTGTGTTCATACTGGTTCATACTGGTCAGCTTGTCTACCCATTATTTGGAGAAAAACTCACTGGAAATACCTCAGTTTTCCCAAAGGGATAGAGAGGACAACAGAAAATAAAATGGTCAATTTTGATAAAACTTAAGAGTTTTTGCACAAACAAAACCAATGTAGCTAAGATTAGAAGGGAAGCTGTTAATTGGGAAAAAAAAAATCTTTCCAGTAAGTTTCTCAGACAAAGCTCTAATTTCCAAGATTCAAGAACTGGTTCAAATTTATGACAATCCTTTGTTGTGAACATTAAGGAATTCTCTATCCTTGGGAGTGTTGCTGATAATTTCTGTCCATATGACAGATATGGACGTTTTAGAATGGGCAGGGCCTAGAAACATGTTAAATCCAGTCTCACCAGTGCCAATACCCTCAAAGAAGAGGTTGCTGATCTCCTAAGGGTGATGTCTCCACTTTCTTCCAATACTACTTTTAGTTCTGGCCTCTTGGACACTTCCTTGTGAAGATTTGGCCATTTCAGACTACTGTGGTGCCTGGTCTGTGGAGAGCATCTCCCTTGATAAGTAGGGTATTCATTACTGTTCTACTGAGCTTGCCCCCATTTCTTGTGAGTTCCCAGCAAATGGGGCACGTGAATAGTCCTCCTAGGGGAAGGAAGTCCAGTTTCTAACCATGGCCTAGACGCTCTTTTGGCTGAATATCCCTGGACAGACTCTTTCTTATGGCCATTTACATCCATCAACCTACCCAGTTCGCCTCTAGAATGATGAAAGATTGAGCTAAGTCTCATAAATTATTCTCTTGTGTCTTTTCTTGGCTTATTACAGCCAATGGGCTTCATTGAGCATTGGAATATATATTTTTTAAACCAGTTTCACTATTAGTTCCTACTTTTGATAAATGGACTCACTGACTTGTGGTGGAGTTGGTGTCCTCCCTTAATCACCACCAATTCCCTAATGGGACTGGCTTTTCTGTCACCTAGTGGTTTCAGTAGATAGAATGTTAGTCTTGGAGACAGAAAGACTTGAATTCAAATCTAGCCTTACTAGCTGTGTGGCCAAGTCATTTAACCTCTGTCTGCCTCATTTTCCACAACTGTAAAATGGGGAGAAAAACAGCACCTATGTTTCAGGGTTTTGAAATATTTGTAAAGTGCTTTGTAAACCTTTAAGTGCCACATAAATGGTATTATTATTATCATCAGTAATAACAAGAATTTTTCATCAGAATACCTCTTTAAAGCCAGCTACAGGGATGAAGGGATGGATGATGCAGATAAATTATTGCTCTCCATGACCCCAGTGTGGCTTTATGAAAATTTTTTCATCCCTCACCTGTCTTTTTGAGATTTATATACTAGGCATAGAAAGCTCTGGATGTATGGATCCTATCCCTGATAAAATTTCAAAATACATTCACCTTCTCCCTTGGATGGTTTGGGCAAATTATCTCCCTGAAAGGAAAGGTGGGCTTGGTCACTGAGTGAGAAAGAGTGGGAAAGCACAAGTGACCCTACACAATAAAGTTAAGGGACAAGGTGAGTGGGAAGGAAGATTTTGCCCAAGTGGTACTTCTGTTCAACCCATGGGTAAAAGTCAGGGAGTAGGCAATGGATCTTCAAAGGCATTTGAGGATTATTTCATGCTAGGTTAGAAGCATGTTTTCACTTCACTAGAGTTCAGTTAGTAAGTCAGAAAATACACATTCATTAAGTCCCTACTACATCCAGGCACTGTGCTAAACACTGGAATGAATGTCCCAGGGAGGGAGAAGCGGGTAACCAAGGGACTGGCAATTAAGGAATGATTGGTAAAGAAAGGAGAAGCATCCCAGTTGTAAGGAAGAAGATTGTAAACCCTTGGATTCTATTCTATTACAAGTTTTAGAGCAGACACACCCTTCAAGTACTTTGATGTTGCTTACTGTCCTCCTAGTGTTATCTTCAATTTGCCTCAGGCTCCTCTGCTGAATTCTGACTACTGATGTTGGCAACACCAGAGGCGTTCTGAATTTGGGAACTGGTTTGTAGTTTTGGCTGTTTGGAATGTCTTTTATTGTCTATTTCCTCCAGGTGTTTTTTCTGTTAGTTACCTAGAACTAAAGTCTGAGTCCTGTTCATTGGCATGAAATGTGGTCTCAGCCCAGCCAGAGACTAAGGGATAAGATGTCTTGGGTTCTAACTAGGCCTTGGGCCCTAAGGGCCTAGCTAGCTTGGTGGTGTTAAGTGATTTCAAGCACTTGGATAACCATTATTCCCAGATAACTGGAATGAAGATAAAGTAAAGGAATTTTATGTTGAATCTTATATAAGCCAGTCTCAAGAAAGAGGCATAGCTCTTTGCACTCGATGAACTTTTAAAAAATTCTTATATGGCCTATTGTTGTCATCAAACTGGATGTATCCTAATAGACCTAGGACTTAGAGAGCTGCACCTCAGTACAGCTGAAAGTTCATGTTTATTTAGGACAAAGGAAATCAGCTTGGCATGGAATCCTTATGCTCAATGGCATGCCTCCTATCCATATCCCATCAGAATGTTCCCTTTCTCATGGCATTGGGGATGGGCACCTCCAGGCTCCTGACCACAAGAAGCACATGGGTGTTCATAACCATTTTGTTAAGCAAGAAACGTTGCCTATTATCCTTGTAGTAAGATGGAAGACTATTAGGCTTTACCATCTTCCCTGCCCCAGCTGCTGGAAAATGGGGACAATAACAGTGCCTGACTCACAGAGTTGTGAGAGACTTGTCTTCCCTTCAAAATCTTTCTCCTTTCAAATGTCTCTCTTGCTAGCAAGTCAACAAATACCTGCTTCCAGTAGTTGTGTGCCACGTAATGACCAATCAATCATTATTCTTTACTTCTTACTTTGACCTTTATTGCGCAGTCTTTCTGATCAGAACTTGCAGTTCTGCTGTATCGTTCTCTGAAGGCCAAGGAACTGTTTCCTGCTCTGGGCATCTACTTCCGCTTTAGGAAGAGTTTCCAATTTGTTTTTTAGTTCCAAGTGCACCTTTGTTCTTTTCCTTCCCTTTTATCAAATGGGATAAATTTTGTGAAGTGCTTCACATAGTGCCTAGCACATAGTAGGCCCCCAAAGAACGTTTTTAATCCTTTTACTTTTTCATCAGTAACATTTTTCTACTCTCCAACCTCCTCAGAAAGGCCGATTTCAATGGATCCCATTGAAGCCCTGCTTCTGTGTTCGTTTTTTTGAAGGAACTCTTCCTTGCTCCTGATAACCTAGAATTATATTTTTTGAGTCTTTTCTCCTCTTTTTAGGAGATTAGACTCTACTTGGCTATTGTAGAACTGGAAACTTTGCACACTCAATTCAAGACTCTTCCCACTTGAGTCTGCTCTCCATAATTATATCAAAATGTTTAGCTCCTTTTATTTTGAAATGCTTTATTTCCCATGCCTAAGCCTCTCCTTTGAGACTTTTACAGCATAATCCTGTTCCAATAACCTGACAGTCACACCCAATTTCCTTTTTTTAGTTTCAACAATTTCACAACTGTACCTTTCTGTCCCTTTCTTGAACCAGCCTCTTTGCCGTTTCATTGATTTACCCTACCCAACAATTCATTACCCAACAATTTATCCATCAGTTTGTTTTAATTATGTTTTCTTAATTTACCTTAACTTTCCAACCACCTTTTTCAAGGAGAAGTACTTTTCCTTGAATCTTTTTCTTCAGTTCCTTTTTTCTTGATCCTTTTAAATTCTCCTTAAGGCCATCTAGTTCAACCCTATCCATTTTACAGATGAGGAAACTGAAGATTAGAGAAATAGATTTGCCTAAGGTAATAGAACTGCGATTTGAATTCAGGTTTTCAGACTCCAAATTCAGTGTTCCTTCTACTATACCATACCATGCCATCCAATTCCAACTCGCTAAGAAGTTGACTTTGCATTTTATTTACCTTTCCTTATGCTGATTTTGGTACCATGTTCAGTTTGGTTGCCCCTAAGTATGTGTGAAACTGTTAACTTCTTCTTAGATTTCTGGATCCTAGAATTTGAAGCCCATTTCCCTGTTGTCAGTTGTGATATACTTTGAAGGGCTAACACCTTAAAGAAGTGAGTATTGAGGCAATTTGATGCCTTGTGACAGGGGAGTTGGGGCAGCTTGGGAGGAAATAGATGACTAGATAATCATAATTCCACTCTTAAGTCTACAGTCTGAAATGGTTTAGAATCTGAAACCTAGGAGAAGCTATTTATTACTTCCTAGTTGGGCTGGTGTAATTCCTCAAGCTACAGAACCAATGTTTCTCTCTTTAGTAAAGGTTATAGTTCCTCCAAAATTAGTGCTTCAATTTGTTTTTTAATGTAAGGGTGCCCCTCAAAGAAAGGCAAGCCAGTATCCCTGGGCGTTTTGATACCATGTCTTTTTAGTCCCTATTTTACTTAGTCCAAGTATACTAGGAAACAAATTCTGAAGAACTCATCCAAGCCACCAGAAGACTTGTGACTGTTCTGTCCAGCTCCTTACTTATACTGGCCCCTTTCTCCCTCAAGATATCAATTAATTAACAAGCATTAATTGAGCTCCTACAGGCCAGGCACTGTGCTAATTGAGAGAATGCAAAGAAAGGTACTTTTTAAAACTTCATTTACATTTCATATTTATTTATTTGTATATGTAGCTGGAGGGGATGATGGGATGTAATGAAGGGGTTTTTTAGGATGGGAAGACTTAAGCATGACTGATGACAATAGAGAAGGAGGTAGTAGGTTGAATATTTGAGAGAAGGGATAATGGAGTGCCTCATATACTGGAGAAGATGGGAAGGGATGAAATCAAGGGTAGAAGGATTGTTCTTGGCAAAGAGAAAAGTAACCTCTTTTTCAGAGACTGAGGGAATGGAGAGGTGAATGGAAGAAGATGTTAAGGGGTCTTGAGATGAAGAGTAAGGAAGAGGGAGCTTATGTCAAACAACTTCAGTGAAGTAAGAGCTGAAGTCTGTAGCTGAGAAAGAAGAAGAAAGGGAAGTGTGGAAAGCTTGATGTGAGTAGTTTTTGAAAAGCTTTTGTGGGAAGTGAGATAGAGAATAATGAAGGAATAAAAGGATTATATTACTAGGGGTGGCTAAATGGCATGATGAATACAGTACCAGCCCAGGAGTTAGGAGGACCTGAATTCAAATCCGACCTCAGACACTTTCTAGCCATGTGAGCTTGGGCAAGTCACTTAATCCCAATTACCCTGCCCTCCCCCCTCCAAAAATAAAATAAAATAAACAAAGAATTCAGCACTGATTTTTAAAAAAATGCTTTTTAAAAAAGGCTTATATTACTTCAGCAAGGTCTGGTCAAAATTAGATAATGCCAAGCGTGTCTTCCCCTAGTTCACTTTAGCAGCTTATGATGAGTGGGGAGCAAGGGAGGCCCATGGTAGGAGTAATATGAGGCTGAGAACTGGCAACATGTGAGTAGCAATAGAACAAGGAGGTAAAAGAAAGAGTAGAAGGTAGGGTACAGTTGAAGTCGGACAATGTTGGAGAGCAAAGGCAGAGGATGAATAACGGTCTAAGAAAGTATTGGATTGGAATTCATGAGAGCAAAAACTGGATTTAGAAGGGATAAGAGGAATGAGGCATGGGGAGGAATTGAATGATGGGAGTTTATGATCAGATAAAGCAGTGTTAGCATTTTTAATCAAGAAAATGGAAAAATGGAAGGTAGTAGTGAGATTCAGTGTCTAACCATTTCTGTGAGTGTCTAAGGTAAAGGAGTAAGTCACGGGATTTAAGAGACTGAGGAACTGGAAGATTAGGGAGTTTGAAGGAGTGCTAAGTAGTTTAAGGGCAGAAGTTGGGAAGGAAAAGAAGATGGTGAGTCAGGGGCTAAACTCTTTGAGAAGGAGGAAGAATGATATGGGGGCTGGTTTACAATAGCCATTGTAGTCTGAATTGCGGGGAAAATTTTGATAACTCTAACCTTCAAAGGAGGTGAGATAGTTGAGTTGTGGTGGTAAAGACAGAGTGTGAAAATGTCAGTAGGCAGTAAGAAGCAATCTGACACCCCCTTTAGAACCAATGTGTCAGGAATGTGGGAACTTCTTCACTGTCACCTGTGGGGGGTGGGGGAAGTAGGGAGCTTCCTCTGGTCCTTCTCAGTCAGGAGGATGTTGAATCTAGGTTAGTTCTGGCCTGCTGCTACTCTTCTGGGGTGGCTGGTAGAGAAGAAGAGGTAGTACATAGGTGGTACTGATGAAATCAGACCCCCTTTCCCCAAACTCCCATGAAGGTGAGAAGAGTCATCATGGCCTTTACCTTGGAGGAATCTTATTTGATTCCACTTGGTTGTTGTTCAGTCATTTTTCAGTTCTGTCCCACTCTTCACAACCCCATTTTGGGTTTTCTTGGCAAACGTTTGTCATTTGCTTCTCCAGCTCATTTGACAGATAAGGAACTGAGGCAAACAAGGTTAAGTGACTTGCTCTGGGTCACTCAGCTAGTAAGTGTTTGAAGTAGGATTTGAACTTGGATCCTCCTGACTCCAAGCCTAGTGCTGTATCCACTGTTCCTATGTGCCACTTTATCTCATTTCATTTCACCACCAGGGGTTTATTTACCAATGATTTTTTTTCCATAAACTTCTCTGTTTGCTAAACTTTTGTCATCAAAAAGTCCATCAAATAAAAAGACTCTAAGGAAGCAAATACCTTGAAAGTATGGAACCAAAGTTTTGCAGCAGGTACCTTTGGAATGTTTTAGTAGACAATCAGCAGGTTGCTTTCATTGGGAGTAGAAGAGTAAATCGGCTCATGTCTTTTCTAAAAGCACCTGGAATTTAGAAAGAGTGCCCCGAATCTGCCCCAATTTCCTAATTTCTAGGGACATGAACTTCTACTTCTTTCCAAGTCTAATTGCTGGCAATGTAACCAATTTCCCTCCAATCCTCCCCACTAGAGGCAGCATGCATTGAGCCAAAAAGACCTGAGTTTAAGTCTTGCCCCAGATAGCTACTAGCTGTATGAGCATGGGTGAGTCATTGAAGCTCTGTGCCCCACACAACTTTAAAAGACTATAAAATGCAGATAGGGCACTGATGTTAATATATGGAGTTTCACACTAGATGAAATCACAGGTCAAGAACAACAAAATTCTCCACCAGTCTCCACACTAGTTTCTCCTACTTATCACACGGTGACAGTGTGTTGTTGTGGCTGTTGGTGTTCACCCTTCATTCTTAGTTAATCATGAGGGCAATATCTTGAGTTCATTAAAGGGTCAACAAGAGGGTTCCCCTTTTTCCCACATCCTTTTGTCCATCATACTAAAGTCATCATATGAAACCTCCTTGAGTTTGGTAAACTCTTTTATTTTTGTTACTCCAAGTGCCTGGCATAGAGTAAGGCCTATTTGAATTGGATGTTATGAGTCAATACATGTACATGTACATGAGTCACTAAGAGAGTGGAATCTCATAGTGGAATATCTTATGGGGGAAGATAATACTTTCAGAAAGTAACTCATTGAAGAGGAGGAGTTGGTTTTGTGTTTGGATCCTATACTTCATGCAGGAATTTTGAGAAATGGGAGACA
This sequence comes from Pseudochirops cupreus, assembly GCA_028627135.1. Taxonomy (NCBI): domain Eukaryota; kingdom Metazoa; phylum Chordata; class Mammalia; order Diprotodontia; family Pseudocheiridae; genus Pseudochirops; species Pseudochirops cupreus. The sequence goes on along the minus strand of CM053581.1, from coordinate 465,131,633 downwards.
AACTCATTCTCAGTGAGATTCTGACAGAGATATGTGAACAGACAGACACAGACACACTGAGAGGGACAGACACATTACCTGTTGCATAAATGGATTCCATTGCTCTCAGTGGTGGCTTCCTTAAGCTCTTGTGGGTGAACGCTAACAACTTTTCAGGAGGCTGTTCCACCAAATAAAAAGACTATCTGAAACTTTATAGATGTCAAAGTACATATAAAGTAGTGGTACATTTTTGGATGCCTGTATACATGTCCAGGTAGCAGTGTGAGGGATGAGTCCAATGACCTTAAGCTTTTCTCAAGATCCCTGAAACCTGAACAGACTGATTTAATATCAATTTGCTGTGCAAGAATATTTAATTGGTAAACCAGACCCAGTAGACTGGCCACCTCATGGTGAGAACTAATGTCTGCAGGTCACTGTAATCACAAATGTCACTCTGTTGAGGCCCATTTCTGACAATCATGCCGTCCATTCTTTCAAAGGTGAAAGTGCTTCTACTGAAGGTTGAGCTTCCCAGAAGAGTTGGCTGGCCTGATTTTCAACCTTTTAAAGTCAACACTCTGTTTGATTTTAGAAATCTTTATGCCATTTTTCTCTCTCCATAAAGTGCTCTATACTATAAATATGTGTGTATCTATATCTATGAATATTTTTAAAATGAAAATGAATTAAAATTTGAGAATTTTAAGATACCCCTCAGGATGACTGAAGACACTGTGGGAAAGAAAAGGGTGGAGTTTTAGTACAGCTCAGGGGGAGGGATTCCATTCTTGCATACTGTGCCCAATCCTCTCTTCATCCTTTCTTTTGTTCTCAGTTTTCTCATCTGTAAAACAAGGGGGTTAGAGTAGAATATATCTAAGGTCTCTTTAGGCTCCAAATTTATGTTCTAAGTAAGAGACGATAGGATATAGTAGATAGAGGGCAGTCAGGTTTGGAGTCAGGAAGACCTGATATAAAGTCCTGGTCCTGACACATCCTAACTACATGAACACAGACTGGCAAATTACTCAAGCTCTTGGTGCCCATAGAAACTGTCTACCACTCTGTTACAAATGAATTGCCAATCTACATGGAGAGAGTGGGTTTACCTCCACAGATTTATATCCTGGGACTGGACTCCCTCTTCTTCCTCCAAAGATCACAGTAGAGAGCCATGAACAAAGAAGTCACATGAAAATTGCCAAAGCCCACTAGCCATTACTTTTCATCTATGTTGGTGCTAAATGAGGCAATGTTATAGTTAGCTTCTACGTGAACTTCTTAGGATAGGACTGTCAGATAGACCAGGTCAAAAGAATTGGGAAATATATTGGTAAGTGATCAATGATAAAGTGAATTTCTAGGCACTAGCCACATGATGTCAGCCATGGAAAGCCTGTTCAGTTTGTTTAGATTTTTTCTTAAAGCCTGTATTTCCTGATTTTATGTTGCCGCGTTTAGGTTCAAGTCCCAGATGAATTCTGTTTGGTGCATTGAGATTATATATTTCATGTCCATAAACTCAGAGGGCTTCTATTTCAGTAATCAAGCTTTCTAAATCAACACGCAGCATACACAGTTGGGAAAAAGGATTTTGGATATATATTTTATTTGACAGTGTTTTAGAATATCATACAGTAAACAAGGTTTCTGTAAAAGTTAATTTATCCGTAGTGGTGCGTTTCACAAAAATAGTTGCTCACTTACAGCCTTTCTGCGACTATTAATACATGGAATCATATTTATAGAGATACAGCTGTACAGGGTAAATCCACAGCTAGCGCTACACAGAAATATTATTTGGAATGGGGTTTAGATGATGTGCTGTCTTCACAGGTTATCGATTACAGCCGCATAAAGCGATTGCTGCACAAGTAGTAGCTGTGAACTGTGCAAATTAGAGTTTATGCAAGCGCAATCTCGGGTTGTTTGTCATTTCTTTTAACACACGGCAAACAAAGGTCAGAGGATACAGTACTGGGACGTGCAGCTACACTACAGAAGCATTGTCCAAAACCAGATTCAATAAATTAATGGCAAACTATATTGGATTTCTAGTCCAGGGGAGAGAGACTAATTGAAATTAAACCAAAATTGTATAAACCACTACATGTGTTTGTGCTTTTGTTTATTATGAATGGAGTTTGTCTTTGTTCTTTTTTTGAAAATTGGTTTGAAAGCTGCAAAATCCTTCATTTGAGACTTTCAACCACCATCTCTTTCCATCTAAGAACCCAACCCCATGTTAGATGAAAAATATACTGTGGTAAAGTAAGATAATGCAGTGCCTGGGATGGAGGAAGGGAGAAAAAGAGAGTGAGAAGTAGAGAAAAGCAGGGGGGAAAGAATGAGGGATGGAGGAAGAAAGAGAGTAGAAAGGTAAGGAGGAGGGAGAAGAGAAGAGGAGAAAGACAGAGGGACACAGAGGGAGAAATATATAGTGAGAGACAGAGAGACATTCAGTGAGAGACAAAGAGAGACATATACACACACAGAGGAACACATGGCAAAGAATCAAGTGAGGTCACTCTTTTGATTCAGCCTGATCAAACTGATCTCCCTGTGTTACTTCTTTGACTGCAGATTTGTAGATGGTAAGGAAGTGTAGCTTATTTGCATCTGAACTCCTATAAAGCATGGTACTAGTGGAAAGAATGTTATTGAAGTAACTTACAATGGATTGAAGCCTCTTTTGAGCAGAGCACATTAAAAAGAAAGGTTTTTTTGGTGCTTTTAGAAGCCTCATGTTGACTTTTCACACATGTATTCATGAAGTGATTATCCATGGCAAATTTATAATGGTTACTTTTTTTTTTAATTACCAAAAAATCAAGGCAGAAAATGGTGTCTTAAGAATCTTGCTAGGAAATCAATCTTCCATGAAGAGTAATGTAAGGGTCTAGACATGCACGAAAAAAAAATGCAGACTTGACTAAGGATTTGAGACAAAAGTAGATCCAAGAGGAACAAAAGAAGGAGAAAAAGAAAGCTTAGGGGCAGAAAGTAATGATAAAATGTCTTTTAGTCAAAACAAATTGGTCATAACAATGGCTTTTTATACTTGGAAGGCATTAAAACCCCAATAACATAAGCTGGACTATTTTGCAAACATCTGCTCTTTCAAAGTAAATTAGAAGAAATAGAAAGATAGCCTAACAGAAGGTAATAAAAAACAGTGAACTATAGCACCGCTAGTAAGAAAGATATCTGTCTCTGCTACTAAGAGAGGATAGGAAAGCCTTTTTTGTAAGGAACTGCAGCTTCTCCACTCCTGATAATCATTAGATTTTGTCCTGTGGGTGTAAAATTTACACTTCAGACAACAACCAGTTCTAATCTGTGAGCTAAGTCACCAAATTCTAACCTGTGGCAAATTGTTTTCCAGGACATAATTTTCTGAAACATGACTTGGTTCCCCTTCTGTTCCCCTTCCCCTAAATGTACAGAAATAGGATTTGTTCACAAAATGGCAGTAAAAATGGCATCACACCAATTAATTTACTCAATTTCCTAGTCATTCTGAAGCCCACAGTGAATGAGGCTGCTAGTACCAGGTGTGGACTGTCCCAAAGTGTGTACCATGGAAATATGTCATGGGTGCACAGTTCTGAATGTTTCAAAGAAATCCTTTAACCCCTGTCTAGATACGTTAAGAACAATTTATTTACAACACTTTAGCTCAGTTAAAAGATATAATCTTTTTCTTAGTTTCAGCTTGCTCCGTGCAGTTTGATTTTTAAGGCGATATTCCAGTTTGTGATTGCTTGTCCAGTTTCTTGGTATAAAGTTTGTAATGACACCCAAATCCTTCATGCAGTGGGGGAAAAATACTAAAGCTACACTGCACTGTCTTTCTCCAATTGTACTTTAGGATATTTTGGTTCTTCCATAGCTGCCCAAGTCCCTAAAATGGAATGGGGGACCTTCGGATCAGTTCTTAATCTCCACGTTGACTATATACTGCTCAGACTTATTGGATGCTCTGCATATCCTCATGGAATATGGTTCCGTGTTGATGCTTCCAGGCCTTGATGTCTCATGGATGTATGTGTGACAGTGAAAATAAATTAAAACATTGTGAGACAGAACCTAAGAAGAATGTTCTGTGTTGATGTGAAATGGAGGGCAACAGCTGCATCGCTTATCTGCTCGTGGCTGAAGTGTCCGATTTCAGTACAGTAGGTAACTTATCAGAACCAGGGATTTTCCAAGGTCCTGGTGAGACAGTTGCCTTGCGAGTTGTGGTGGTGGTATTGCGAGCACTACTGGAATGGAAGTGTCCCTTCCTTGGGAACTCGCTATGTTTCCCGTCAGGCTCTCGCCGGCTGTGGTCCACATCACTTGCGTACGGGCTGCAGCCATTGCTACCATATGCCTTTGTAGCACCGAGTGATTCAAGCTGGCCGTGATCAGGAGCTACTGCGGCCTTCTTTTCTGTTGGACCCAAAGCTCTGAGATCCTCTTTCCTCCCGAGAGATCCACCTCTGTTTGTGTCAGTGGCCTTGGACCTCCCACGTTGTTCATCATTGGTTCCAGCGAACATCGTCTCCCCTGCTCCCACTTCGGTGACAGTGATCTGTCCAATCACTTTACTCTCCAAGGGGGGCCTGCCACCCTCGGTTTTCTTGGATTTGCACTCAGACAATCCTCTGTTGGATGTCTCTTCATGCTTTGACCTATCAACCTTCTTAGGACTAGCTGATCTTTCCCTTTGTTCCCCTAATCTTTTCTTCTTCTGGCCGTTAGCTGAAAGCTCCTTTGGTTTTCTAACATCGTGTTCCCTTTTGATATCCCATGTTGGGTCTGGGCTTATCTGGTGGGAAGGGTCAGAGGGTGGGGCTAGATGCGATGAAGATAATGGTGAGATTATGTCTTCAAGGGAAGTCACTACTTCCGGCAGACCTGTGGAGGTGGCAGAGGGAGAACCCCAGGAGTTTGGTTCGTCTGTCATGACAACAACAAAAGAAAAATTGGATAAGAAACTGCACCAAAGGTCAAACATTTTCCCACATTAAAACATTACACTCCTATGCTGTAAGTAATCATCAGATTCTTAGAGAAACTTCTGTACTAGAGATAGGAGTGGTTCCAGAGTAAAACAACTCCAGGGTGTCTTTTCCTTGAAGTCCCATATTACTATACTGTCCCCCATCCCCAACCCCCACCTCATCCCTCCACCTCATTTCTTTCCCTAAAGGGCCACAGTTTTGGTCTCAGGATATCCTCTCCACAATGTTCCTGAATAGAGCTGGGAGTTCTGTGTTGCCCCTGGCCTGCTCTGATCCCCTCATGAAATTCTCTTTCTAGTTTTCAGCATGAGTCATCAAATCTGACAATCTGCTGGTGAAATCTTTTTACTTTCGTGCATTTCTTACATGTACACTGCATTGGACTGGGGAGTATCAATATCCTCTCAAAAAAAAGAGGGAAAACAATTTTCTAATGTTTGGCATCACCAAAAGCATAATCCTTTAGTTATCATCATTTCAATCCATACTTTAAATGAAAGATTCAGTTTTTAAAATGGTCATAATATTGTGTCGTCATTGAGCAATTAACCATTTTTCTTAAAAGTTGGTCATTTGTCACATAAGTCCTTGGATCTACCCTTTGTTCTGAGACAACTGATTGTAGCTGTGGAGGTCAGCTCTAGGATTTTCACATCAGGGCCCTGTTATGGTACCTTTGATACTGAAGTATGAGAAGATAAGAGAAAGCATATAGGGGGTAGTGTGGGAAGCTTCTAGCAGCTATCCGAAATCCACAATTCTGGCTACCTCCACACAACCAAATCATAGGCATGGGAAAGTATCTCCTTTAAATTGTGGCTCAGGGGACCCATGAATGTTTCCCTCTTACATTTTTCTCTTGATTACTATTTAAACGAGAGAGGCCTGTAGGAAAAAATATCTTGGTTGTTAGTTAACCTGCTCTCTCCCATGTTGTTCCTAGGCTGATCCTCTAATCATTTTTATTATTATCATATATGCATTTTGAGCACCTTGAGTTTAAGACTTCTTGTGGGTCAGTTGGGTTCTTGTGGGAGGCCCACAACTACTTACTGCTACTAGGTCATTTGTAGGTATTATGTAGTTTAGTATAAGAAATCGCCTAGAAAAATAATTTGTAGTTTTTGCTTTACTGCAAACCAGGGTAACCTTTGTTATCTCAAGGATTATCAACAAAACTTATTTTAATTCACTCATATAAAAATAAAACAGAACTCTTGGCAGTGATGGGATGGTCTAGAGCAGTGGTTCTCAACCTTCCTAATGCCACAACCTGTATGTGGGCATATCTGCACGTGGGTGGACCTGCCTGGAGACAGATAGAGGAGCAGTGTCTCGGTTCCTAAGACCATCGGAAATATGTGTTTTCTGATGGTCTTAGGTGACCCCTGTGAAAGGGTCGTTCGACCCCCAAAGGGATCATGAGCCACAAGTTGAGAACCGCTGGTCTAGAGTCAAAATTAGGGAAAAAAAAAGTTTAGTGTGGCCACTCTGAAAAGATTGGAATCAGCTGACTGTGGCTTTCAAAAGGGCCCAACCTAAGGCCAAGAGACTAGGTTGGGCACTGGCAGCATCTGGTTGGGCTGTTGTGACAATTTAAAATTTTGTAGGATCTCTGTCTCATATAACATCACATATGGCATATTAAATTAGCTATCCTCAAATTATATTGGCAATACTGGAAAGCGTAGTAATTATTCACTTAATTTATGGATGGAGGAATTAAAACACCGAAAAATTAAATGATTTGATCAGGGTTATAACATTTTCTATCCAGGACTAAAATCTGGTTTTCCTCATTCTTTTTACTTGCTGACAAAAACGCACTTTATTTTAGCTTATACCAGCCTTGCAGATAGATTCAAAATATGTGGGATGTGAACGCCCAGTAGGAGACTCTTGGCAAACAGAATGGGAGTTGTTGGATGAGTCTACAAATACATGTATCAGCATAAAACCTATCAACCCTCACTCTTCCCTGCTGCGTTTAATCAGACTGACAAGAAGACACAAATCTTTAACAAGTAGTAAAAGCAGGCCTAGTAAACCTACAAACTCAAATTGTCATAAAAACTTTGCCAAACAGTAATAGGGTGAACAAAAGTTTAGTTTTTTTTCCTTAAGGTTCAAATTTATTTTGGGACATGGTAACGGCCTGCTGTGCTTTTTAAAAAAATTCTACTTTTAGAGTAACATCTTCGTTAACAGAAGCAATGGTTTTCAATGATATTTTTGACAGAAACTTTATAACAAGAAGAAAAAAAAGAACATATAGGAGAACATTATGGAATGCCCAATAAGGGAGAGAAAGGTTATGGAAAGAAAAAAAAGCATTAAATGGTCTAAGTTATCATATGTGCCTGAGGAGATAAAATATTATCCTGAAAACTGTGGGACAGAGAGAGAAGAGGACAAAGGCTGGGTAAAGATTATGAGGGGTGGAATGGGCCCAACTCGTGCTTGAACAGATGAAGCCTGGGGAGGAGGGTGGGATACTGGACTGCTGGAGGAAGAGGAACTATAGGCTGTTAGGCCTAATAAAATCAGTGACTTGCCCAAGGTCACACAGTTAGCATCTGAGGCCGGAGATTCCTTCCATAAGGAACAAAGCCTTACATTGGTGATAAAAGGCTTGCGATTCAAAGACCATGTTGTGGCCACAAATGAGTGGGTGGGAATTTCAGTTGAAGTACAATTAGAAATCATCTGGTCACCAGCTGCTTCCATGTTTGAGAGGGGTAAGGAGGCAGAGGGCAAATGACTTCCGAAGAAAAGGAGAGGATAAACCCTCCAGAAGAGAGGAAACCTGGAGACAGGAGGCAAACTTCAGAGACTTTCCTGCTTTGCTGATAAATAAAATTAGAACCTAGGGGAGAGGAATTTTGGTTCTGCCTCTCTATGTCTGACATGAGGAACTTTTTTTAAACCAGGATGAATTGACAAAAAGAAACTTTGTTTCTAAGGGAGTTCTCTCTCAGGCTTTACTCACTCACTTGCTTTCCATACAGGTGAACAGGTGAGCTAAGTGATGTACCCAGACACCTTACTGGCGAGGAAGTATGGTCATCTGGTCCATCTCTTGAGTTAAGTTTTCAACATTAAGCTCTTACTGGTTTCCATTTCCAATCCAAAAAGGGAACATAATTATACAGCATCATACAAATAAACATATAGTCAGTGCTGTATTGCTCAATTTTAACTGGATCTGAAGGAGATGAAGAATCCATTAAATCATCATGGAAGTCTGCAAGGACATAAAATCACAGAATCTAAGAGCTGAACCAGGGGCCTTGGAGGCCAGCTAGTCGAACCCATGCCTGTCAAGGAATCCCTTTGTAATATCCACCTGCAGTCGCTCAGTCTGCATCATCTGCATCAAAAGCAGTCCATTCTGCTTTTGGACTGACATCAGATCCAAATGACTCCTTTGCAACTTCTACCCATCACTCCTAGTTCTGCCTTCTGGGGTCAAGCAGAGTGAGGTGAATCCTTCCACATGACAGCCCTTCAAAAACTAGAAGATGGCTGTCATGTCTCTCTCTTTTCCAGGTTAAACCTCTTCTATAGCTCTCTCATTATGCTGATTATCCTTTTCTATGCACATTCTATCTAGTCTATGTCCAGGACCTAACACTGTGCTGCAGATACAGCCTGACCAGGGCAGGGTTTGGTGGATGATTATCGTCCCTGTTCTACATACTTGGGCCTCATAATGTTACCAAGGATGGCATTAGTTTTTGGGGGCCTGGGGGTGGAGGGGTGGGTGAAGAGGCAGCTGTCATAACAGTACATATTGATTTAATAAATTATACATGAAATCATTGTGGAAGCAAACAATATACCAAGATGCCAGATGTCTTTCCCTTCATATGCCAATGACAAAGGATATAATCAAAATAAATCCTATATTTAAGTTAAATTCATTTATAGGTGTCCAATGGGCAGGTAGGTGGAACAGTGGATAGAGCTCCAGGCCTGGAGTCGGGAAGACTCATCTTCCTGAGTTTCAAATCTGGCCTCAGACACCACTGTGTGATCCTGGGCAAGTCACTAAGCCCTTTCTCAGTTTCCTGTTCTGTCAAATGAGCTGGAGACAGAAATGGCAAACCTTTCCAGTATCTGTGCCAAGAAAACCTCAAAAGGGTTAATGAAGAGTCAGACGACTAAATAACAAATAACTGGAGAATAATAATAATGCTGATATTTATATAATGGTCCTTTAAATAGCTTACTTCACTCAATGCCTAGAACAACTGTGTCAGGTGGGTAATAAAAGTATTATTATTCCCATTTAACAGATGAAATAAACTGAGACTTGGAGAAGCAAAGAAAATTGTTCAAGATGACTCAGCTAGTAAGTGGTAGAGCCAGGATTCATACAGATTCTCCTCACTCTGAACCCACCATCCTTTCTGTCCTTGGGGGCCTTAATAAGTAAATGTCTGTGCTCTTTATTTTCCTTTGGGAAAAATTGACATGAGAAAGAAAAGTAGTCTAGGAAGAGTTAACTTTCACCTGAGCTGAGACTTAAAGAGTGATGAAGATGGAGGGCCATCTGGAAGGAGAATCATTGCCCAGGCTCCTACTTTCTAATTTATCTAAGCTTTGGCAGGATGATCGCATCCTGGGATATCAATGGTCTAGGGAATACCTAGTGTGGCGCTTCCTCTAACAATGCTGGTTGGCACCTTCTCTGCAACTTATAGCCTTGGTGCAGTGGTTCTTAAAGTGTGATCTGGGGACCCCCAGGGATCCTGAGACCCTTTCAGGAGTTAGAGAAGGTCAAGATTACTTAATAATAGTATTAAGCTGTTTTAATTTCAAATACAGCAAATATTAATAGAGATAACCCACATAAACAAAAACTGTTTGGGGTCCTCAATAATTTTTAAGAATGTAAAGAAGTCTTGAGACTGGGAAGCTGGAGAACTATTGCCTTAGAGTGGTGCCCGGAACATGAAGAGGTTAATTAACTTGCTTATATATAGGAATTTGTGGTCCCAGTTCTGAGGCCAACCGTCTGTCCATCATGTCCACCGTGCTGCTTCTGATGTGGAATACAGAAAGCTGAATACAATTTAGTCTTTGACGTCCTATGTAGCTCAAGTTCCATGATCTTATGATCCCCAGATTCTTGTCCTCAAAGACCTCCCTGTTTAGTTGGAGAGAAAACAAGTCCCCTAGTAGAAGGCACAAAAAGAACGGAGAGCATATGAATAGTAGAGCCTATGCCAGAGTGCAGGCCTCTTGGGGGAGGAGGCGGAGGAAAGGGAAGGGGAGAAGATCTAAAACTCAAAATCTTATGGAAGTAAATGTTGAAAACTAAAAATAAATAAATAATTAATTTTTAAAAAAAGAAGGGAGAGAGCTACAGGGATTGGAAGAGGAACACATGGATGCTCTGTGCTTTGGGAGATGCAGTGATTTGTACCCACTTCTCCATCCCACCAGGGTTTGGAGAGAGCCAGCACAGGGCTTCTTTGTTGATTTGGATCACGTGCTTTAGAACAAATGCCTCAACATACCAAGGAGTCACATTTTTTGTTTCTGACTCCTTGAGGATGCAGAGAATGCAAGATCTCACTGTGATTGTATACATTTTAAAAAGCATTTGATTAAGGAGAGCAAAATGCTGCCTTAGAGCTGGGGTTCCTAATCTGAGTTCAATAAACATGTTTTTAAAAAAATTATAAATATCTCAGTATAATTTGTTTCTTTCATAATTCTATTTTATTTTGTGCATCTAAAAACACTCTTCTACTGCCAAAAGGAATCCATGACAGTAAAAAGTTAAGAAACCCTGTTTTACTGGCTCTTCTCCAGAAATGTCTCAGCCACACAAATTAAAATCATACAAAATTCCTTTAAGAAGTACAACAATGGAGATGATGACCCTCTATTATAAAGTGAGGCATGAAACAAGGAGATGTAGGCGTGCCAGATGTGTGTGCCACTGTCATGGAGGATTTCTAGGATAGAGTACAAATGGAAGAGGGATTCCCTAGAGATGGTAATATTCTCCAAATGCTGGTTTCATCAAGTTCCAAAATATTTAGGAGCCCCCTAGATGAGATCCATAATTGCTCCAAAGATTTCAGCCCAACTATCCACATAGGGAAAATTAAAGGAATGAGGAATACCTAATGTTCAGGTCAGTAGTTTTCAAATTTTTTTAAATCTCAGGACCCCTTTTAACTCTTTAAAAATGGGGATTCCCCCAGGAGCTTTGTCTAGCAGGTTCTAGCTATTATTATTTCTCACATTAAATGTTATTATTATGAAAATAGTTTTGACCTCTAGAACCAAAGGGTGGCTTGACCATATTTCAAGGGCCAGACTGTGACATGCAGTTGTATGGATAGTCTATAGAATTAGTCTATCAGTGTATGGATTATGGACAGATAATGCAGCTGGAACCCAGATTTGAATGGGCCCAGAGTTGAACTGCAGAAAGAGAGTAGTCTAACACACCTTTGGAAAATTGTAAAATGTTTTAGATGAGCCCAACTGTGCCCCTGAAACAAATGTCCATTTCTTTTTAACACCGATATTATTGTGGCAATATAATCCCGCTATAAATCATAGAAATATTAGTGTCTGATGAAATGAAGTTGTGGCTTATCGAAAGGGTAATGGGGAGCTATAATATGGTAGGCATTCAGAGGCTTTAATGTAATTATATAGGAGAAGCAGTATAAAGTAGTTCAGACATGTGACCAGAAAAAAGAGATAGGATGATGGTGTGTGAGGGCTGATGGATGGACAACTTGTGCATTCTGCTGGGAACATATGATAGCAAAAGAACTAGAAACAGAGGCTCTTGACCTGGGGTCTATGAATTTAAAAAAATTATTCATTATATTTAGATATATTTGTTTTCCTTTGTGATCCTATGATTTTTTTTTTTTTTGGCATTTAAAAAAATGATTCTGAGAAGGGGTTCATAAGTTTCACTGGACTGACAAAGTGGTCCATGATACCAAGACGATAAAGAACCTCAAGAAAAACCCCTAGCAGGCTGTGTCAAGCTCTGGTAGATGATTTACATAAAGATGTAGGAGTCACACAGTATGAGAGAAAGCAGATGGGAGATCACAGATCAATAAAGGACTGAGGTCCAGCAAAGTGCCTTCTAGACTATAAAAGTGGGAAGTAAGTCATAATAAGAGAGATGCCAAAATAAAGCAAACCCTACCCAAGTCTAAGCAAAGAATAAGGGGTCTGGACAGATTTTAGGGTAGATTAAAAAAAAAAAGTATGGCAATCAACATATCTGCTTGGTCCTGCTCCCTCTGGTGAGAAGAGGACAGAAAGGAATGTTGACCTAATGGACAGTTCAGGGACAAACTATTTTTTTTTCCAATAATGGGCTATTAGCTAAGTAATTACATAACAATAATAATGATAATAGCTAACATGCAGTATTTACTATGTGCCAAGCACTGTGCTTTACAATTCCTTTGTGTTCGCTAATTAGGACCCTCTGCCCACCTCAGTGTTTTAAAGGTTAAAAATCTTAGGTGGCCAGATGGGCTGGCCTATATCTGGCCCCCATCTGGCACATGTTGCATGGCTGGGCCTTAGTCATAGCTTCCCAGGACCACATTAGGAGTGAATGGGACCTTCTAGGTCTTCCGGCTCCCTCCCTTTCCAGTTGAAGAAACTGAAGTCCAGAAAAGGGAAGTGACTTGTCCAAAGTCAGAGTTAATGGCAGATCCAAGACTAAAACCCAGGTCTGTTGGCTTGGAGTCAAGTGTGTTTTCTGCTCTGCTTCTCATATAAAGTCTCAGTTTTCTCATCCGGTAAATTAGGGGGTTGGACACTAGGTCATTTCCTGCTCTAAAGCATAGGAATGATGAGCTCTTCAATGTGATCTCTTTGGAAGCACTGAATTTATTTTAGAGGACAAAAGGTTTGATACACTTCTTAAGTGAACTGAAATGGTGCCTTTTAAAGTTGGATCCTGCTTTGGGTTAATGTGAATGCCAGGGAAGCCCTTACTATTGAAACAGAAAGCCAACTAGGTGGGGAGGATATTGAGATAGTTTGAGATACTGAAATCTATTTCTCCTGAAAGTCAACATGCTACAGGAAAATATCAAAATGATTAGGGTGCCTCAAAGGAGAATGAGAGAAAGTAATTTGCTCTTCTAAAAGAAAACTTGAAGAGCTGTGTTCAAACCTGACAAGTTCATTTGGACTTGTTCAACCATCACTAAGATGATTGCTTTTTGTAATAAATATAAATATGAAAAATGCATAGGTTTATCACCTTGATCTAACAGATGAAGGATTTCACTCCTCTCTGCCAGTTTTGGTGTTATGGTTACAGTCTAGGGGTCTTGTTAATGGCCTTGAAATAGTTACATTTTTTCACCTTTCTATTACCTCAGAGATACAAAGTAGGGGTAATAAACATTATTTTTATTTTTATTAATGCAGTATTGGCTCATTAGGGCCTCATTTTAAAGTATTTTTTTCTTTTGTATAATTATAAGATCAGTCAACCTGCATGGAGTCACAGCTATAGAAGTGTTACATGGATTGTAAACCTCAGGTTAATGAGAGGGTGCCACTGTAAATCACCGATAATGACTGTAACAAATATTTCACATTCATAAAATCTGTACAGTTACAAAGTACTCTCACTGTCATGATCTCATTTGGGCAACAACCCTATGAAATACATATATATATACACATATGTATATATATATGTATATACATATACACACACATATTTTTTTTTCATTTTACAGATGAGGAAACTGAGGCCCAGAGAATAGGTGGTTTGACTGAGTACATTCAAGCAACAAGGCTGAGATTTTGAACTCTGGCTTCCTAATTTAATGTCAAAGTATAAAGATGACCATTATGGAAATAAAGATGAAAAGTCTCAAGCCTTTCAAATCTGGACTTGCCTGAGCTTTCTGTGCATGTGGAAGTAGGTGAAGAGAGGGCTGGGAGGGAAAGTGAAGGGGGAGTAAAAAGAGGCAAGAAGGAATATCCATATGAACTAACGCAAATTCTGCACTGGGTAACATTTGGAAATAAAAGCAATAAAATTTTGTTGTTTGAGTGCTTATGTGATATGATTAGAAGGTGCCTGAGAAACCATATTTCAAAAATCCTCCCCACAAACCTGAAAAATCTATCATAAGAGGCTCCATCCCTGTGGGTTACCTGCCCATATTTATATATTGATTTAGAGTTTCTAAAGAAAGCTGACCTGGAAGCCAGGAAGAGCTGGATTCAAGTCCTGCCTCTGATGCATAGCATTTCAGTAACCTTGGGCAAGTTTGCTTAATTGCTCAGAGTTCTGGAAAATTATTGAAGACTCTAGTGTAGAGAAGCTGCCAACATGCATCTTTCTCTCGGGAATCCCCTGTATAATATCCCTGATAAGTGGTAAGTAGCCCAGATCCTGCCTGAATGCCTCCATGGAAGGGAAACCCTTCATGAGGCAGGGGGAGCCAAAGCTGGACAGCTCTAATTGTTAGGACATTTTCATTAAGCCAAGCAGAGGCAGCTAGGTGGTGTGGTAGATAGAGCACTGGGCTTGGAACCAACAGGCTTGGAACCAGAAAGAGTCATCTTCCTGAGTTCAAATCTGTCCTCAGACATTTAGTAGCTGTGTGACCCTGGGCAAGTCACTTAACCCTGTTTACCTCAGTTTCTTCATCTATAAAATGAGTGGGAGAAGGAAATGCAAACTGCTCCAGTATCTTTCCCAAGAAAATCTCAAATGGGGTCATGAATGAAAAAATGACTTAAGCATGGCAACAGTAATCCAGAATTTGTATCTCTGTTACTTCAATACACTATTCCCAGTTCCACCTTCTTGGACCAAGGAGAACAAGTCAAATCCTTGTTTCACATGAGCACTTCAAATACTTAAAGATATATCTTCACCAAAGCTTTTTCTTTTCTAGGCTCCTTCCACCATTCCTTGTATGGCATGGCCTCCAAAGCTCACCATCCTGGCTGCCTTTTTCTCGACTCACGCTCTCCCTCCAATTCAATTCTGATCTCAGCTTCTTTTTCTACCAGAGACAGGTATGAATGTGTTCATGTAATGGACCAGCTTTCTAAACGTATGCCACAGTCTGACTAATATTTAGCATTTCCTGTGTGGATTGTTAAGCTGATTTCTTCTGTGTACTCATGTCTTTCTCTGAGGAAATTCTGTAAGGTTCTAGGGCTTGAGTGACAAATAGGAAGAACTCACTACTGATCAGGAATGCCTTTTCCTTTTGACTTTCATCACAAGAAACCTTCTGTTGTTTATAATTTTATTTATAATTTTTTAAACATTTCAATTATACTTTAAAATAGAAATATAAAGATAAACCATTAATACCAAATGGTCATATTTTGAGGATTTAAGAACTTTTTTTAACAGTAAATTTGTTGGTATGTTTTGTTTTTATATCAACTAAAATTTTTCCTGTATCCCTTTTCCTCCCCTTCTGAGAGTAATCAATTTAAAAATAGAAAAAAAGAAAAAAAGAGGAAGAAAAAATTGACATAAAAATAGACAATATATGCAATGTTCCCTATCCATGGTCGCCATCAACTTTTTTCTCCTCTCTGAAAAAAGTGGTGGGCAGGTAAGGAGAACTTTCAGATTATAAAATAGAAATTAGATTTAGAAAACTTTAAAATGTCATATAAAAGGAAGATGAGAGGAACTGACCATCATTAAAAGGGATTAAAAAAAATTTTGACAAAATAATGCACTTTCAATAGTATGAGAATATCTCACATGTGACCAATAACACCTGAAGATGTCCCAGTAGAGATCACCACTTTGCAAAAACAAGGAAACAGCTAGAGGAAGGACAGCCAGGCAGCAAACGTCTCTTGCTATGGGCTTGGGGGATGTCATTAGTGTCAAGTCTGACGGTCTCTGGGGAGACGGAGAGATTGTGCCTGCTCTGAGGACTTAACTCTCTGAAGCTTGCACTTTAACTGGTTGTAGTTCACCAGGTTAGGACTGAGAAGCCATGGTTTCAAAGTTTCAGTATAAGGTTGGGAATAATGGGAATAATGTCAACAAATGGCTTGGGAATTAACTGTATCATGTATCAGATTTTCTTCAAGGAGAAGCCAAGTGTGCTGAATGATGTGTTTCCCCTCAGTGGGGGTGGTGTTACAGGCTTGGGTACTTACTGGACAATATAGCATTGAAGGGGTAGTTAGGTGTTGCAGTGGATAGAGTACTAGGCTTGCAGTCAGGAACACTCATCTTCATGAGTTCAAATCCAACCTCACACTGACTAGCTGTGTGACCCCGGGCAGGTCACTTAACCTTGTTTGCCTCAATTCCCCATCTGTAAAATGAGCTGGAGAAGGAAATGGCAAACCCCATCCAGTATCATTGCCAAGAAAACCCCAAATGGAGTCACAAAGAGTCAGAGGGAACCAAAACAAAGAAGCAACAACATGGCATTGGAGTTGACCCTCATCAGTCATGAGTTCTAATTCCAATTAGTTTATCAGATTGTTTTCTACCTCAGACTAAAAGCTAGCAGAGGGCAAAGTTTTGATAGGATAAGAAATAAGGTAAATTTTAAAAGACAAAGGGTGCCCCCTGAACTTTTGTAATGGATCTCTTCCCTTAGGGTTCAAATAATCAAAATCCTTTTAATAAATGTGTAATTATAAGGATGATGATAATGATAAAAATAACTAGTACTTATGTATTGCTTACTATTTCCCAATCACTGGGTTAAGCAGTTTATAATTTTTATTTCATTTTATCTTCACAACAATCCTGGGTGTTAGGTGCTACTATTATCTCCATTTTACAGATAAAGACAAACTGGGCAAACAGAGTTTAAAAGACTTGCCTAGGGTCACACAGCTAGGAAGTAACAAGCTGGATCTGAACTCAAGTTTTCCTGACTCCACTCACTACCTAGCTGCCTCTACTATTATATTAGATATGTATATGTATATGTATATGTATATGTACATATTCAATTACTCCTAAGTAAAAGTTCCCAAGGTGATTAAAAAGCATTTCACGGAAAGATAAACATCCCTGGAGAGAGATTAAAAACAATGAGCAAGGAAGATCTCTGGGAGTCTCAAGAACTCACCATCAGAGTCTTTGAAATGACTCTCCTATTTTCTTGCACAAAAGACCCATGGTGGAGTCCCAGATCAACCCAACTTTGGGCAAAGGTGAAACAAAACTGCCCTGGATGTCCTTCATCCAGAACTTCTTTGCTCACAACAGTTCTGTCTGATGTTGTGGGAGGCTTGGGGAAGTGGAGCGTAACTTAACACCTCTCTAGTTACACCAGTATCTTGGTCCACAAAAAAAAGCTATTGGAAAAGTCTGGAGCTAAGAAGCTGCTACAGAGGATGGCAGGGTTGAGGAAGATGATGCGAGGCAGGGCACTGGGCAGACAGGCTACAACATGTGGGCACAGGGCCCTCTAAGGGCAATGAAGCATGGTCAAAGGGAAAATGAGAAGGTAGACCTTTTGTACATAACCATTTGCCTAGTTTCAAGTTTTTGCCCGGGCTGACTTTGTTTTCAGCATCACTAAGGAACCCAGGAGAAATTTTGTGGCTTTTGTCTTCCAAAGACAGAAGTTCATGGAAACTGGCATATTTAGGGTGAGTTATTATGCAAATTATTTCATGACTTCAGGTAATTTTCTTAAGGGGCCTACACGTTCCCTTCGTTATCTTGTTTCTATTATTAACTGGCTCAGTAAATCTTTTTTACGCTGAAAAATTAAAATTATTATGAATTCTAGGATCAAATTGATGTAGTTTTATTTTACTGCCAACATTTTAAGGATAACATTTTAACCCCAAACCCTTTGCGGTGGTCTTGGTGGGATTGGAAGAGAGAGGTGAGCTGCCTTGATACCACCCTAGATTCTATGTTTGGTTTTCTGTTGCTGAGATGTGCTTGGCCATCTCTATGACTTCTTCAAAATCCAGACAGCTGAGCACCAAGTCCATCCTCCAACAGACAAAGGAGTCACCAGCAGTGACTCAAATGGGATCCCCAGAGGGCTCTTTTTATTATCATTGCAACCCCTCAAAGTGATGTAGAGTGGCTATCCTCATTGATAAATCCCCTGAGAACCCAAGGCTCTTTATAAACACAACTGTTTTAAGGCACACAGGCAGAGCTGACTGAATTTGTGGACAAAAATACATCAGTGCACAGCTTCTGTTTGTCTACTGTTTGAAGAGGACTAACCCCAGACCCACTTCTGAAGGCAAATTCAATTTCTCTCCCTAGCTTCCTCATTCTGCTGCGGGTCAAATGTCTACAACGAATAGGAATGGCTGATGTTAGCTCTGGCTCAATCCTCTACTTGTTGGCATTACTGAGTTCTGATTATTGAAGAAATCTTAGGCAATCCAAAGACAAAAAAGGAAATATCTGTTGCCTTTTACATAGACAATATAAGCAGTGCTAACATGTATGGATCGTGATTTTCCAGCATGTTTGTTGTATACCAATTAGTAGTTAGTGATAATTAAGTCACATGTCTATAATTTTATACACCATTAAAATGAAATAAAACTATTTTATATGCTGTTTTTCTTTTCTACTCTCTTCTATTGCTATAGTTAACCTGAGACCATTAGTTTCATTTTCCATGGGAAAATACATTATTTTATTAAGATTTTTAAATTTCATTGAGTATGATTTTCAGTTTTTATTAGATTCTTTTGATTTGATTTTAGATTTATTATAGTTTCACTCAATTTAAAATTGATAAAGCTTTGTAGATTGGGTGTGCTGGAAAGATGGATGGATTAAAGTCAGGAGGTCAGAGTTCCATTCTCAGATAGTCAATTACCTTGTGACTATGGGGCAAGAAGTTCAATCTCTCAGAGCCTCAGATGAAAAATGGGTATAATGATACTTCTAGTACCTACTTACCCACTCCATAGTCCAGTTTTGGGGAAACCTGAGGAAAGAGCTTCGCAAATCTTAAAGCACTGTTTTGATATGAGTTATTATTGTTTGAACCTAGTTTTTCTTGGAAAACTGTAATTCCTTGTTACAGACTAAAAGTAAAAACAAGGTCGTATTAAGGGCTTATTTTTAATATTTTTATATATTATATTTATATGCTATAAATATATGTGTACATTTTTATATTTTATATGTATATTTATGTCACAAAATATAGATAATCTTAAAAATAGGATAAGCCCATTTGTCTTTTAAAATGTCAAAGTAGTCAAAAAATGTTTTAGTATGATGTCACAGGGTCTTAAAATTCTTGGGATGTCCCTCTCCCCAAATTTTAGTTCTTAGGTGCCCCAGAGAGTCTTAAGTCACTAAAAGTAATAAAGCAGAAACAGAATTGATACTAGTCTTTTGTTAATGATTGATTGTATCTTGCCTGAAATGCATTCTCGAGTAATTTGTTACCTCAACCAGAGTTTTGCATTTTAAGCCTTCCTTTCCCAACTGTGGAATGAGAGAGTTATCTCTTTCTACTCCCTACTCTGTTACCCCTAGGACTAAATGAATTTTAGATCTCTACAAACCCTTGGGGGGAGGATTTTTTTTGGGGGGGTGGCACATTGAAGATTCACTGAAATAAAACTAATCTTGCTTAGTTGGACCTAGAAAGAAATGGATTTAGTCTTTCTAGGATTTGTCAGAGGAGAAACACTACTTGTTCTCCCTAACAGATAATCTTATTCCCCTGGTGTGTCTGGTGCTATAGTACTAACCCCGAGAGTGACAAGGGGGACCCCCCTATTTTCCTTGTCTTGGTGTCCATCCTGCCCAAGCACAGATCTGCAAATCCAAAGGTCTCCTTTCCCCCCCCACCCAGACTGCCACTGCTTCCCCTGCCTAAGGACAGATTTGGATATTCTTCTTCATCTCTTTTAACCTTAACCAAGCTTCTTTGATACCCACCTTCTGTCCCAAGACTCCCAAGGTAGTTGGTAGATTCCCAACCTTAGGACTCCTGGATACATATTTTAGGTTTTCTGTCACAAGAGAGTCACTTCAGCTAGGATTTAATGATTCCTTTTTTTCTTTAAACAATAACCTTCCTTTTCTCACATCTCTATATCTCCTATATATTTTTCCCATCCAGTGATAAACTTTTTGAAAAGGAAATATGTCACTGGAATATATCTTTTTCATTAATAGCAATTTCACCCAGTTATATAGTTTTATTTTACATGGTAATTCTTAATTTGATTTGGCCCTCACTGCTGCTCAGCAGTCCCATTATCCATCATGGCCACCCCCTTGGTAGCTCTCCCCAACCTTCTTCACACTATTCCTCCTCCCTTCTTTTTCCTAGCAGATAGTACCAGTAGGTCACATTTATTTAATATTACTAAGTATTTTCCTCATAATAACCCTGTGAGCTCAGTAATACAAATATTAACTGTTGCCACCTTAAGTAGTACCTTGCATGTAGTAGACACTCAAAAAAGTATTGTTCCCCTAATGCTCTACTCACTGTCCCTGTAACTTTTCAAGCCACAATATCCCTCCCTGGCCATTACTCCACCGTGTGCATTGTCTCTCCCTATTCCAACGTAAGCTTCTTGAGGGTAGAGACTGTCTTAGAGCTGAGCACAGTGCCTGGCATGTAGCAAATGCTTAATAAAGGCTTTTTCTTTTATTCATTCACCAGACACAGGGGAGTCGCACCTTAGATCTAGCTTTTCCCTTAAACTTTATAGCTTATATGACTTTGAACTCTGAAATTCCTCATTGGTGCTTCACATGAAGGCTTTCCAATTGAAAATCTCAGCCTCATTCCTCTCAACTTTACTTTTCATTCTCATAATGACCTCTGGATTGCTGTCATTTTCCCTGTCCTTTAGGGCCATCATACTCCCCTCTGGATTCACTTTCCTCCCTTCAGTCTGTGTTGTTGTTGTTGTGTTCCTTAGTCCTTGTCATGACTCTGTGGACCATAGCAAGCCAATGTTATCAATTTTGTTTTTTGTTTTGTTTTTTTTTTTGGGCAAAGATACTGGAGTGGTTTGCCATTTCCTTCTCCAATGGATTAAGGCAAACAGAAGGAAAGTGACTTGCCCAAGGTCACATAGCTGGTAAGTGTCTGAGACCTTTTTTGAACTCAGGTCTTCCTGGCTCCAGGTCATGACCCAATGAGAGAAATGATTTTTAATAACCAATGATTTGGGGGGGATCCAGTTTTCCCTTTTTCTATAGCCCTCATTTCAAAGTCTGGTCTCTTGAAGGACACTGAATTAACTCTCCTCAATCTTGGTCAAACCCCACCCAACCTTACAAGGAATTTAATCTCATTGCATTCTACTCCAGTTTGGGCAGTTTGGGGAGGGATAAATTCTTCCACTAAACTGACCAAGACTTGGGGGCTGGGGGGAGAGTAATGTAGAAGTAAATGATATAATCAAAATTCACTAGACTATGTTCAGCCCCTAATTGTAATATTCATTCTTTCTCATTACTTGTTAACCAATTAAGAGTTCATTGCTACCCTTTGGAACACCCACTTTTCCAAGGCCATATGAGCCTTGGGTCCTCCACCATAATGGTCTTTGGCAGTAGAGAGTGCAGCTGATCTCCTTTGTTAAAATGCTAGTATTATTAATAAAATGACTAATTATCCAGAAATTATGTCTCTTGAACTTTTTAAACACCACGCCACCTACCTGCCTCTTTACAGCCTTAACCCTAGAGTTAACCATTTCCAATATTTACTGTCAGCCTTCTGAATCACTTTCCCCAGTGACCCAACACTGCTCACTTACAGCCTCCCAGTTCTAGGCTGGGCCCCACTCATTCTTCAGTTGAACTGCACCAATAGCCTACCCATTAGTCTTCCCTGAATCTAGTTGCTATTCCCTCCAACTCAGCTTTCACACAACTGATAAGATAATCTTTTTAAGTAGATTAGCACAACTTGTAAACTCCTTAGGCTTGTAGATAGGTTAGACTAGAGGCAGATTGACAGCCACCCAAAATGCTGCTGTGCAGGCCTGTTCTTAAGGAAGAATTTTGACCCTGCCATTTCCCCTGCAGAAAAAAAAGAGCATCAGTAGCTACCTATTGCCAGTTCTCTAAAAAATAAAGTCTTTGGCTTGCTATGGAAGACCTGTACAATTTAATTTCCACCTATCCTTCTAACCTTATTTCGTATTACTAACTTGCACGAATTTTATGTTTCAGTTAAACTGAACTACTGGCTGCTGTCCAAACTTGCCAATGCGTTTTCTTCCACGAATTTATGAAAAACTGGAATATAGCCCCTCCTTATCACTGCCTCTTAGGATCCTGATTTTTATTCAAGGCTTATCTTGTTGCCACCCTTTCTTGGAAGTCTTCCATGGTCTCTTAATTGCTATGGTTTACTCCTTTCTCAATTTACCTTGTATTCACTTATCTGACTTCTTAATAGATCCTTCCCGCAGAATATACAGGTTCTGAATGCAGGGACCAGTTCACTTTTGTCCCTGTATTTTTACTGCCTAGCACAGTGTCTTGTATGTAGAGCATGCTTCATAAATGTTTGTAGACTTTCAATGAACTTGGCTTTCAACCACAGCAATTTACTGAAACATTTTGTATCATCATCAATTTCAGTGGTCTGTACTCGGTCTCATTCTGCTTAACTTCTCTGCCATATTTTACAGGACTCACTAACTCTTGAAACTTTCTTTTTCATTGATTACCATGACGTCACAGTATTTTGGTTTTTTCCTACCTCTCTTTTCCATTTTCCTTCAATGACTCTTTTTTCTTCTCTCTCTCCCTCTCCCTCCTCCCCCATTCTCTCTCTCTCTCTCTCTCTCTCTCTCTCTCTCTCTTTCCCTCTCAGGGAATCCATGAACTTGGGTGGGGAAAAGACATATCCTTATTTTCACTAGTCTTTGGTTTCCTTTGGAATTCTTTTGTAATGTATTTTATTTTATGCATTTAAAACCTTAAACATATTAGTTACTGTGCAGAGGCTGGGCAGTCTCCCTGCAAGCCATGTTCTAGACTGGATGGCCCCTGAAGCCCCTTCCAACTTTCAAATTCTCATTTTGAGGCAGAATGGAATATCCCGGAACAACCCAGACAATCTGCCTCTGAATGATCTACCTCCATCTTAAGCTCAGGTGGACAAAATGCTGCCAGAGAGGCCCAGCAGAGGTCTAGAAAGGAAATCAGCATTGCTTCTGCGTTTGCTTTCCTTGATTTGCAGATCTACTGTGCCAAAAAGGAGCCGGCGCAGGGTCTAGTGATGATGCTATGCCTCTCTTTAACTGGGGGTGTCTGTGGGCTCTTGCCTCTTGCCTTTCTGCCTGCACTTTGTGTGGCAGGGCCACTATTTTAGGACCCTCTCTTCCTCTGCTATCATGTAACTTCCATGGATGCTCAAAAACAAACTTTATTTTCCACAATACGATAGCCAATGTGCATGATGGAACCATTCCATCACTTCCACGTCTGATGACAAAGGAACATAAAACCAGCTCAGAGCAAAGCCTGTGTTAATATCCTAGAATCCTGAAGGAGTGGAGGATGTAGGGAATTATGGGAATGGGAGACACTGAGAGAAAAAGAACAGCATCATGGGAAACAGGCTGAAGCTAGCAGCTGGGTTATTTGAGGGCTGTGTTTGCCTGGCTTCAAAAGGAGTTTTGTTTGAGCTCAGAGGCAAACTGCTGAATCTATATTTTCATGTGTGGAACCACATCCCATTCCTCCCTGGAACACAGTGATTCATATGATTTTCCACAGCACTATAGGCCCTTCCCAGTGACCCATTTCATTTTATTTTTGTTGGAAAAAAGATAAGGCTCCTTCAAAGTCTGAAATGAACCAGACCCAAACTCAGCTAACTATAGTTGATTCTCTATTATTAGGATTCCTTATCTGGTAGGTGGTTTTTGCAGACTTGTCCTGGGGGAGAGAAACCCAAGTGACATTAGCCAACTCACGGAGTCTGCAGAGAAAGTTACTCTATTATTCCTGAGGCTGCTGCTACCTGAACCTCTGAGTATGTGCTGTTGGAAAGAGGTTGCAGGCCAATGGAGAGAAGGAAAAAAGGAAGACAATTTGAGAAAATTAATGAGGGAATGAATGGAGAAGGGGGGTCAAAAGAAAAGGATCATGGGAAGGGGCATATGTAATGAGTAAAATTGAGGGAGGAATGTGATTCTGCCTTACCTAAACCATAAATTCTCCCTAACCTTAGCTTAAATTCTGTGATTATGGTCCATAATGGAGCTTCCTCATCAATGTTCCTTATACTACAGGAGCACTGAGGAGGTAATCATGCCTATGACATTTGGCTTCTCTCTTTCCAAACTCTATTACACTAAGGCTCCAATAGATCCAGCGTTTGTTGACACAGGCATTCCCACCAGCTAACAGAGACTGAATCTCATCTTTTCCTCATCACAGCATGGAGGTGACCCTGGGTTCTTGAATGCTATGCCAGCGCAACATGAGCACTGTTAAGGTCTAGTGACCTGGGAAGGCTTCAACACTAGACAGAGTTGGCTTTCTGAGGACTGGCCCAGATAATTAGGAAGAGGTTCATCTGGTTACTTGAGAAGAAACTCTTTGGTCCTAGAAATCCATGGAATAGAGAGCTACAAAATGGCTCTCTGTCCTGCTCTCTTCTGTGCTTACAGTAAGAGCTGCAAAATAGTAGCAATGGGGGCAGAGGGTAAAAAAGTATGATAATTGTGACTTCTGCTTTGACTTTTTAAAACTTCTTTGGAATGACTTTCACTACTTGAAAAGAAACAAGGTACCAATTTCTTATGATTCCTGAACTGCCCAGTGGACAACCTTGAAGAAAGAGTGGGAAATATCATCCAAAAAGCACTGATTAAGTACCTTCTATGCATGAGGTACTGGGATAAATAGAAAAGCAATTCTTGCCTTCAAGGAGCTTACCTTCTATTGGGGGAATAAAACATTTAAACAGTTCACTTTAAGATAATTTAAGGAGGGAGAGAGAACTATGAAGGGTGAACCCTCAAGAAAGTTAGAGACTCTGAAGGGTGGAGGTAAGGACAGAGTACATGCCTATCATGAGGGATAGTCTGTAGAAAGGTGCGGAGACTAGAGACAGAATGATGAGCTCAGGGAACAGTAAGTCAATTTGACTTGAATTGAGGGATCGTGAGACCTGAATCAATAGGCTGGACCAGAATTTGAAGGACTTTAAATGTAAGCTGAAGAGTTTGTATGTTCTCCCAGAGGCATTAAATTGGAAATTGTGGGAGATAGGAATCTGAGGGTGAGGAAAGGAGGAGGTTCAATGGTTAAGATAAGTGGGAATGGGATGGTAGATTTTAGAAATCTAGAGGGATAAATTTTAATTATGGCACACAGCATAAAAGCTTTTTAACATGTTTGCTAAGCCCCAAGGATGTGAACACAAGCAAGTAAGACAGAAGTATATTCTAATGGAGGAAGAGAACACAAAATGAGACTTTACATTGAACCGCGTCAAGAAGCTTATATTTTAATGGGTATATTCAGCACGTAAGCAGAAATGGAAACCTGGACAAGATTTGGCCACGGCAGGGAAGT
Source organism: Pseudochirops cupreus (assembly GCA_028627135.1). Lineage (NCBI taxonomy): Eukaryota > Metazoa > Chordata > Mammalia > Diprotodontia > Pseudocheiridae > Pseudochirops > Pseudochirops cupreus. The sequence continues at coordinate 465,106,094 of CM053581.1, read as the reverse complement.
GAGGTGTTGGCCCAGCTGCAAGTAGGCAAGATAATCCTGCTCACAAAACTTATTTTTCCTCTGATTTTGGTGTAGACTAGTTAAAAAGCTGAGGTAACATAAAATGTTCTTTATGCTTAGAGGCAGCTCATAAATCTGCTTCATCTATCCTGGGTTACAGGTCTACAGCCAACCTGGATCATTGATGCTCTAGGGCAGCGGTCCTCAACCTGTGGGTTGCGACCCCTTTGGGGGTCGAATTACCCTTTCACAAGGGTCACAGGGGTTGCCTAAGACCATCAGAAAACACATATTTCCGATGGTCTTAGGAACCAAGACACCTCTCCTCTATCTGTCTCCAGGATGGTCTGCCCACATGCAGATATTAAAGGGTCGCGGCATTAGGAAGGTTGAGAACCGCTGCTCCAGGGGCTCTTGGCATAGGTCTTGCCTCTGAATGTTTGTGACCATACCAGCCTGATCTCAGAAGGTAAACAAGGTTGAGTCTGATTAGTACTTGGTTGCAGGCTAAAAAGAGAGGCAGCCAAGTGTGGAGGGTAGAAAGTCAGTTTCAGAGTGAGGAAGAGCTGAGTTGAGCCCCATTTCTGATGTATTTTGGTGATAAGATCCTGGGGAAATCACTTAACCTCTTAATGACCATGGCCACTTTCTAAGACTCTAATGTGGCAGAACAGTTGTTGATCTGCACAAATAGAGGGAATTTTTGCCTTTACCAACTGAACAGTTTTGCTACAAAGATTATCATCACTTGAAATTCATTTATGGTTAAAATAAAAAGTTGGGTGATGAATGACACATTATTGTACAGTGTATAGACTTCATAGGGAAAGATGCATATATGGCTCCTTGAAAGGCCTGAGCTTTAGCATTATTTGTACTTATTTATCCTTGCTATAGTTTGATATGTACTTGTTGTCTCCATTAGCATGGATGCTCCTTGAGGGCAAGCATTGTTTCATTCATCGTACATGTAGCCCTAAGGCCTAGGACAGGGAGGACTTAGTACCTAAAAGGCACTTAATAACTATGTGACTGATTTAGAACTCGAGTCGCCCTTTTAAGGAAGCTGTGGGCAGCCTCCTAAGGGCTGTGAAAAGAAATGATAAATGGCTGGGGCTATGAAGAATAAATGACAATAACAGACTAAGAGACTCTATTTATGCTGAATTGTTAGATTTTTTTTTTATCACAGAGAGAACATTTCTGGTCTACTTAACTTTATGGAACTGCCATAAGCAAGGAAAAATATAGTGTTGGTGAGGACAGATAACAATGCAAAGGCTACCAGAAAGAATCCTGTCATGGGTCTGACAGCTAGGATTTGGAAAGAAAGTGAACATTTCTTGACTGACAGGGATGAGATTAAAGTGAGACTATATCTTGGACATAAAAGGATTCAGTAGATGCATATTCACTGCATTTTAAAAGATTGAAGTTTCTCGGTAAATGCATTCTACTTGGTGAGCACAGCTCATATTGAAAAAAATACAGTTGATTCGGGTCTTATCGATTCTCTCAGAATCCCATTATCAACATTTAAACCCTGCTTTCTCACTTGGAAAGTTAGGTCTTCCCCCCATGTCCTTAATTACCTGTTCTTCATCAGTATGAACAATCTTGATTCCATTACTCAAACTGATTAGGCCGTTTTTATTCTCTAGGCTCTAAAAGCAGTAACAAATACTACTTTAGATCCACAGTCTCTTACCAAATGTGCTTGGCACTTTGGTACTAACTAGCCTATACATCATAATAAATGGAAATGGTCTCCTATGGCATGATCTGATTGAAGCCTACTGTAAATAAACACTTTTAATTATGTTGATAGTTAGGGAAGTTATGCCCCAACAATTTGAAGATGTTTGAAATAAATGAAATAAAAAAATAAGTTTTGAAAAATGTAGGATTTCTTCCAGGACCATCAGACCCCCCCCAATTGTACCTCAGAGTTGAATTCTACATGCCCCAGACAAATGAGTCATTACGAGATTATTAATCCTTTTCCCTAACCTTGGTAGAGGAGTTCTGACCACAGAGCTGGGACCTGGGATTTACTTTCTTATAAAGTAATCACTGTTCTGAAAGATGAACATTATAGTAACTTGCTAAGGTTGTTTTCTGAGTTGAGTGATTAATTCCTATTATTAATGTGTGGGTAGAGTCATTTAGAGAGTTGTTCCAAGTACACATGTCATTGTTCTAATATAGATACTAGGCCTGTACAAGAGTGATATTATGAGTAATAATAATAGTTTGTGTTTGGGGAATAGCTTTCAGCTGAAGTGCTACAGGCATATTTTCTCATTTACCTTTTAGTCACCCTCTCTGACTCTGGTGGGAGGGTGAATATTTTTACACACATTGAGCAAAGAAAAGTACCAAGAAGAAAAGAGACTTCTCCAACAGTCAAGTGTGGATTTGGATTTGATTTCTAATCTTTCCTTCTACTTTTCCTTCATCCAGAAAGTACTGTTGGTTTTCTCTTTGAGACTGTGAAACCATTACTGAAAATGATTCTGAGGAAAATAAAGAATGCCTTATAGATATTGGCAAAGTGTGATTTCAGAAGAGTGGATAGAAAGGGCTCGGTAACCCCTGAACACATGCCAGGGATAAGTACAGCAACTTAATTGGCCAGGCACACTACTCTTTTCCCAATCCTCAGCCTTCTTGACCTCTCTACAGTTTTTGACCTTGTAGACAGCTCTGACCTCCTGAATACTCTTTTCTTTGGGTGACATGACACCTCTCTCTTGATTCTTTTCCTCCCTAACTAATTGCTTCTCGGTCTCCTCGGCAGAATCATTGTTCATTTGCTCCCTAAATATGGGTGTTCACCAAGGCTCTGGCCTTGGTGGCCCCTGTCTCTTCTCTCTTTATACTCTTTCCTTTGGGGATCTCATCTGCTCACATGGGTTGATATCTATACTAATGGCTCCCAGATCTACATATGTAATCCTAGTCTCTCTTTTGAGTTCTAGTCCCATACCACCAGCCGCCTATTGAATATTCCAAGGTGGATATTCCATAGGCAACTCAAACTAAACACCTCTAAAATAAATTGCATTATATTTTCCCCAAACCCACCTCTTTTATGAATAACCACATTTCTGTTGAGGCTACTACCATCTTTCCCATCATCAAATTTGCAAACTTGGTGGCATCTTTCACTCCTTATTGTCCATCATAGCACAAAACTTGCTTTTTCTAGCTTTACATTTGTCACATCTATCCTTTCTCTTCATGCACATAATTACCACCCTAGTTCAGACCCTCATCAATGCTCATCTATACTATTCTAATAGCTTTCCATTTGATCTTTCCTCAAGTCTCTTCCTACTCCTATCCTCCACTCAGCTACCAAAGCCATTTTCCTAGAGTGAAGACTTGATAACCCCACCCCTGAACTCAATAAATCCAGTGGCTATTATATATAAATATAACACATTATCACTTCTAGGATCAAATACAGACTCCTCTGTTTGGCTTTTAAAGTTCTTCACAACCTGGTCCCAATCAGTCACTTCAACCTTATAATACATTACTCTCATGACCCTATTTTCCAGTTACACTGACCTTCTTAAAAGAGTGACTAGGACAGTCAGAACACCTGAAACTCTGTACTATGGAATCCCTTAAAGGAACTGGGGATGTCTAGCTTGGAAGACAGAGGATGGAGGACAGAGGAAGCAGAAGATAGTTATCTTTAAATATTTGAAAGGTAAGAGATTATATTCTGAGTAATGCAGAATGAAGATGAATGAAATATGATATACAGTGAGTGGAGATCTGGATTAAGAATCTGGGAAATCTGAGTTCAAATCCCATTTCGGACACTTAATAGCCGTGCAATCATGGGCAGCTAGGTAGTGCAGTGGATAGAACACCGGGCCCAGAGTCAAGAAGGCTCATCTTCCTGAATTCAGATCTGGTCTCAGACACTAGCCATGTCATCATGGGCAAATCACTTAACTCTGTTTGCCTCAGTTTCTTCACCTGTAAAAGGAGATGCAGAAGGAAATGGCAAACACCACCAGTATCTTTGCCAAGAAAACTCCAAAAGGGGTCACAACGAATCAGGAACAGCTGTATCACCTGAACAATCATGGGCAAATCCCTTAACTTCTCTGGGCCTCAGTTGTGAAATGAGGTTAATACGACCTGTAGGGTTATTGTGAGGCTCAAATGAGAAAATGTAGGTAAAATTTGAAATTTTATTGTGCTACAGAAATGTCATTATTGTTATTACTTGAGGGTGGCAGATTTGGGCTCAGGAATTTTTTCTGAGCAATCTAAAAATAGAATGTGTTGCCTCATGACACAGTGAGTTCACCTTCACTGGAAGTGTTTTTGCAGAGGCCAGATGGTTATTGTCAGAGATACTTTGGAAGGATTTCATGTATTGGGTGGGAAATTGAAGCAAATCACATCTAAAAACCACTTCCCCCTCAAGACTCCACGATGCTGCCTATGCCACTGGGGTGGCATTCCTGTCACATTTCTTTCCAATTCCTCATTGTCTCCCTCCTTTTTAAGGACTTCCCACCTCCCCACTGCCATACAGGGTTCCCTTCCCCCTTCTGGGCTGCTGTAGTTCTCTGTCATCTATCCCCATTGCTAAGAGGTGGTACTTGAAGCACTCCCATTTGTCATCCTGTGTTACACCTCTCGCCCCCTCCTGTGAGCATCTTCCTTCAGGTTGGCACGGCAACTGTAAGTTTTATCTGGATGTTCTGGAGTTTGGCTATGAAAGAATTTCCCTCCCCCTTCATTTTCTATGGCACATAATAATACTATGAAAATCCTAGGAGAGCTGGGTAATATCTATCGCATTGTACCATTGACCTGAGAAGCCTGAAGTTCGTGCTTTGGATCAGAAATGTCAGTCTCAAGAAACTCCCAATGAGGAAACTCATTCTGCCAATGCAGTTCATCACTTGCCCCATAGCTTATTGTCTTAGATGATTGCCTAAGGTCCTCAGAGGTTAAATGACTTGTTAGGAATCACATAGCCAGCACCTATCAGAGGCAAGACTTAAACCCTGGTCATCTTAAACTCTGAAGCTGACTTTCCATCCACTGTGCCATGTTTGCTCTTCAACATTGTACTCTTTTCTAGCATTATCCAGTTTATGTGGCTGAGGACAGTGAGATCCAGTTATAATCTAATAAATAAGTTATTAACTGGTGAAAAAGGGCCAGTCAGGGATGAACATGAGTAATTCTTTGGATAGGTCATTCACTTTGTCATTGTCCTTGTCATTTCAAGTAAGTAAATTTGATGGTTCTTCAATAGATTGGTGATTTCTTCAGTTTGGGTACTCTCTCCAACAGTGCACATTGTAACCCACTCATGTCCTCCAATCCTAATAGATCTAATTTCCCCTAGATGATCCAAAGTGCTGGAAGACCTCGTCTATATCTATTAACATGTCACGGGTAGCAGTGGGGTGCTCTGGCTGTCTGTTAGTCCTCACTCTTACAAAGTGACTAACCAATGTCTTTTTTTCTGATCACAATTTCCTTTTTGGTATTTTCTGTAAAATTCTTCTAATAGTGTTCCATCTGTTTTGTCATTGAACAGAGATCTTGGAGTTAGTATGCCTAGAGCAAAACTTCTAGAGTGTCTAAAAACTGTGATTCTTTACATCTTCTGATCTTTTCCCAAGACATACAGGAGAGTTATCTTTAAATATTTTAAAGGAGATATACTACATTTATTCTGAGCAGATTCAGAAAACAAAATGAAGATGCATTATCATGGGGTGGTCAATGTAGTTCTAGACATAGATCCATGTTTGACACTTCACAGCTGTGTAATCACAGATAAGTCACTCAATCTCTCTTGATTTCCTCATCTGAGAAAGGGAGTTAATTACATTTTCTATTATTCTATCTACTAACATGAGAAGAAAGAGGACTGAGAAGCATGCCCTATTGGACTAAAAACAAGAATGCCCTCACCTAGTGCGCTTTATTTATAAAGAGAACAGTTTAATGTTTAGACGTAGTTCCCCAGTTATCCATTGGTAACGTTCCATTTTATATGCTTGCCATTTACTAAGAGCACATATTATGTGATTTAGGGGAAATGTACATATATATGCATATATACATATATACATACACATGCATACACATATATACACATATACGTATTCAGTCTAGGCTTCTCCTTAACTCTAGCACCTTCCCTCTGTTTATTATTTACAATTATCCCGTTTATAGCTTGTTCATAAATAACTACTTGCATGTTGTTTCCACTATTAGACTGTGAGTTGGAACTGTCTTTGTCTTGTTTTGTAATCCCAGTGCTTAGCACAATGCCAGGCACTAAGTTGGTGCTTAATAAATGTTTGTTGACTGATTGTTGCCTCCAGAGGTCATTCCTTTTCTTCTGCCATATGATCTGCATGTAAAACTGGAACTCCTACCAAGTAGTAGCATTTTCTAGTTCTAGAAAGCCACCATCAAATAAACCCACCCTCTCAAGCAAACCCAAAAAACAGAAAACAAAAACAAAAAACCAACAACTTCAAGACCAGACCTACTAACTCCGGCCAACAACTCATCAAACGCCTTACATTTTGTTTGTTGCAACTGAAGATTGTTGGGACTCCCCAGAGTAGGGGCAATTACACTAACCAGCCAAACAAAATAGGGAGGACCTTTTCTAAAAAGGTGCTATTAGGCTCAGTGGAATGGGAAACATAATGGGAGGTTGCCATAGCTACTAAAACTCTGGTGACCTCTTCTCAGCTTGATGTAAAGTCCCCTTATTAAGGCTGATAACATCTTTGAGTGTCAGCACACCTGGAATGTCAGGAGGCTGAGGTCAGCATCTGCCTGACAAGGCTGTTGTTATCTCCCTGGATAGCTCATTTATTGGGACCTGTTTTTAAATATGTCACCCTGTCAAAAGATGTAGAGAAATGGTCTTGGAGGCAATGAGCTAAGTTTAAGAATGGGGTCCCACTGAGAAAAACCATTAAAAATGTGTTTTCTTGCAAAAAAAAAAGGAATGGGATCCCACAGGTTGTATTTGTAACTGGGCAAGTTATTCCATTTCTCTGAGTCTCTTTTTTAAAAAAAAATTTGTAAAATGGGGATAATAATGTTTACATTAGCCCAAGTCATTTAATCTGCCAGCCTTAGTCCCCTCATCTGTAAAATGGAGAAAATAATAGGTCCTGTGTCACGAGGCTCAAATTAGATGATATATATAAAGCACCTTGGAAGCCTTAAAGCTATGAAGCTTTCTACATGATGTATACTATAAATATAAATGGTAGCTATAATTATTCTCTACATCTTAGGGCTATTGGAGCAATACACTATGTAAGATTGAAAATGCTAAATAATATGAGCCATTACTCTTGACATTACACTAAATTTTTATGACAGTAATTATATTTATAATAACAACTGTATTAATGTTGATATAATAGAGGCTGCAATAGGATTTTGTAAAAGGAGGAGGAAGACACTGAGAAAGAGTATTAAAAGGGTTGACTTAGCAGCCGTCATAGTCTCCTGTGGACGGAGAGACATGGAGAACTGGGTGGTTTTCAGAAATGAAAACTGAAGCACGTGCCAAACCATTCCCTTGTTATGGGGTGATGCTTCGACAGAATGTTTGCATTTAGTGGGTGTTAAATAACTGTGTGTTGAATCCAACATCAAATACTTATGTTACCATGAGTTTCCTCAATGGGAATTCCTTTCACCAATGAAATCACAAGCCTGGTTTAAAAAAATTAAATTAATGATCCCAGAACTTCTGGATGCATTAAGATTGCCTGAGGCTTAGGATGGGATTGATCTCAGACCCAATACCTTATTCTCTTATCTTTCCTTTTTCTAGCCTTGTCATGTTTCCCTATCTCCCCATTCATCCATTAGAAGCCAGGAGGAGATTTGCAGTTGGCTAAAAGAAAAAAGTCTATGTCAAAGGGTTTCTGTTTTGTTTCTCATAGTCAGGGAGAAATAATCTGTCTTCTGGCAAAGTTTTCTTGCTTTCATGAATGACTGAAAAGCAATATAATTTGTAAAGGTGCATTTTGGTGCTTTTAGAGCACTGAAAGGATAGCACAACGCTCATCTTATTGATTAATGCCATGAGAAATGGTAGGTATTGAGTCAATGTTTATTTGCTAGTGCCCAATGGGCAAACACTAAACATGAGCTCTATAAGCTTCCTGAAATCTATATACTCTGGGGGACTATTCATATATGACTATTTCTCAAGATAGCCTGGTCCTCCCAAATGGACACCTACTGACCTGGAGTATTAAGAGTGTTCTAGAGAAACAGGACTTTGAGTTTGATCTGGATTGGACTGGATTACTCTAAGCCTCAGTTTGTGCAGGGGGTAGATGTCCCAAGACACCAAATGTAAATGATTGGTTCGACATGACCTGGGGGAAGGTGTTCATAATTGTCTACTAGAATGGAACATATTCTAACATGCTGCCATTCAGAGTCCTTTCAAATCTAGATGCCCCCGGAGGACAATATCTTGGACTTGTTTTCAACTGAAGTAGATAACTCTAAGTCTGTTTATTCATATCCTCAGTACAGAGGGATGGATCCTCTAAAATACCAAGTGCAATTGACTGTCTTCTATGGCCTGAGTATTCATCCATGTCTACCAGAAGGGAACATGCTCTAACATACTCTAACATGCTACCATCTGTGATCCTTTCAAGTTAAGAAACACTTTCTAAACCAACCTTCACGGTGTTTGCTGGTGACCTAGAAATGATTATACCTTTTTAAACAGCTTGATGTACTTCTGGGCAAGTTGGGTGACCTCTAAAAATTCCACATGTAGAACATAGGGTGGAAAAGTGTTTTTCCAAGGAGTTTATACCCTTCAGCTATAGAATAACTCCAAAAGTTCAGGTAAAACCTGTCTGGAGCATTAAACTGAATTGGGACTCTATTTAAAACTATGATTGTTTTCCTGACATCTGGGGGTGGGAAGGAATGGTTAAATTTTCCATCTACATTTACCTGAAATAATTGACAAATTGTGAGACAGTTGTGGGTTCAGGAAGTCCCCAAGGGTGGATAGCCAAGAGCTTTCTTTTTAGCTTTTAGGCTCGAATGATTCCAGACAATTTTTAACAGATGTGCTGCCAATGTCTTTACGCTCAACTTTTCCTGTTACTGTTTGCTGAGAGAAGAATGATGACCAAATGAACCTTGCAAAGCCTTTTATTTTGGGCAATTCTCTTCCCCTTTGACATGGGAGTCCAGAATCTGTTGGAAGGAAATGAACATAAACCTCGGGGGATTCAAGTAATTCTAAAGTTTACCAGGTTTTCCATTTGCCAAGCCCTACTGTAGCAAATGCAAACAGAATGGCCATGATGAAAGGGCTGGGTCAATTACTTGAGGTATAAATCTTGTCTTTTTTCAAGTTCACCCCCTGTGTACTTGATTCTCTCTACTCTTTCATCTTGTTGGATTGCTGGCTTGATGGAAGGTAAATGGAAAGAAAAATGGGTAATTTGAGTTTTAACTTGTACCTTTATCATGAAGAAGACTTATCTTTGTTCTATTCTTTTATGAGGAACATCCATTAAAATAATGTGACTCTCCCCTCCCCCCTTAAAATTTATGACACTATTAATGCTCCCTTTTAAGGATACAGGGTTACCAGAATCATCCTTTCTCTTGGTAACAAAGTCATTAAATTTTGTAAAAAGTGGAAATATTGCTGCCTTGAATAAAATGAGAACATTTCTCTGTGAAAGAACAGAACAGAGATGAGTTCAGATTTATGTGGCACCTAGTCTCCTATGAGAACATAGCCTTTTCAAATACAGTAACTGATTCATCTTCCTAGTATCCTTGTCAACTAGGCAAGTCAGATATTATCACTCCATTTTAGAGGTAGAATGACTGAAGTATAGCCAGGGGCATCAGTCTATCCCCATATTAGTGAACCTCCAAAAGTCTGGGGATAGAGAAATAGTTAGAGACTTCAGCTGAGAAGTAATGAGTAATAATAATGACTAACATTTATATAATGCTTGGATGTTTGCAAAAAGCTTTACATATATTATCTTATTTGATTCTTATAACTATCCTATAAGGCATGTGCTGCTATTAGTCCCATTTTACAGATATGGAAATTGAAGCTGAGGTTAAGTGATTTGCCCAGGGTCACACTGCTATTGACTGAGCCAGGACTCTTAACTCAGGTCTTTTTGAAACCACATGCAGCAGTCTATCCATCAAGTCAAGATGAGCCTGTCTTCTGCTGAGTGAGAGTGAAATTCAAAGCTTCCATCATGTGAAATATGGTGTTTGGTTAGTTTACAAAGTACCTTAATTTTTCTTAAGTATATACTTAAAAATTAGGGAACACATCAGAATTCCTGCCATAGGGGATTAGAATGATGCTAGGACGAAGAGGAAAATCTTTGTTTCATTTACATAACAAATATTTTAGGAATATACAGAGTTGTGGGGAGTAACTCTCTTGGTCATTCTATGAAGCTTTCCACAGTTCCATTAAATGATGCTGTGATTATTTATGCTTCCTTCACCACTTCAAAGACCTGTGATTTCATGAGTGTTGGTACTTGGCCAATGATGCAGATGTGGAGTCAGGAAGACCTAAGTTCAAAACCTGCTTCAGCCACTTACTAGCTATGTCACCTCAAGGATTAAATGGGATAATGTATTCAAAGCACTTTGTGAACGTTAAAGCGATATAAAAATGTTAGCTATTATTATTATTAGTAGCAGTAATAATCAAGTCTTTACTTGCTACTTATCTGACCACTTCTTTACTGGATTGCCTCACACCTAGATTACTGCAATAGCTTGCTGGTGGGTCTCCTGCCTCAAATCTTTCCCCCATCCTACTCCAATCCTTCCTCCATTTAGTCACCAAAGTAATTTTTCTGAAGTGTGGCTCTGACCTTGTCACCTCCTCCTCTTCCCTCCACTCAATCAACCTCAGTGGCCCCCTATCGCCTCCAGAATCAAAAACAAAATGCTCTGTTTGACATTCAAAGCCCTTCCTAACGGAGCCCCCTCCCTCCTTTCCAGTTTTCTTATACCTTATTCTCCAATACGTATGCTTCAATCCACTGGATCAAAGTAAAACTGGTTTCCTGGCTGTTCCACAAACAAGATACTCTATGTCTTGTCTCTGGACATTTTCTCTGACTGATCCCACTGCAGGGAATCCTCTCCCACCTCCATTCTCAGCACTGGCCTTCCTGTCTCCCTTTACGTCCCTAGTAAAATCCCATCTTCTCCAGAAAACCTTTTCAACCCCCTCTTAATTCCAGTGCCTTCCCTTTGTTAATTATCTCCTATCTTTCTTGTGGATGGCTTATCCGTATATATTTGCTTGCTTGTTGTTAGACTGCAAACTCCTTGATGGCGGACACGATTTTATGCCTCTTTTTGTATTCCCAGGGCTTAGCACAACACCCGGCACATAGTGGATACTTAATAAATATTTATTGATTGGTTGTGGTGGCTGAAATAATTAATCACCTAATGATGGACTGTCTTGTGAGGAGCTTCTCCAAACTTAAACAGACTAGCTCTTGGAAAACACACATACTGTCTATCACTGCACCTGTACTTGAAGCCTTTCCAACTTGGTAAGACTCCCAGGACCACCTCATTACTGAAGAATTAGAGCAGGACCCTTTCACAGAGGATGAGTCTATGTATACACAGAATAAGCCTTTTCATTTTCATCTTAAGAGAGAAGATCCTTTACTCCCACTTAATTGACAATTATATATAGCACTTGGAGCAGGAAGCATGGACACACATTTTTTTAAAATTAAGAAACAGGTTAGTTAGAAATTATTAAAGATCTCAAGTTCATTTAACCTTCCTCAGTTGGTGGCTTGGCTTAAAGTTATTTTATCTGTGGTACAGCCTATTTAGGAACCTCCTTTTCATCAGACAGAAACTCAAATAATAGATGCGGTCCTTCAGTTTTCTACTAGTATAGGAAAGATGAAAACGTTGGTGGAAAAGGGCTAAAAACATTTTATCAGTATAAAATAGGCAAAAATATGAAGGTGTTAGAAGAACTTGGCGGGTTTTTTTCCCCCTTATAACTGACTTAGATTCGGAACCTGACCAAAGTGCATTCTCTGTAATGGAATCCAATCCAATCCAACCCAAGAAGCATCTATTAATGACCTATGATGTGGAACACCTATGACTGTGTGTGGTTATGGGAGTACACACAGTCCTTGCTCTCAAATTACTTATATCATATTGGGGCTGGTATATATAATTAGAGAAGTAAAGATAGGATCATTTGAGGAGGCTGAAAGCAATCATCTATAGCTTTCTGGCTATAAGTGCAAGATGACCTGGCTTTCCTTCCATAATATAAATTACATCACTCCTCAGTTAATGAGGAAGGTCACAGTATCCTGGCTTGTGTATGAACAGATGACCTTCTGCCCATCTTTCTTGGCCTCTTGTTTTCAATCAGTTAATATTTACTTATTACCAAATATAATCACCATGCTAGAGGAATATAAGTAAAAGTTAGGGTCCCTGCCCTCAAAGAGTTTGCCACCCAGAGATAAAACATCTCTTTTCCTTCCCCTTTCCTCCCACATAGTCCCTGTTTGTTTGTTTGTTTGTTTTTAACATTCCCAATGTCTGACCTAAAGCAAATGCCCTTGGCAACCCTGAATATGGTAATAATAATGATGTTTGATACATGCAGAATGAGCCTTGAGGAATTTAGAAAGTATGTGTGTTGTAGTAGATGGATGCTTGGTTTTGGAATCCGATGCCCTGAGTTTTAATCCTTACACTGTCTCTTACTAGTTGCATGACTTCAGTCACCTTACACTCTCTGTGCCTTTTTTCAGTCACCTTTCTCTGGGTCTTGGTTTCTTCACTTATTAAATAAAATGATTTCTAACTAGGTGACCTCACTCTAAATATATTGTCTATGATTTAAAAAATCATTCAATATGTCTAAATTTCAGTTTAATAAACTGTAAGATGTGGATTAAAAAGACATCATAACTAATTCTTAATTATAACTAGGGTTGGGTGAATGAGACTATGCTTCAAAGAAAAAATTGAGGGCTCAGAAATTTAACATTCTTATTCTACTCTTTAGTAAAGTGAAAGTCATTTTAGTAATGAATTCTCTCTCCTACTCAACTGGATTTGTCTTATTTCTTTTATTATTTTTTCACATCATGAATTACACAATTGATTTGAGTGTTTGTTTCATGCTGCTTACCTAGCATGCCAAAATTCCTAGTTATAGCTCTGCTTGTGTTCTCTGACTCACCGGGTTATTGTGAGGAATGCACTTTATGGATCACTACTTAAATGAGAGTGATTATTATTACCTCATTCACAGAATTACTTCTCTTCTATGCATCTACAATTTTATTAATGTGGCTATTAAATTCATTGGTACGGATTGAAACCCACCATCTATTATGAACCTGCAATATAGGCTATGCATCTAATTGTACATCATATAACCTGAACAAGAGACATCCTTCGTTTACCTGATGTCTCTTTTGTGAATAGTTATGGTGAACTTTTTCGGGGTGGACATTGGTTTCATTAAAGGTGGACTATTGCAATGTCCCAGTACTTGATGGAACCAGTCCATTGTTCACCAACCAGAAACATTTTCAGGGCTTCCCCAACTATGTTGGTAGCCCCAGATCTTAGGATGATGGTTGTGTCATAGTAGGCTCTTAAGAAATTCTTGATAATTGATCTGTAGGTAATGCTTCTTATATTTAGACTCCATGACAATGTCAAATACCTTTGGCAAGTATCCATCTCCCTGTTTTATGTCTTGATGGGAACAAACAGTAAATCACAGAACAGTTACATATTGTTACAAATTGCAGGATTTTAACACATGCCTAGAATTATTGTGAGACACCAGTGACACAATGAATATAAATTATCTTTGAGTACTAATTATTATTAGCATGGACTTTGATACTCATTAAAAAACGACAGCAACATAACTCTGTGTTATTTTCAGTCTAACTTAGATACCACACAGACTATAAGTTTTTAAACTATCTCAAAGTAGTGAAGATTTCATAAGAACAGAAAAGATCATGTATGGTAATTTTACCAAAAGAGGTGACTAAGACATTGGAAACTACTGACCCATATGCCTACCTTCTCATCTCTACAAATCTATGCACAAATGCACTTTGCTCATATTGGAATATCCTTGAAGAAATTAGGAGAACAGACACGAGAACTTTCATAGATGATTTTCTATAGCAGACCACACATTTATCATGGTGGAGAGGTATGGCACATATAAATTCAAACTGTGTCTATTTTTTCTATATTGAAAAAGCAATTGGACTCTGTAGAACAAAACGTGGCCTTAAAGGTTGAGGTCAACAGATATCCCCTATGCATATTTTCACACTGTGCAAGATTCTACGATAGGCGGAAATAGAGATAGCTTTGTTCAAAGACCCACTGGATGCTGACATCTATGTGTATGGTTTTTGCTAGTATCATTGAAGATAGGCTCTGCTGAAACCAAACAAAAGGAGAATTTGCTGTTAGTAATGAGGTTCTCTTAAGTACTCCTATTCACATGTGACATTGCATTAATCACACTGAATCCAAGAATACTACATTAAGACTGCAGAGAAATCTCTAGCAATGTGAGATCGGTTTTAATCATTAAGAAAAGTAGAAAAGCAACATGAATTAAAATATACAGTCCACATTATAATGTGTAGCTGGACCGGTCGCCTATTGAATTAGTCCACAGACCTCACAAGGCAGCTCGGTGGTGTAATCCCTAGAGTACTGAATGTAGAATCAGGAAGACTGGAGTCTGAAGTTGGCCTCAGATGCTTACTAGGGGAGTGACTATGGGAAAGTAAGACTCTAAACTCCTCTCAGTTTCTTTCTTCATCTGTAAAATGATAATAATGGCACCTACTTCCCAGTGGGGTTGTGAGGATCAAATAAGATAATATATGGAAAGGACTTTGCAAACCTTAAAGTGCCATATAAAATGGGAGCTATTATGCATGTTTTGGGACAGGTACTACAGATGGGTTGTGAACTGGGCCCAGAATTGAGTAGGAGGAGGTGATTAGGGTGGATGGCATTTGGGAAATTGCCTGGTGCTTTTAATGATTTCAAACTGCTTGCTACTGCAAAAGCCCATCTTTTAAACACTAGTATTCTCTCAGGGATACTTTATGGCTACAAATCATAGAACAGTACAGTCCTGGAAGAATCAAATTGCAAGTAAGCCAAACGGTGTTGAATGATGCATGGTGGGTATGTGGACTGCAGCCATCACCAGTCATGACTCATGTGTAAAAAATAGCATAAAAGGTACCACGCTCAACATGTTTGACTAATGAAAGAGGCCATTCTTTTTCTCTGGAGAATATATGGAAAGTCCAAGTGATACACTGGTCCCTACAAGGTATAGAGGGACCAGAAGAAGGTCTCTGGCATGTTGGGTAGATCCTCTATGGGGGATTTATGGATAGACAAGAACTGAACAGTAAAAGAAAGCAGGGAGGCATTTCAATAGCCAACCATACAAGTCACAAGTCCATCTGAGTGGCTAAGTAAAGCACAGGTCCCCATGATGAGGACGTATTGTCCTTCCTACACAGAGGCTCTTCTCAAAGCATCTCCTCTATCTCCTTGACCCCCATCTGAAATGTCTTTCCAGTAACACTGATGGATTTATATGAATCCTTCTGTACTCTTTCATTTAGTTGCACCTGGGCTCAGAAACTCAGAATTCCCAAATGTCTACGGTTGAAGAACAGAGTGCCACTAACTGGACCCTCTAGGGACTGTACCTTTCCCCCTGGCCTTCTAGACACACTGCTTGAACCAACTGAACTATGTGATATCTTGGGGGATAGATATGTTATCTAATTGCTAACAGCTCTGAGAAGTGAATGTTACTGGCGGTCACACAATGGATTAAAGCCACTCCTTATTTGTAGAGCTGGGAAACCATGTCAAAAGCTACAATTAAAAAAAGATAATGACTTTCAAATTAGTTTTTATTAAGAGAATTAAGCCATATTAAGCCTTGAGATAGGGTTCATAAATATGCTAATAGAGTATTCTTCATTAATGAAAAACATACATAGATCAAATAATTTAAAAGTAATATATAGCTTTATAACATTAAATATTAAATCTATTAATTGGTAATATAAACTAGCCTAAGGCCATTTTCAATTGGCAGCTAAATAATGAGGGAAATACTGACAAATCCTTAAATAAAAGGACTTCAAACCCCAAGCAACCAATATGAAGGTTGGAATACTGAGTATCCAGAACAGGCATTTGTTGCAAACAATCAAAGGCTGAAAAGTTATTATTGAAAGAATCAAAAGGTTATGATGGGGGAGGGAGTAGCTAGCTACTCTGTATATACTGAGGGCACAACCGTGGAAACAAAATTTCAACTGCAGAATTGTCTTTTTAGACCCCTTGCCTGACTTGGCTTATCTGAAATGACCTGAAATAGGTGTAGGCCTATTGGGAAGGAATAAAATGAGCTTGATCCCTTCCTGGTAGGCCTATAATTCTCTAGCTGGCATGACCATCTTATTTTCAGTTAGGAGATAGTCTTGTTCACTTGAGAGACAATCACCCTAAGGCCAATGCTTTAGAGGATAAGATGGAGCTTGCCTTGCTGGCTTCCAATGAAGACTTTAGGAAGTCAGCAGGTGGGGAGAATGAGGTATACTGCCCACTGGGGAGAAGCAGACCAAAAGATTATATATGATTGTATAGGTCTCATGCTGGACAGGTTCTTTGAAGCCCTCTAGTTCAAACTGAGACCTGTGAAGGATAAGTGACTTTCCCAAGGACATACAGTTAAGAGGTGGGATTTGAGCCCAGGTCTCCTTGTTTAGTAATCAAAGCTTCCCTCAATGTACCACACCGCTCCTTAACGTTTCACATGGGCACAGATTGCCTCTGTCCCTAGACGATTTCTCTCAGTGAGCCCACAGTTGCAACACAGGTAGAGAAACCGTTTACTGGAGAAGGTGATGGAAAATAGGACTTCTTTATCAAATTTTTTATTTTGGATTTTAGATTCATCTGGCAGAGAGATTATATTTTTCAGGGGCTTGGACCCTGATTTGAGTAATTGATGGCTCAAAGCAGTATACTGAATGTGGGAAAGAGCTATCCTAGTATGACATGGGGTCCTGTGGACCCCAAGATAAAATATGCAATCAGTCCCTAACTCCCCATCAAGGCAAAGTGGACGACATTTCCCTTATGCATTTCTATGTTTTTTTTTTTGCAGTGTCTGTGATGTTAATTTTAATCTGATTCACTTGTCTAAAATTTTTTTTGGGGGGGAAGAGAGGTAGCTAGTCTGGGTAATTTGTTCCTAGGACCCTAAACTCTCCCAAAGGAAGATTACTAGAAAATGAATTTCTCCTTTTTAAGGTATCAGAAGCCATTACTAGTGAAATGAGTGGGGTAAAATTATCTTAAAACTAAAACAATTTCAATTTTGATTTATTGCAAGTTTAAAAAATTTGACATTTTTTGAAGAGGCCAGAGGAAGGGTGAAATCAAATGACCGAATATTCTAGTTATTCAGGAAAAAAACCAACAAACAAAACAACTATCATTAGCCTAGTCAATAAGAAGCTTATCTTTGGTCTCTATTTGAAAGTTACAAGATCACAAAGAGTTAGAAGAAACATTGGAGATCATTGAGTACAACTCCCTTATTTTGTTTATCCATATATCCTCCATGAGGAAACTAACTAAGGCTCCCAGAAAGGTTAAGTGACTTGTCCAGGGTCTCATAGTAAGTGTCTGAGACAGAATTTCTACACTCCAAGTTCCCCGCTCTATCTTCTACACCACATACTCAGAAAAGAGGAAAGGCAGGGTCCAGTATATTTGATTTCTTGTGACCCTGGGCATGAGTGGGGGGGGAGGGTATGTAGACCTGATATCGTCTTATATAACTTGAGCCAGTGGCAAACTCTCTTTAAGATTCCTTGGCAATCCCAATTTGATCAAGTCAGCTTTGCATTTTCCTTTTAAACTTCTTGTCAACTAAGCCAGAGAGTTCTGTAGTCACTGGGGAACCTGCCCTAGCCTTATACAAGAAATAACAGAACTCATTCTGTAATAGCTGTAGTCAATAAAGTGCCCTTCTCCTACATAACCTTCTTTATATCCCCCTCCCAGAAGTCTCTGCATGTGTGAGATTTCTGACCTTGATAAAAGGGTTCCAAAGATACAATTTGCCTTGACTACACCTGACAACATTTCCAAACAATATACCTAGTATATTGCCACCATAAACACATTTTTTTTGTCCTTCTAAGCCATTAGAGACATGACGCTTTAAAAAAAAAAATTTTAGCTCAGAAGGGAAAATGAGAGGACCAACATTCGGTCTCGTGATGCTCCAATAGACTTTAGAATTTATATCTGTAATTTTCCACATATTTGTGCTCTTTGGCATGTGATATTCACTGCAAGATCTTATGGCCCCTTGTCCTGTAAAGTCTGTCACCATTTTTCTTTTTAGATAACGTTTTATACTTTGGGATTGATAATAAAGAGAAGGTAGTACCTATGTAAAAAGTCAATAAATCTTTCAAAATTGAAAAAAAAAAACTGCTGTTATATCACTAGGCTAGAGATGTTCACATTTTCTCTCAGAATTTCTGCAACTCTCTTTGCCAGCTCTTACATATTTATTAAGTGCTACAGATGTGTTTGTATAACACATTTTAATACTCAATTTTGTCCTTGAATAGTTTTTTACCCATGGTTATAAACCTGTCTGAACCTTAGGGAATCTCATATTCAAATTTCCTGATGGTTTTAGACCAACGTTATTAACTAGTATTTTGATTCATTTAGTTCGTGCCCCTTTTTCCACACCACAGGCTCCTTAAATTAAGTCAATATTACTAAAAATAAGAAGATGGCTATTTAAAATGCAGCCTGGATGTAAATGAACATTCTCAGCTCTGTCAAGGTGGTCACACAAGACAAGGCAGACGCTCTTTCTAAATATTATGATAGTGGATTTCTGCTTCACATCCCCACTGAATGACACAGGGAAAATTCCAAGGCCTTCTTTCCATTCAACAGGGAATATTATCTAATGATTAGAGAGGAGGATTGAGCAAGGGAAGTGTTGATTTCCCCCTCCAACTCATAGGCTTCAGTGGTCAGGAAATCCTTTTACACCTCAGCCTCTTTGGTTAAACAATGGATACTCAGGGGGTATATTGGTTTAACAACCAACTTTCTAGAACAAACAAACAATCCTGTATTCAGGACAAATTGTTAAATTAAATTTGCATTATTAACATTTTCCTTCTAAAAGTGCAAGTCTTAGGTCCTCCTCCTTCAAGAATCTTCAGTGACCTCCCCCACCCCCATATTATCTCTAGGATAAAATACAAATTTCTTAGGTTACAATTTCAACTCTTTACAGGTTGGCCAACCTTTCTAGACATCCAGTCATATATTCCAGCCAAAAGGGCCTATTTGCTGTTTGCAGAACATGACGTTCAGGCTCCTGCCTCTATACCTTCGCATAGTCTCTCCCTTGTGCCTGGAATGCTCTATTCACCTCACCTTTATTTCGTCTAGTCTGTAGCTTTCTTCAAGGCTCAGCCCTATCGCCTATCAAAAACAACCTTTTCTCATTCCTCAGCAGCTTATACTCTGTGCCTCCTCGAATAATCTTGTATTTATTTATATACTGTATTCCCTAAGAGAAGATAAGATTTCCCAAGGCAGGGATTTTTTCATTTTTGTCATTAGATCCTCAGGTTTCATCTTTGCACATGGTGGTGATTGTTGTTTTTCAGTTGCATCTGACTCTTTGTGACTCCACTTGGGGTATTCTTAGCAAAGATATTGGAGTGGTTTGCCATTTCCTTCTCCGGCTCATTTTACAGATGAGGAAACTGAGACAAACAGGATTGAGTGAATTGCCTGGGGCCACACAATTAAGTTAGTAAGTGTCTGAGGCTGGATTTGAAAATATTAGTCTTCTTGACTCTAGGCCCAGAGCTCCCTCTATCTACAGCACCACCCAGCTATCCTTGGACATGGTAGGCACTTGATAAATGCTTGCTGACCTGAATGAATTAATTTAATTAATACAACAAATATTTGAGAATCTTACGCAAGGCATTGTCATAGAGCTGAGAAATATGAAGATGAATGATTCCGTTCCAGCCCTCAGGGCGCTTGCAACAACAACAAATGTTTATATCCCACTTTTAGGGTTTACAAAGTGCTTTTCTCACAACAGTTTTGTGAGGTAGGTCTTGAGAGTATTATTATCTCCATTCTACAGATGAAAAAACCATGACTTGGAGAGGAGTGATTTCTTTACTATGGGTGTGTCTCCAAATCCCAAATCTAGTGCCTGTGCTACTCCTAGGTTACACTGTCTCTCCTTTTTAAAATGCCCCAGTCGTGCCTGATGGAGCCCTCTGTACTCACACTAGAGAACAAAGAACTCTGACCTTACAGGGAGAAGATATACATTCAAGTCACATCTTACCAGCTGTTGGACTCTGGGCAAGGCTCAGCTTCTTTTGTTCTTGTTTCCTCATTAATAAAATGAGTATAAAATAATATCCCTGCCAACTTCACTTACTAAACCCTAAATTATTACATAAGTGTTAGTAGTTACAAATGTTTGTTAATTATGAATCAGCTATGCAATAAACTAAGAAAACTTAGTAAATATCTCTAAAAGTCAAATTAATTATTTTATCAAGTATCTGTTGGAAGTGTTTTAGGAAGATTGTTGAAGATCTCCTAGCAAGACAAGGAACTTGACACTGAGGTCTTTTCTTCAGCTGAACTGCCAAAGATTCAGATTCTACTGCAGAGAGTGCAACTCTGATGGGCTGGCCACACATCGTTCAAATGCCAAAGTTACATTTTCCTAAAAACGTAGAACTCGCACAAGGCAAATGATCACAGGGAGATCAGAAGGAGCCATACAACGCCACTTTCAATGTCTCTCTGAGGAACTTTGGAATCGATTTTGTGACACAGGAGACACTGGCACAGGACTGCCCAGCATGGCGTGCCCACATCAAAGAAGGTGCTGTGCTCTATGAGTGAAACAGAATTTCAGTAGCGCAAAAGAAATGTGAGATGTACAAATTTAGAGACAACTCAAACGCCAAATATGAACTATTCGTACCCAATGTGTGGTAAAGCATTCCAAGCTCATATCAGTCTGTTCAAGTATAATTGGACACACTGCACCTTGACCCCAACATAGTGGTGTCATTTTGGTCCTCTTTGAGAATAAAGGACAACAACCAACAATGTGTTAAACACTAGGGATACAAAGAAAGGTAAAAGACAGTCCTTGACCTGAAAGAACTCACAATCTAATGGTGGAAACAACATGCAAACAACTATATGCAAGCCAGATATAAAGATGGTAAAAGCAGTTTCTGCCTTCAAAGACCTCATAATCTAATAGGAGAAGACAGTATGGAAACAAGTAAGTCCAAGTAAGATATGCACAAGATCAATTTGAGGTAATCCATTAAGGGGCATCAGGAAAGGCTACGGGTAGAAGACTAGATTTTAGCTGGGGCTTGATGGACACCAAGGAAACTATAGTGATTAGCTGTAGTTTTCTTTATAGTCATGCTCATGTGGTACATTTTGTTGCTTTTGATACACTTTATAAGGCATTCCCTCAAATATCATCTATCACTTCAGTACTTCCATTCTGTTACCCTCAGGGTCCAATGAAGACGAATGGTAAATTGTTGTTTTTTTCCTCCTCCATCAATGCCTTCATTGGGTACTAACCAGGACTGCTTTGTATTAGTGTTCATTTGTTTGGCAAATTCCTATTTAGAGTATCTGGTAGGACAATTTACACGCTTCTCTTGATGGACTCCTCAGCTGACTCAGGGATCTCATTTTCTATGTATTCACTAAGACTTATTCCTTGCATGTGATAGAATTTCCCACACCAAGAATCATTCAACAGATATTAACTAGAGGTGAATTGATGATGACAGAGAGAGAGAGAGAGAGAGAGAGAGAGAGAGAGAGAGAGAGTGTTTGTGTGTATGTCTGTGTGTGTGTGTGTGTGTCTGTGTTATACCCAACATTTTTTCCAACTGAAGTCTGACCAAATTTATTTTTGACCTGCAGGATAAAATTAAAGATAAAATGACAAGGAGGGCAAGTCTCAGCAAATTCAACCATGTCTTACTCCTTTGACCTTGTTACAAAATGTCTTTCCTATGACCAATTTCTCTCCTCAACGAACAGGGAATTAGTAATCAATTTTAATTTAGTAACAGGTTGTGTATCGTATATGTTTTCCTTTCAGTCTGGTGTTGCCGATCGCTCAGTATTTTATCATTAATCATTTATTATAAATTTATCATTATGATTCATAAGACTCCTAAAGTAATCTCAGATACAATTCCTTTAAAATGTTTGATTTTTAAAAATTATTAATTTTTTTCATTATTGCAATGGCAAATGTTTTTTTAGGAAAAAGGTCCTGTGGCTATTAAAATATTTAGCATAATTTTAAAAACAGAGAAAGAGTAGTAATTTATTTTTTTTCACATTCACAAATGAGGCCCTAACAAAATGTGATCTCCCCTGTGCATTAAACTGCTCAAAGCAAAAGGCTATCTTTGGAATAGTCCATGAAAACTTCCCTCAGCACTATTTCCACACATGTGGTTGCTGCCTTGAGCAATGTGTGTTATAGGGCTTTTTGACTATGGGAATAATTTCGAGGAATACTTCAATTATTTTGCAACTCTAAAATCAACCAATACTATACTTATGTCTTGAATTAGAAGAAACTTTGAATGTATATGTGTGTATATAGGTATATAAACATATATACATTTTTAAATCTATTTTTCTTTCTTGGAGTGTATCAGAAACTTTAATTACCTGGAAAGCAGGCTAATGATCACATCTGCCAGAATTTGCCCACAGGTAAGAAATCAATGACAGTTTTAGAAGGGACAGATATAATTCATTGAGAAAAGGCATTTTTCCTTTCCTGACATTTAAAATGGAGGAAAAACAAATATCTTGAACATAAGCACTGAGAAAACAGATTTGTAAGCTATAATCAACAATCCAGATGATATTGCCTCTGTGCCAATTTTTATCATGAATTACTTCAAGTCCCTAACCATCTTTCTTCCCCTCCCCCCTTTGAAGACACCATATGTTAAGGAGTCTTTTACCAATAGGCCCATGGCAAAAAAGGAGCTCCATATGGTAATGTCAAAAAATGATGGTTGTTTTCAGATGTAGAACTAAAAATTGTGGGAGGTAACGATTCTTGGCTTTGGGCAGAATGGCGGAGATCTGGAAGAAGGGGAAAAGGGATATTATTTTTCTGTCTCTTTTGTATGTCTTCCTCTTTCTGTACCTTTAAGAAGATCTTTAATTTCATTATTTGTAATACTGGAATAGTAATACTTGCTCTACCAACCATATAAGGTCTTTTTTTGGGAAAGCACTTTCTAGATTTTAATGGGTTGTTAGTGTTATTGTACGGTTCCTGAGGGCAGAGACTGTAACATTCATCTTTGCATTTCCAACAGCTCTTCTGATAGTACTGCTAGCATAGTATACTTCTAGCATACAAGAAACATTTTTCAAGGCTCAAATCTTAGTCAGTTCCATCTAGACACATCTAACTTTAGGCCCCTTTCCTTGATTTCTCTGAATTTTTTTTTCCCTCTACACTCTGTAAGTATACCTAAGCAATGCTATTCACTCTCATTATACCAAGCATCTTTCATCTGTTGATGACTTTCCAATCTATATCTCCAATCCTATTTCTTTTTCCAAAGCACCACCGCAGTATTTCCAGTTGCCAGTTGGGATTTTCTACTTGGATATTCCACCATTACTTCTTACTCTAGGTTCCTAGAAATGAACTCATCTTTTTTTCAGACTAGTTCAATTCTAGACCCATAGAATTTTAGATATGGAGAGGTCTCAGAGATCATCTGGCCAACCTGTCTCATGTTACAGACGACGAGACTGAGATCTAAAGAGGTTAAAGAATTTGCTCAAGGTTTGTTAGTTTCAGAGAGTTTGAAACTCTTATTTCTGTCAATAGCAGCACAATTCTTCCAAGAACCTGAACTTAACTTAACTTTAACTTAAAAGCTATCTTACTTTCCCTTTCCTTCTTTTCCTGTGTCTAATAGGTTACCGAGGTGTAATGATTCTACCTTCAAAGTGTCTCTTTGTATTTGCCACATCCTTTCTTTTTCCATTGCAACCACTCTAATCCAAATCCTAGTCATTTTATGTCTGGATTATTGTTAGAATCACTATAGTCTCTCTCTCTCTCCTTCTACCCATCTTACGTACTGCCTAAAACACTTTAACTATGTCACTCCCTTGTTCAAAAATGTCCTAGGTCCCCTGTTGTTTTGAGGATTAAGATAAAATACATCCACTTAAAAAATTCAACTTTGCTAATAATCAGAGAATTGCAAATTAAAACTCTGCAGTACCATTTCATGGACATCAAACCGTAAAAAATAATTAAACAACTGATGCTGGGTAGGTTGTGGAGGAACAGGTATATACAGTCATTGTTGGTAAAATTGAAAATTGGTAGTGTTTTTTTTTTGGAGCAATCTGGCAGTACACAGTAAAACTTGCAAAGATAATGAATCCTTTGACACAATAATTCATTCTTGGGAACATTCCGGGAAAGTGTAATTAAAAGCCAAAAAAGGGCTATGTCTTCAAAGATTTTTCATAGCTGTATTGTATGTAATTGCAAATAACTGAAAGCAAATATTGTCCAGTAATAGGGGAATGGTTTAATACATCATGGTTTATTCATATAAAGGAACACCACGATGCAATTAATCATAAGTAATACAAAGAAATGGGGAAAGATTTTTATGAAATAATGCAAAGCTAAGCAAAACAAAACAAAACAAAACACAAAAAGCAAAACAACCAGGACCAGAACAATGAAGTACATACCTTAACTATATAAAAGAAGAAAAAAGAATGAGAATAAATGGATAAATATACATTCTGATGGTGACTTGGAATGACTGAAAAATTATTGTGATACTTTATATGTTGAAATTAATTCAAATGTAAATAATTACTAATAAAATTTATTAGGTTATAATGCTGTTAAAGGTTTTAAACAAGTATTAAATGAGACCAAATGACTCACTCTCATTCAAAATCTTGTGTAAAATTATGCCACAATACCTATGCAACTTGATTATCCTACTATTCTTGCTCTTGATACTTCCATTTCAGTCAGGTCATTCTTCATCTTGTCTTCCCTAAACACCACGCCTCTCTATCTCCCCCTCCTCACCCACTCCTGTGTTATTCTTCTTAGAACACCCTCTATTCTTTCTCTACCTGATTAAGTCCATATACCCTTCAAGAACCATCTCATATCCCACCTTCCTAACTGGAATCAGAGTACCATTGGCCCACATTTATCTTTCTTTGCTCTTCTCTCTGCCTGTGTGACAAATGTGGTACTTAATCACCTACTCTTAACACTGGGTATGATTTTGTGCACATATATCACATCTCTTCACTGGAGGAGAGTCCTTGTTGTATTTTACTATATCCCTCACTGTATGACTGTTAAGGGAATCTGAAGATCTTCCCTGCCCCTAAGCCCTTTGGCTAAGTGGCTTAAGTGGTTCTGAGAACCTTCCCTGATTTGAAAGTATACTCTGCCCCCTAATAGGCTGAATGTGGTCACATGGAGCCTGTGGCGGGAGGCTTGTTCTTCAGGAATGCCTGCACCTTATTACTTTGTGATTGGGCAGTGGGTCAAGAGGGCTGTGACATTCTCTGATCCAGGAGAAGGCTATATACAGTCGCTGATGTGAGTTTTTGCTTTAGGGCTCACTTTGGAAAGAGCTGTGTGATTTGATCAGATAAGACTCTGGGAAGCCGTTGAGCCCCCTGGCTTTGAAAACCCAGATGTTGGCGCTTCCCTCTCTGGTAACTGAATAGGTAGGGATATAATGGTCAGACGACTGGAAGCCCGTCTGCTGATCTGTTTCTTTGTCTGCTTGTAACTTCTGTTTGTATTCTCTCAAGTTCAGGGTTCTGACTTTTTCCCCTGAACTAGGTAAATGATATTTGTTTGATTGATTAAAGTAAGATTGTTAACCCACCTTGAGTTGCTTTCCTTTAGAAAAGGTGCTAGCAGCCACCCTGGGTATGCTGGGGGTTGCTGATACAGTGACATAGTGATGGAGAGCTGGCCTTAGTGTAAGGCAGACCTGGGTTTGGGTATTCTGGAGACAACTTTTACTGGCTCGAGAGAACCGTTTTTCCCATTGTTAAAAACATTCACCAGCACATTTCTATTTTGTTCTCTAGATATTGCTTGAACTCAGTAGGGGTTAGGAAGAAGGTTCAGGGAATGAAGTAATCCTCAGACTCAAGGCCTGTTGACTATAGGGTAATAACAGCAATGCAAAGAGCTGGCATTTATATAGCTTTTTAAGGTTTGCAGAGCACTCTTCCTCCATTACCTCAATTGAGCCTCAAAACACCTGTGGTTCAACTTCTGCCTCCAAGATATATTGGCTCTATGAACTTGGACAGGTCATTTAACTAATCAGTTTTCTAGGCAATTCAGTAATTGCACTAAATTACACTAAATTGCTGAACAGGTTTTCCTCACCTTAGGGTTCCCTGTACCAATAAAATCATAGGTCCAGGCCCTATCTTTACCCCTGGTGACGTCTTGGGGCCCCAAACAAGAGGCACTCAATAAACACTTGTTGAAAGGAATTATGACAGTACTAAGTCAAGCCATCTTGGGGCTTTTTAGGTTCTGTCCCTTTCCCCTTTGGCTGGCGTGCACACAATGCTGTTCCAAAAGAGGGAACTTTTGTCTCTTCTCTCTGCTTCTCATTACAAGGTAGCCAGAGATACTGTACCACTAACAGCATCTTTTGCAGTACATGACTCAGCCTGAAATCTTAAAGCAAAGCTTCCGGTGTTCTTGACAGAGATCACTTTTTGTGTTTTTGTGGTCATTTGGTCATTTTTCAGTCGTGTCTGAATCTTTGTGACCTCATTTGGGGTTTTCTTAACAAAGATACTGGAGTAGTTTGCCATCTCCTTCTCCAGCTCATTTTACAGATGAGGAATCTGAGGTAAAGAGAATTAAGTGACTTGCCCAGGGTCACACAGCTAGTATGTGTCTGAGGCCAGATTTGAACTTAGGGAAATGAGTTTTCCTGATTCCAGGCCTGGTACTCTATCCACTGTACACTTAAATCACATTTGATAAGAAAGCAAAACTCAGATTTACCAGAATACAAATATGTAGAATTTTCACTTAAACATAGTCTCCTTCACTATACTTTTAGGAGAAGAATACAAATCACAAGAAAGTATGCTTATACATAGGACAGATTATCAAACAAAACGCAAAATAGAATTTTCTGGGTTGTATCCTAGCTACTCTTTAGTACCTATAACTAGAGTGGCAGTTCTCAACCTGTGGGTCACCAGGGGGTCGAATGACCCTTTCACAGGGTTCACAGGGGTCGCCTAAGACCATTGGAAAACACATATTTCCAATAGTCTTAGGAACTGAGACACCACTCATCTATCTGTCTCCAGGCGGGTGCACCCACATGCAGATACGCCCACATACCAGTATTAAAGGGTCACCGCATTAGGAAGGTTGAGAACCACTGAACTAGAGTGTTTTACAATGAGCAAGAATGTTCAGAATGATGACTTGGGGGCATTACAGCATTTTCAGCTAAATATTAAGTATGTAGAACTAGATTAACTTTTTTCAAATTAATTCTGATTATGCTATTCATCTATTCAAAATCCTGGATGGGCCCTATTGTTTATTGAAGAAAATACAATGTTCTTAGCCTGGCATTCAAGACCCTCAGTAATCTGACACTATTCTACCTTTCCTATCTTACTTTAAACTAACCCCTCCCAGGTACTTTACAATCCAACCAGACTGGACTATTTGCTGTTCCTATACATGTCTGGTGTTTTCCTGACTCCGTGCTTTGACTCTATGCCTTGAATGCCTCCCTCTCTACCACTATTCAACTGTGTTGAGGGCTCCATGAAGCCTTCCAGGATCACTGAGGTTAGAAAAGGTCTGTCTGTCTCTCAGACTTCGTATAACTAACTTCACACTTTTTATTCGTATTTATCACATTACATTCTGTATTATGGTTATTTGTGTATGTGTTGCATCCACCTGTGTTTACCAAGATCAGGAATGATGCTTCACTTATTTTTGCCCCATTATTAGCCAATATAGTGGGCTGTGATCAGAGCTGGTCTTATTTGTAGTGCAAGTATCAAGAACCCTGGGAAGAGAAGTAGGTGTTGGTCAGTGAACAGAGCTCATAGCCAGAAACCCTAAGTTGATAATTGTTAATATCTTCTGAATACAAATCATAATGATATTAGCTGACATTTTTGTAATGATTTAAGTTTTGCAAACATGTTACATGCATTTTCTCATTTGAATATGTAAAAACATTTTTTTAATCAATCAGTCTGTCCTTCTGCACTCACATGTGCGAGCTACAAAGTTGTCAGTAGCATTGTCTTAGATGACAGTAAACCAGGCAAGATATATGTATATTTATGCATTTCTTATAAATGTTAATGAAATAATTTTTATTAACTACTTATCTGGCACTTAATTTTTCTTTGCCAAGTAGTTTATAATCATCAACATTACTTATTTCTCACCATAGCCTTACTAACCAAGGTGAAAGTGTATTAGAATAACTAATAAAAATTATTGCAAAGCACCAGCAAATATTAAATGCTACAAAATGCTGTAACACCAGCATCATCATGAATTGAGAACTTCAATTCCCTGAATTTATTTTGCCTTGCCCACTGTGATATACTGCCTAGCAGAACAAAGTTTTGTAAAAGGCAGTAAGGAAGAACTGAGTAGAAAGTGTAGGTACAATAATTAGGGATTGTTAAATTTATGTTTAATTTTCACATAGTTTCTAAGACTACTTAATAAAATACTTTGCAAAAAAACCCAAATACCCCAACATAATACATATGTACCCTTGCTAAAAGAAAATTTAATATCAAGAAGTCATCATAGAAAGTAAATAAAATTAGGTGTTTTTTTTTAAATGACAAAGAGATTAGTCCTATTAACAAGATAATCTCTCTGGGTCCCATTAAATAGTGATATGCAGTCTTTAGTAAAGTAAAAGTGTAATTTGATACATATCTCTAAATTCTGAGCATAAAAAGGAGAAATATTTATCTAACTTCTTATACCTTTGAATACTGAAGTATTTAACATCTACAGAGTCCTAATTCTATCCTCCACTCCAATGGTTTGTCCAAGTTTGGAGGTGACCTGGAAAGACTTTGCCAACTTACCACAAGCCCTGCCAGTCCTACCAAGCTTCAAGAACGAGCTCAAGGTGAGAAGGTATATCTGTTATGTGAGGACAAACCCATGTACAGAGGGGCTCATCATCAGACTGAAAACAGGGTAAGAATTTTTTGAATGTATCTGAAAGAACATATACCAAGGCAGAAAGGTCTTGAAAGTTCTCCTCTGTGTTGGTGGAGGGAATAGAGACAGGATCACAGATGGAGAGCTCAGAAGAATCTCAGAAGCTGAGTTTAACTCGTAATTTTACAGGTGAGGAAATCAGGGCCCAGCAAGATGAACTGACTTGCCAAAGACAACAGTCAGTGCATTTCTAAGGACGGGTTTAAACCCAGGTTTCTCTGATTCCAGATCCGGGGTTCCAAACCAGTGTTCCAATGTGTTTGCAAACACATTGCAAAATCACAGAAGTATTCAATTCAGAATTCCAGCTTTGCTCTTTAACTACTTTGTTGACTTGGAGCAAATCACCTCACTTTTCTGGGCCACAGTTCCCTTCACTTTCAAATGGGGAGGGGAAGATCTGAGAATAAGAGACCTAGAACTGTCAGAGATCTTTACAGTTGCCAAGATGATGAGGTTGTGACTTGCCCAAGGTCACTTGGCTAATGTTTGAGACGAGATTTGGTCTCACATTTCCCTGGCTCCAAGTCTGCTGCCCTCTCCACTTTACCACAATGCCTTTAGGAGGTAGATTTGATGATATCCAAGGTCTCTTTTAGCTGTGATTCTGGTCAGCCTGATTTGAAACAAGATGTGTGAGACTGATGGGAGAAAAGGGAATTGGACAGACCTGCAAAGCATGTTTCTGGGTTGGGGAGGGAGTTAAGCCCTGTCTTTACAAACAGATGAAAGGAACAAGTAGGGATACAATAACTTCCATATTATTTTTGATCTACAAATATCCCTGGAGGATGGCACACTGTAGCTTTGTATTAGTGATTTGCACCAAGGTCAAGAAACTGAATTTTGTTTATATAAATGGACATTCAAGTCCTATATACAATTATATTCCTCACCATTTCCATGAATTTAATCTGCCTATTTCAGATACAGATAATCTCTTCCTTACAAACAGTATGTGTTCCACAAAGTCATTGATTTAGAACTCAGTCTAAACAATGTACCAAGGTGGGTACATTCCCAGGCCAGTCCACAACAGTCTTTTTAAACTATAATGTATCTGGAAAATACCATATTTGGTACTTGTAATGGATTTAGAATGTTAGGAACAAACCTCCTTTTCATTTCCCCCCTCCCTACCTCATGCTTGAAAAGGCTGGGGCAGTTGTGGTTGGATCCCACTCTCACTGAGTACTAGGTACAATAGCCACTGTGACTCTGCAGAATAAAGGAGACCTTTCTTTCCTGCTTCTCTGACTTTCAGCAGACCTTACCATCTGCCAGGATGAGAACTGTTCCTGCATCTAGGGCAGTATCTCTTACTTTGTGGCCAGGGGATCTCCTTCCCCCAGATGATATGGTGTCTTTCTGTCTTGTGAAAGGAGAAGTCCCTTATCTCTGCCACCTCATTGGCTGCTACACATTACAAGAAGTTCAAGTATGGAATGTGAATCATGAACTGCATCTACCATATAAACTTCTAACACTGAAACTTTGTTACCCAGTATTTAATTTAGTGACCATTCAAAGAGTTGTTTTGTTAGAGATCTCAAAGTGCTTTGGAAATTATTTGCAAATACTAGATTAATTAAACCTCAAGATATTGTTATAGGTAGGTACGGGATCACTCCATTCTAGACACAGAAAAACCAAGATACATAAACAGAGCTGCAGTGGTTGATCTCTGACCTCTTCATTTGTGCAGCGATGGCTGCTTCATGGGGGTGGCTGAGTTAGGAGATGGCTTGATAAACCCTACCCATGACCATGCCAGAACATTAGTGCCAGGTGGCTATGGGTAAATAGAAGCAACAACACTAAAAAAGGTCAAAGCTTTGGGCCAGTTTGAGCCAGACAAATTATTAACTCCCCAGTATCCTGGTCATTTTGGTTTCCTAATATAATACAGAATTTTCTGGCCCCTAAGCAATGCTAAATGGTTTTCCTACTAACCTCAGCCACTTGGCTGTTGGTGCTCTATAGATACCCTGGTACTAATCTACTCTGGGTTTGGGGTTTATGCTTTTCTCCAACTCCAACCCTTAGCGCACGCTTGGAATGTGGTACGTAACAAATGTTTATTGATTGAATGATTGAAAACTTGGATGCTTATGTGGTCTCAGGCAGGGATTGGCTCTTTCTCTGACCAGGAATTTGCTTCATCATTGATTTAGGCCTCATGTGAGACAGAGCAGCTGACAGCCTGGTTCTAAGCCCCGGACTAATATTACTGAAAGTGGTGAGTTTGAAACTATTTCTATTTTCACAGATATGGCATTTCTTTGTTCCTGTGGGACACTACTTGAAGAAACAGTAATTCACAATTCCAAAGGCAAAGACTTCAGGGGTAGTTAATGAGCCCACAAAGATTTCCCCAATTCATTTAATCATTTCAGTGACTCAATAAAGGGTTTCCCCTCCCTCCCCTCCCATTAATTTCCCACATACTCTTTATAACTCTCCCAGGACTATTTGAAATAAAGCCACATGGTAGGTCTAGATTTTTTTTTTTTTTGAGAAAGAGAAATGGAATTTTTGCTCTATGTTACGCTGAGGTCTTTCTATTAGATTTCCCCAATGAATATTGTACAACTATGTCTTAATAAAATCTGATTTTTCTTTTTCACTGGAGTATTACTCTTAATAAATGGCCTGACTTTCTTTTTTATTTCATAGATAGCTTTCTTCTGCCCTATAATGTATTTTTGGGAGACAAGCACTTACAAAGATATGAGAAAATGACAATTCCAATTTTTAGAAACATTGGCAGGAAATGATTGGGACAGGATATATTTGGCATCACCACTTGGTCTGGCAAAGAAGCATTTAGCAGCATGGGTTGGCTAAATAATTCACTCTCCCAGAGACTAATCCTATTTTGAGGAGAATATTACATTTATGCATATAACCAGGAGGGGCTTCAGTAATGGGAAAAAGCTTTTCAGAGAAAAGTCAGAGAAAGTGCCCTGAAAAGAACTTTGCAGAAGTTAAAAGACAGAAATAATCTGCTTTGAAGAGGCCATGTGAAAGGAGGTACAACAATATATGTACTATTAATGGAGCTATAAATTGGTCCAACTGTTCTAGAAAACAATTTATAACTATGCTAGAAAAGTGACTAAATTGTTCATAGTCTTTGACCTGGGAACATCAATAGCTGGGCATAGGTCCCATGTATACTAAAATATTTATAGCAACATTTCTTGTGTGGTAACAAGAAATTGGAGACAAAGTGGGTACCCATGATTGTGGATATGAATGTGATGGAATGGTACTAAGCAGTAAGATATCATAAATACTAGGAATTTGGGGAGATCAATCTTGACTCCAGAGAAATGTTGATGAAATATGCTCTTTTCTTCGTAGAGAGGTGACAGACTCTAGGTGGGGAATGGGGCATACACTGTCAGACATTGTCAAGGCATCAGTTTTGTTTTGTTTTTTGGTTAATTTGTATTTTACCTCTTTGTTTTCTTTACCAAAGCGGATCTGCAACTGTTCTGAAGTCTAAAGTCTTAGAGAGATGCCTTTATACATAAAGGAGTTTTCATCACTAGTAGTTCTCAACACTAATTATGGGTCGGACAAAAACAAACAAATGAACAAAAAATCCCAACCCAAACTTCTTTGTGACAATGGGAATGGTCTTTCAGAGGGTAAGCTTTGTATTGGGGGTGATTAGAATAGGAAGGTGGGTATTAGAATAGGAAGTAATAATGAGGGATAGATGAAAACAATCAGTACTGAAAGATGAATCAGTTGGATTCACATTTATATAAGCACACAATGTTTTGGAGACACACAATGTTGGTCTCCATTTTAAGATAACCAGACTGATATAAATGTCTATTTGGGTATAATGAAAGTACTGTTGTCTCTCTCTTGACAGTTGTGTAAAGCAGAAGTCACAGTAGAAATGTGAGCTGGTCCAATAAATAAGTTACTGGGATGAAAATTTAGTTGAATCTTATCTGCAAGGCTATCATTTAATAACCTATTTTCTTTATAAATAAGGTGTTTTTGTCCAAAAAGCATACAGCCAAATGGTATGTTAAAAAAAATATCTAATAGTTTTGAATGTTTTGAGGAAAATGTGGCAAGTAGGTCAAGGAGACATCTCTAATGAATACACATTGCTTTCAGTTTAATATATTGTTGAGTAAGGTGGGTGGAAAGTAAGCCTCAGAATTGGATAACCTTCATAAAGCATGATGGGCAATTTGCCATGAAGCCAGGCCATTTGGCAATATTTCTACGGTCAGTGTTTGGGCCATTGCTCCTTCCTCCTCCATCTTATTGACCAAGGGAAAACCTTCCAAAAACTGTATGGGGTAAAGGTCTGATTGCCCTTTGAGATAATTCATTCCAGGTCCCAAAGGGATTGAGTGAAGTAACTAAATTCAGATAACGTGTCCAGATTCTGTCCAAAATTCAATGTACCGTATCTCCTCTTCCTCACTCCAGGGAATTATGCTATAGGAATACCTCAGTCATAATTGCACATCAAATAGGGTTTTCTATCTCCATTTTCCTATAACACCCACCCACAAATGACTTCCTTACTTATTCTATGCTCTTAAATATTGAATATTGGCCAATATAAATTATCAACTGGAAAAACTACTAAGAGAGAGGGTGCATTAAAAACAGTTAAAACATATGAAAACAAAGCTTATTAGAGAAGGATAATATTCATGCAGATTTTACAAACCGTGTCTTTAGGGTGGCCCAATAAGTAGAAATATGGGGACCCATGCTTGTCACTTTTCATGCACATGGAGAGACTGGAAGGTACCATTCCTAAAGGAAGGGGAGGAACAGCCTAGGACCAATCATTAGAATTAACAGAACCAGTGACAAAAGATATATTATTACTGTTAGAACAAAGATTTCTTAGTATGTTTAGAAAAGTTGCATAAAAAATACTTGGTAGCAGGAATAAAGTCTTTAAGTAAAGCTTATACTGATAGGCATGCAGTAAGTTAAAGTAACAAAAGACTGAACTAAACGTATATGAGAAGTAGATTTTATCAAAATATTAAGGACATCTTAAAGTGCTTTGAAGGAGTGGCAAATATTCAGATAATTTTTGAAATTCGAGTCCATTATGAAACTCATGCACATGGAACAATGCTTTTACAGGACATCAGCTCTATCACTTGGTAGTTCAATCACAGTAATAATTTCATTTGAGACCCTCCATGTATGTCTTTCATTGTAATATCTTATTTTGACATTTTCCTTCTTTTATACTGCCTTACTGTCAATTTACTTATTTATAATTCAAATTCACTATGGCCTCAGTTGTTGAAATTTCTTTTGATTACAAACAAAATAACACAGCAACAAATTTCCTTGAGACCTCAGGATATGAACTTACTCATCCAAAGGCTTTGCTTTGACTCCAAAGTTTTAATGGCTGCTTTGATCTGTGGTTAGTACATCGAGTACAGGTCTTTAAGTATCTGTCTGAAAAGATGCTTGGATTTCCTCTATCAATAATCTTCCAATAATAGGCTACTGAGGGATGTGAATAAAAGGCTGAGTGATGGTGTGGATGGAGGGCTGGTCTTGAAGTCAAAAAGACCTGGGCTCATGTCCTGCCTCTGAAACATACAAGCTGCATTACCATGGGCAAGATGCCTAGCTTCTTAGGGCTCCAGGCAATTTGACTATAAGTCATGGATGAGTTTAGATGTTCGTTGGCGGACAGAGTCCTCACACCAGGAGATCCCTCAATACATTTAGTTCCCTTGTACAATGAAATAACAGATCACTCTTTAGCTATGTCTTCATAGCATGTTGAAAAGGACAAATATGACTGGTTAATGTGATCTATGGAGACAGCACAGATACTACTAAGGTCTGAATCAACAGCTTTGCTCATCTATAATGAAAACATTAACCAGATTGTTGCTGAAAACTCCATTTCCTCCCTTTTACTTTATGTCTTGCATTTTTCTATACCAGGCTTCAGAGTTTGTTAGCTCTCAGATCAAGTAAGGCTTACATTTATACACTCTTTCCAATGACAAGACCTGTTAAACTGCTGCCTATATGAGTTAAGGTAAGGCATACGGCAAAACATTTTTGAAAACTGTTTAAAGTTATTTTGACTTAAAAAATTAAATTTATTCTAATAGAAAATATTTCCCCCTTTTTACTGCCTTTATAGACATACTCTGAAGGATAAGCGTGTGTACAATATTTTCAGGTACTTCATAATGTGACACTTGAACTTGTGTTTGTTTTCCCCTATATAAAATAGGTATAGATCTGTCGATTTAATGAAAAACATATGAAAAGGTACATTTGTTTTTGTGTGAACTGGTGATTAACATGGATTTTTTGATTGGAACCTACTGGTCAGACATTGTTTTTCATGATATACAATAAGTGTTTGTTAAACAGAACTGAAAGAGCATGTTTGTAGTAGAGAAGATAGGTTTAACATAAATGTTAGACCCCAAATTAAGTTTCAGAATTTATTAAGTTGCCTGCTTGTCTTGTCAGAATGCAAGTAACCTTGTGCAAAGGTGGTTGAGCAAAAGTTGTTGCCCTATTTTAAATGTCACCCAGAAAAACGAGTCATTTAGTTTTTATAAGATCTTCACTGTGCTTGAAAGATATGGGTCCTGGGAAGGCCAAGGTACAGAAGGTTGCATTAAAAAGCACAGGCTGTTTTTGAAGGAAGTAACAAGGAAATATTAGCACTGAGTGGATTGGGGGAAGGAGGGCAGGTATGAAGCACAAAACCAAAAAGTAATTGTGTCCTATTACTTTTTGCTTAATAAAATAGGCAAAGAAATGAGGATGAGTCTACCCTAAAACCCAGCATGTTTCATATCTGAGCTTGAAGTTGCTGATTATAGTCACTATCTGAGATCTAGTAGCTAAATTAGGAATCAAAAACCAAATCTTTTCCATGTGATTAACATGTTCAAGGTTTGACTCAAGAGCGTCTTCCTATATCAGGCCCTTCCTGATCCATCCAGGTGTTTGTGTCTCCCTTTCAAAATTATCTAGTATCTATTTTGTATGCATTCTGCATATATTAATATGCATTTCCATCTACCATTTCAATTGTTTTCAGTCACATGTGACTCTCCGTGACCCCTTTGGGGTTTTCTTGGCAAAGATACTGAAGAGAGATTTGCCATTTTCTTCTCTAGCTCATTTGACAGATGAAGAAACTGAAGCAAACAGGATGAAGTGACTTGCCCAGGGTCACACAGCTGGTGAGTGTCTGAGGCCAGATTTGAACTCCGGAAGATGAGTCTTCCTGACTCCAGGCCTTAGTGCTCCAGCCACTGTGCTACCTAGCTGCCCCATTTAAATGAGATAATAAATATCAAGAGCTTAGCACAGTGCCTAGCACATACTAAGTGTTTAATATGTGTTTATTATTATAGTTGACGTTGTTGCTTCCTTTATACTGGGAGCGCTGGCCAGAGATCACACTCTACTGGCACGTTTCAAGCACCCAGCCGTGGTAGGATGAATCATCAGAACAGGGCTCTGGGCCCTGGTACTCCATCCTCTGTGCCACCTAGCTGTTCTAGAATATTTAGTGTCAATTCCTAGGAAGAAGGGGCTATTTATCTTTTTCCTTTGGCTTTCTCTTTCCTAGTTCAGAACCTGGCTCATAGAAGATGCTTAAATGCTTATTGATTGCTTACTACTGAATCATTAAACAAATGTCTTGGTTGTAGAAAGAGGAAACACAGCTTGGCAGAGATAAACAAATGAAGATCAGTGCTTTTGTGCCTGGCAGATAAGTATAACAAACAAGGAAACAAATTCCAGATGCTTCATTCGGCCTTTTTGTTCTTGTCTTCATTTCATTTACAGGACAAGCAAAATGGATCTCCAGAGGAAGTAACCCAACCTGTTGATGTGCCCCTTGGGATTTTTTTTTTGGCTAGGGTAGGGGAGCAGTCACTGTAATAAGATTTGGAGATACAGACTAATTGGGTTAAATAGGAATTTAAAAATTTCGAGTCAGATAGCTGGAATGTGGAAGTCAAGAAAGTTCTATCTGGCTCTTCTTTATTCTGTCATAATGGCAGCTGCACTGCCACTTCTGAGGTTTTTTGGGGGCCTCTTGTTGCCTTTGCCACTTTTGTGTTCCCTTCATTTAGCACTGACCTTATGAACATCAAAATCTACTGAAGGGCCTGCAAGTTTTGGGGAGAAGTAACAGCCTGGTGGCAGTTGCAAGTGTAGTAGCAATGGGAGCAGACTTGTAGCAAGGAAAGAGTGTGCCATTAGAGAGAAGAGAAGGCCAATGGAAACAGCATCCCCTTTGGTGTCTGACTTGAGTGCTCAGTGGAGGCCAAAACTGAAATGGTTAAATAGCAGCCTCACAAAGAAGCTACTGGTGTCCCAAAGAGGCTTGAATTGTATTAGCAGTGATAGATCGCCGCATTCTGTTTTAATCATTCTATAATTCTTTATTTCTTGGCATCCCCCTTTCTGTGTGGGAATAAACTGCCTCTCCATGTCTTATTTATGTAGTGAGTACTCCCGAATTTTGTGTGTGCGTTTGGGGGAACCACGGACTAGAGCCAAAGGTGGATTTGTTCTTTAGGAATCCAAACAAGTACTGGAGAGCTTGATTACCTGAGAAATCAGGCAACGCCACATCAATCAATCCAAGGCAAATTAAATTGAGAGAGAAAGTAAAAGATATGGATTGGCTCAGGTTATCAGCCCATGTGGCCCTAGCCAAGAGATACCTTAGCTAGCCAATGTGTTAGATACTTGCTTTTCCTGAGTGAAGTGGCTGGTGGTTATTTTATAGGATTCATTACCATGGCTATAAGGAGAAATTGGCTCAAAGCAGACAGGAGTAGAATTGACAGGACAAGTTGTGGTATGGAGGTGGACACCTGTGGTCCCAGCTAATGGAGAAGCTGAGGGTGATGAATCTTAGCTCAGGAGTTCTGAGCTTCAGTGGGTCAGGTTAATCCTGTGTCTATAAACTTGGCATTATAATGGTTGCTCTGAGAGTGGAGGGGCCATTGAATTGCTTGGAGAAGAGGCAAGTTAGTCTGGGACAGGATTAGGGAAAAGCTCCCATGTCAGAGTGAGACCAGGCTGGGAGAAGGCCTTGAACTTCTAGCTTGCGCGAAGTAGGGAAAACTGGAGTGGGGTGGGAGAGAAGCAGCATTGACAGGACTAGCTGTAAGTCCAGTTCCCACAAGACATATAAAGTTCCTGGTGACTTAAATCTCTATCCCATTGCTCTAGACTCCCCCTTAAATTGTTGGAAGTGCATATTGTCCAACACCTTTATATGAGGCTGAACTTACTACTGTTTGGAAAATGCATCTTTTAATATCAACATTTCCACTAATTAGTGAGTACTAATAGGAAGCTGAGGGATGCTAGGACTCAAGGAGTTTAATAGCCTCTTCCTGGGATATTTTGTTGCTAACAACATTGTCCAATTTATTTTATGTGTTTGTTTTTTCTCTCAAAGCATTTAGGAGATTCTGTAATGTTCTGGGGCTAGATGTACTCTATTGAATGCTATAGTAAGTTCCACAAATTTCCCGTTTTTAATTAGGCTGATCCTCAGAAAGTAGGACTGGGACACTTTCTAACATTGTAGAATCTTCTAGAACTTGTGCTCTGTTAGCATTTATTTCAAGAATGCAGAACCACCTCCATATCTTGATAAGCCATTGAAATAGAACTATATAAATAGAACTAGCAAGAGCCTTAAGAGTTTGGCCCAACTATTCTCTCTCTCCCCCACACAGACACAAAGACACACACACACACACACACACACACACACACATACACACACAGAGGATGAAGAATGCTCATATAACCTAACCAACAGTCAGTCCATCAGTAAAGTTATGTTGGACAGGCACTGGATGAGTGGGTTATATTATCTTTCAGAAATTTTATAGTGTTCTAAGTCCCTCCAAACTTGACCCCGAAACAAAAGGACTATCTTTTTAGAAATAATGTTCTGAGAGGCCACAGGGCTGGCCTTAGAATCTGGTATACCTGAATCTAAGTCCTTCTTTTGACACACTAACTATATAAGTGACTCTAGATAAGTCCTGCAGCATCACCAGGCAACCCTCGTACACCAAAAGCTGCTGAGCTGAGAGCTTTCTCCTTGTTGGGGTTTGGGGAGTCTACTACACAAGTCAAATCACAACTTTGGATCCCTCAGAACTTGCCTCTTCCTCCTGGATTCCCTGACTTCCTTCAGGTCTCAATAAAAATTCTACCATCTATAAAAGGCCCTCCCTTATAACCTTTAATGTTGGTGTCTTCCCTGTAGATTATCCAGTATATATATAGTTTATATATATATACTGGTTTGCTCATCTCTCCTATTATCCTATGAGCCCTTTGAAACCAGGGACTGCTTTTACCTTTATTGGTATCCCTGGCTCTTTGCACAATGCCTAGTACATAGTAGGCCCCTAATGAGAGCTTGTTGACTTGAATTGACTTGAAATGCATAGTCTACAAAGAACTGAAATTATAGGTCACTCCAAAGGGCATGGAGACCTGCATGGTAGGTGAGAGTAGGCTGTAACACACTGACAATAGAAGCATAAGGATAATGGATGTTTAATATGAAGGATCAAGGACTGCAAAAGGAGGTGTATTAATCATGTAGTTAAGAGCTAAG
The DNA here is from genome assembly GCA_028627135.1 of Pseudochirops cupreus. Classification (NCBI taxonomy): domain Eukaryota; kingdom Metazoa; phylum Chordata; class Mammalia; order Diprotodontia; family Pseudocheiridae; genus Pseudochirops; species Pseudochirops cupreus. The sequence continues at coordinate 465,065,820 of CM053581.1, read as the reverse complement.
GATAACTAAAGGTTAGCCCACATGCATTATGGTATTCACATAATGTCAATAAATTCAGAGGTGGTACACTAGCAGGCTGGGTAAAACCCCCGTGAAGGACTTACGGGAGGTCACAGGCAGGAGTTGCATAGGACAAAAAAGCAAAAGGTAGATTCCAATACGTGCCACTGTAAGGAGACCTCACATCAATGAGATCATAGATTCATAGAAGTTACAACAGTCATTGTAACAAGTCTTAGGGTTACCTATACACTCTCAAAAGCCAAATGCTCATTGAAGGCAATATAAAAGGTATTTATAAGTGCAAAAGAATTTTCTCACACTCATAGGAGAAATAAATTAAAATGTGGAGCTTTCATGGGACTAAAGGCCTGATAGTGGAGAAATTAATTCTGCAGCTATGAGTTAGCATTCCATGGCAGCCTTCAGCTTCTGCCTCTATGAAGCTACAGCTTGGTCATCATTTATCTAGTTAAAGGGTCTCCTGGGACAACTATAACACTGCAAATGCCAGTCTTGGGATCTTTTTAGAAAAGAAAAGAAAACCTCCTCTATGTGTGCAACAGGCAGGGATTTTAGCAGCCTCCCTTCCTGCTGTCTCCTTCCCTTAATAGTTTATCATTTTTCCTTTCTAAGCTGAAGGTTTTCTTGAGTGATTTGTGGAACATCTCATGGAAAAGGAAGATATGTTCAACCATGAATGTCAGAAGCTGAAATTAAATTTCAGAATTTATTATTGGAGCATGCTGCCTTTGCCCTATTAAAAATGCAGGTGAATTAGTACAAAGGCTATGAAGCCATTTAAAGACTCTCATAAACTTGGTCTCTGAGGAGGAGTTGAAGGCAGTGGGAAATCTTTCATTCTTTTTATAATGGTTTGGGTAATCTCGATACACCTGTACAAACTCTGGGATGCTAGGTGAGGGGGTTCCCGGTGTCTAGGTGAATATAATACAGCTGAAGACCAGCTACTGGCTTCCTAAAAGGACACTTATTAGTTTGATATTTGTGATTAATTCAGACAGGATCCAGCAAATTCTTTCCTCAAAGATAGTACAGACTAATGGTGCATATAAGGTTTCAGGGAATGTTTAAAAAGGCTGTGGAGTAGTGTAATAAGAGAACTGTCTTTAAAGCCATAAAGTGTAGTAAGAACACTTACTTTAGGGTCATAAGACTTGGCTTTCAGTCCTGGCTTCACCTCTAACCAGGTAAGTGACCTTTATTTGAGTTCTCTGACCTTAGTGTTCTTCTCTTTAATATGGGGATAATAATATTTCACTGCTTATTCTACAAAGTTATGAAGGTCAAAGGAAATAATGTATATAAAATATTCCATGAATTGTAAAGCATTATTTTAAATATAAATAATCACTTAAACCCTTGTTTTCAGAAACATTTATATATGAATAATAATAACAAATAATTCTCATTTATTCAACAAAACAAGGCCTAAGTTTAGCTGTTTCTACATGGTAAAATTATGTTAGATAAACTTGGTTTTCTTTAGGTACCTGAAATGAGTAAAATTCCATTTTTTGGGAAAATTTGATACTTCCAGGGATCTATAGTGTAATCCTATGTGTATACTTCACCCAAAGGTACAGATTATGAATTATATATGGCTTCATATCCGGTATAACTCCTTTCCCTATCTTCCCATAATCTTCCATAAAAATTCACTTAACAAATTGGGGCTCTTTGTCTAGTTCTCTTAACATTATGTGGATACCAATGGAGCATACATTCATTTATTGTCTTGTGCTCTTGCTACATTATCAGTCAATCTCCTTTTCTAGGCATATAGGACTTCAATGATCTCTTTAATGCTGCTTCTGGTGAACTTCACTGGTAATATGCTACAGTCTGTTTCCCTCAAGGAAGCTGCTGTGATCCACAACTTGTATTTTTCAGCAACTGTACTATTTCACGATCCTAAGTTATATGGCATCATTGGAAGAATACTGATATCAAAAATTGGTCCTTTGGTATTAAGGAGATGCTTACAGTCATTACTCTGTAAGACTGGGGTCATTATTTTAAAATGCAAATTTAGTCCATTCTCTTCTTCCTTTCCTGGCTCAGTTCATTGTCTATCTGCAATTTAGCCAAGAAATTCACATACACACTCACATACATCTACAATTGGACTCATTGGATGCAGATGGATTCATCGTCCAAATGAAATTTAACCAAGATATGTACCCACTCAAATGCACATACACACCTGTATATATTCACCCACATATAAACATATGTAATGTGCATAAACACATACATATACTTATACAACCTCTCAATTCAGTGTATATTCAACTTCATAATCTAAGCAGTAAGCATTTTTCATCCACTTGATTTTTCTTGGGTGGACAGTTAGCTTGAGATCTTTTGAGTAATCACAAACTTCATTCAGGAGGCTCCCCAAGACTTTGGAATTTGATATAATAAGCATAATGTCATCTGCCACAAGAATGTTTGAAGGGTGCCCTCTTTACTGGACAACCTCCACCAGAGTTGTAAAAATCTTTGGTGAGGATGTATCTTCCTGTTTTATGTCGCATTTTCTCTTAGGTATTAGTCACTGAATAAAGTCATTTCTGCTGTTGCCTATTTCAAAGAAATCTTATGTTAATTTAATACCTGCATGGGAGTCTTCTTATTAGAAGAGGGTCTTTGGAAACAGCATTTTCCTCTATTGAATAAAGTGCTTTTTATAGTCAATGACAATAACTGCAATAAGGTTTTATATTCAATTTAACGGTTACTGTAAAGATACAGTCAATAATGGAATATTTAGTGGAAGCCTACTGATCCCTTTTCATAGCTTTATCAAGAATGTCCTAATTATGTATATAGAATAATCTCAAAGCTTTTTAGATATGGGAAGGAGGAATATGATACTTATTGACTGTTTTTGTTCTCCTTTTCCTGAAAACCAATGAAGTCTGTGATTTTCTTTTTTAATTGTTTGGCAGAGTTCTCTCTTTCACCTGTCTTGAGAATCAGTCACCTAAGACCCTCATAATTGTTTCGCCTATAGCACGTGCCTCCTTTGAATGTGCTAAGTATGGTCTGGCTATTCTTCCTATTTTGTTTTCTTTAGTCTCATTCTATTTCTTCATGCTTGATTGTGATGTTAGTGGCTTGATTTTTATGCTTGACATTCTTTCTAGCTTCTTCCAGCATTTGGTTTTTATTAGTTGAAATTCCTTGGGAATGCTGATAGTTTACATTTATGTCATTTCATTTATTACCAATTTTGGGAGGTCAATAGTTTGCTTAAATAGGTCAGAGTGGAGGTGTTTAAATTGAATACTACATCTCATTTTCATTCTATCTTCGGATTTAATATTGATTTTGATCTCTGTAATAAGTCAAAAATCTGAATATCTTTAGACAGGGTATTCCAAAGTGACTATCAAACCGGCAACCAGTCATAGCTCCATGAGAACAGAGACTCTCATTTTTTTGTCTTTTTATCCACGGTGCCTAGCACCTGGCACATAGTAGATGCGTAATGAATATTTGTCGATTAATTCCCGTCTGTTAAAAACAATAATTTTCATTTTTTATGATGGTATTTATTTCTTGTCATGTCTAATGTTTCTTAAATTTCTTCTGTTCATGATACAGCAGGGTAAGGCTTTTGTATTATCCACAAGACTTTGGTCTCTTTCTTTTCTTAATAAGTAGCAATATTTTCCAGTACATTTTCACTCTTCTGCCCATCTTTTCACTAAAATCTCCAAATACTTTAAATGTTATATATGTATATGCACATATGTATTTTTAAATTAAAAAAAAGATTTATTTTGGAAGACTTGGAGTTCTTTATGGAATTTATTTTCCCTCAGTCTCTGCAACAGATAAAAATACACATGCTATAATTATCTTCATGGTGGTCTTCTTGTAAATACTCTTCACAAACATTACAGGCATCCTCTGCAATGATGTTTCTTGTTGCCTCAGATGCAGGATAAAATGAATACCACCAATATCGGAATTTGCCCCTTCCAAGACATTCTTCCACTAACTTGCAACTTCCTTTTATCTTTTGGTTTAATGATTAAGACTGACATGATTCAACTTCTCCACTCTTGGTCACTAGATAAAGATTTTACATTTACAGTAATAACTACATTAAATTTTATAGCCTATCTACAACTGGTGATTCTTGGTACTACCTGTTTCCTTTTCATCAATGAGTCACCATGGTAGGGAGTTGATTACCAGTGAGTGCCATTTTGTATTTCATAGGTTGGTATGGTCAAAGAAATCATTTATTCTTTGCTAGCAATAGTAGGAACTGCCTGCCCACTGGGGACCCAACTGAAATTGGCCAGTTGAGCGACACAGCCGTGCTTCCTTCCTTTCTTCCCTCCTTCTTTCCCTCCTTCCTTCCCTTCCTTCCTTCCCTTCCCTCCTTCCCTCCTTCTTTCCTTCCTTCCTTCCCTCCTTCTTTCCCTCCTTCGTTCCCTTCCCTCCCCTCCCTCCCTCTCTCCCTCTCTCACATAGCTAGTGAGTGTCTGAGGCTGGACTTGAACTCAGGTCTTCCTGACTCCAGCTCTGGTGCCCTATCCACTGTGCCACCCCACTGCCGCATTCAAATGAGAACATGATTATAAGTGTTCGTTATACAAATGCTTGTTGTTGTTGTCCTTATCCTGGGAGCACCGGCCAGAGATTGCCCCCTACTGGCATGTTTCAAGAACCCAGCCATGTAGGAGGAAGCATCAGGGAAGGGCTTTTGTAGAAACTTTACAGCTATTCTTTAGTTAAACTAGTCATACTTTTTATTTAATTGAGACCTAATTTTCCCACCACAGCTTGTCCTAATCTGTAAGGTTTATATAGCATATCTGTCCTATGCTGCTCATGACAGGCCAGCTATGGGATTCTCGGTAAATTACTAAACTTCTCAATGTTCTGGGAAACTCCCTTAGATTAAAAGTTGTAAGAGAAGGTGCTGACCTGCCTTGGTAGAGGAAACTTCCTCATCCAGGGATTTCCTAGACTCATGAAACCACAGGATTGGTTCCTGTTGCTATCCTTGTTTTGGGACTTTTATTTTCAAGATTAATTTTTTTAAAAAATTAAGGTTGAATCTGCCTTGATTTTTAAAATAGTCTATGAAATATCTGATGAATGAGGACTTGCCAGAAGTTTAAGTACATTATCAACTGAATAAGAGGCTTGCTAAGTAAATGAATACTGCCAAAAAGATAAGGAGAATATTTTCCTATTTAACAGAACAGTTTATTTCTAAAGGATGTTGAAGTGATGTTTATGTATAAATAATGACATTGCAATATAAGGGGGCAGCACAGATTAAGCTGGTGTTTCAATATGATCATTTTAAATCATTCTTACCCATTAGGCAATAACTCTCTATCCTAGTTACAGCGACTGCATAGTCTTGAAAAGTCACAAGTTACTTTTCCTGTACAGGGATGGGGAGCCTGCAGTGTCGAGGCTGCACAAATCCAAGCAAATCTCTGGGTTTGTTCTGTGAGGCTGGGATTCAGTCTAGGGGCTGCACTTGAGGACCTAGAGGGCCACATGGGCCCTCAAGGCTGCAGGTTCCCCTCCCCTGTGTGGCATGGAAACAGGCCTTTCTCCAAAATTAACGTAAACTAATGGAGTTTGATTATCCTTGTACAGCTCAGTTTCATTTCCCAAGGGCCGATAATTGAGCTAGAAACAAATATTTACACAATTAGCTTTGGGAATAAAAATAGAAACAGAAATACAACGCGATGATTTGCTTCTTTCTGTCGATGCTATATTTTCTTGTCACAGCTGTGTGGGTAGAAATGGTTAGTCCTTAATGTAGCCTGACTGTGTTGCCTACTTGCAAGTAGGTGGCACAGCGCATAGAGCACCAGGCCTGGAATCAGGAAGAAATGAGTTCAAATCTGACTTCAGACACTTTCTAGTTATATGACCATGGGCAAGTCACTTAACCTCTGTCTACCTCGGTTTCTTTATCTATAAAATGGGGGTACCTCGCAGGATAGTTGTGAGGATGAAAAGAGAAAATAATTGTAAAATGCTTAGCACAGTGCCCGGCTCATAGTGTTAAATAAATGTTAACTATTGTTTCCCTTATACTTTTTTTTTTTAATTGCATCTTTTGAAAGGCCAACAGTATTGACCGCAGCAGAAGATCCTGTTTCTCTATAGTTTGATCAAATATGAATAGCAAATTATTGCCAAAGTACACGTCCCTCCTGTTGGGAGCTTTGTTCTATTCCTAGAAGTCTGGTTTTTTTTACTTCCATTTAAAGAAATAAGGGAACATCCGTGGTTCTTCCCATGACTTGAAAGAAGAATCTATTTCAAAGCAGAGAGTTGTATAATTTATCCCTCTGCAGGTAGAGGGTCATGTTTTGGGGGTAAATTTTCTGTCAATATTTAGTTTTAGAAGGCATTTTTATAACCAACACACAATGATATTATTCTTGTTAAGTATGGTGCATTTTTTTTCTGTTGGCTCAGTGGAGTAAATGTACTCTGTTAGTTCAAGCTGGGGGTAAATGAGAACAATTCATCCCTTTGTCTGGCCTCCACACCAACACGCTCTTAGTCTAAGGTTTAGAGGAGAGAAGAAATAGATCTATCTGCTGAGCTCCTCTTTCAAGTTCCACCATTTCCGAACCCTTTTATCATTCTTTGGTCTCCTCCGTGATTCTTCTGACAGGCTGTTCTGTGTGACCATGGATTTCCTGGCTGAATTTGTGCATTTCCCTCTCTGAGTTGGCAGGGAAAGTGTTTGAATCCTGAAGTAATTTCTGTCCCAGTACGTATGACACATTTGCAACACATTCTATTCCTTTTCGTGGCTCACTTGGATTCCCACAGATTTTCTCAGTCAATAATCTGTCAGGTGCCCTGGGTGTTTTTTTCTTTTCTTTGCCTCTGTGCTTATCTCTCTGTCACAGAACACCTTAGGAGTTTGATGCTAGGTATTTTCCCCCCCTTTCCTTCCCTATTTCTCTTGACCAAGCCCTGATTTTTCTTGACATTGCTCATAAATCCTGATAAAGGTCTTGCTTCAAAGATGTTTCCAGCTGTGCAGGTATCAGAGGGCTGGCTGATATCTTTAAAATCATTAACTAGACAAGCGGTCTACAGTCTGATAATCTTCAGAGTCTAGTCTTTTCCTTGCTGCTTTAAGCCTGCAGTTCCCTGGGAGGTTAAGGTATATCTCCCATGGGCTCCAATAATCCACAAAATAATCCTTTGGAGATGGAATTTAGGCTAAGCTTGCGATCTGAAATTGAAGAGGCTCAGAACAGAAAATCTCAGGATTGAATGTCAGAAAAATTTAAACTCATTAAAACAAATAAAATTTCCTGTGATTAAGATGGCAGTAGACACCAGAAATATAATACTTTCCTGCTGGTTAACTAGTAAACATAAACTCTCCATTTGTTGCTAGGAAAGAGATATCTCCTAACTTTGTTCACTCGCTCTTTTTGATCTCAAGTACAAAACACACACACACACACACACACACACACACACACACTCACAACACAATGTGTATGTTTGTGAGTGTGTATGTGTGAGAGAGAGTGAGTGTGTGTGTGTATGTGTGGTATCTGTTTATACTACATCTCATCAATTTCTGTTAGAACAATTATGTTTTTTAGCCTTGGGTACTCACTGCTACGTCAGGGTGGTTTGTATCATCCTCTGATGCGGCTGTTTCTTTGAACTGCTTTTTCCTAATTAGCCCCTGAGAGGTTGCAGAAACGTCATTCCAAAAAAAAAATTAGTTACACTCTAAAAAAATTGCTGACCTGATCCTCAACCTTTTAAACTTCTTGTGAAAAACGTTTCATCCAACACATTAGTTTTGCCTCAAGAGCAAATGTCTAGTTTCTAGTGTACTGTTTTTCTTCTTCAAAGTGAATTTCTCTGTAAACTGTTAATGTTCTTATTCTACAGTCAAAACCTAGCTGATGCTGAAATTAACCAAATAGACTTAATATTACTGAGCAAGTTTGGGACTGCGGAATCTTGGAAAAATGAAGAGACAATTACAACATAATTATCATGTTTAACAGAATTAAGGACCAGCATGAAAGGTCAAGTGTCTGGTTGACATTACTGGCTAAACTCAAGGGATGAGCAAATTCGATTTTTTTCTCTGAAAGATTAAACTTTGGTTTGACCTCTCTGGATAAAGTTAAAGTTGAGCTGACTAATGCTAAAATATGCAGAGAATTTTAGCAGTCTGTTGTAAATCTATTTTTGATTCATAAGAATGAATTAATATTTATTAATGAATTAAAATTTATTTTTATGGTGTATGCTTTTTGTTTTTGCTGAGTTGTGACCTCATTTGGGGTTCTCCTGGCAGAGATATTGGAGTAGTTTGCTATTTCCTTCTCAGCTTATTTTATAGATGAGAAAAATGAGGCAAACAGAGTTAAGTGATTTGCCCAAGGTCACACAGTTAGGAAGTATCTGAATCCACATTTGAACTCAAGTCTACCTGACTCCAGGCCAGGTGCTCTATCCACTGTACCATCTACCTACCCTATGATATACACTACTACTTATACAGTTTCTAATTATAAATCTGATAAGAGTATTGGGGCTGAGGGCTCACCCCATATTGAGGGAAGTTGCAAGGCATACGGGAACTAGCAAGAGAGCCTCAAGAGGAAGTTAATGATAATAGATATCTATATTTATACCTGAGTAGTAGTAGTATTTTATTTTTGAGTAATACGTATATATGTATATATATATATATACATATAATTAGGTTTTTATTTTCTTGTTCATATTTCCTAACATTTGATTAACTTTTTTTTCTGGCATAGATAATATATAGCTAGATACTGACAGATGAGTGACATATATCTTCATTGTAAATATATGCTCTTTAGAAATTAATTTTTAGAATTTGTAGGTGAATATGATGCTATCTAGTCACTGGAAAGTTCAGGGAATCAAGTAATATATACATATATATATATATATATGTATATATATCAGAGTTCATAAAATTCAGAAAATACATAATGCTGATACCTAATTGATGCCTGTAGCAGGATTTGGCTTTATTTACTATTCAAATCAGTCAATGTTGTTAATATAATTAGAAACCACTGAAATAAAATTAGAGTTGCTCCTGGCTATGAAATATTTCCTTACATTTCACTGAGCACAGATCTAGTCTTACAGAAAACATTTAAGCTCTGAATTCAAACAACTATTCATTTGTTATTCTTCAATCTCCTGTGAGCCTTGAGATCCCTGTTTTAATTTTTTTTATTGTGGGATAAATTATTCACTTAAATAATCACTTAATAAGTGCTTACTATGTGCCAGGTACTGTGCTCTAAAGATAAAAATGTAATACTGTCTGCCTTCAAGGAGCTTACATTCTATAAATTATTCAGAGTTCCTGAATTTGGATGGTTCTACTGGGCTTAGAGGTTGTGTATGCACTGGGAAAACGAAATGGAAATTGAAACAATTCCTAGATGATTCATGCAAAAATGGTTAGGATTTTATTTTTGGTGGGATGGGGAAGGAAAAGGGAGTAACTGTAAGGTGGGAGGGAGCTCCAATGTTTAGTTCAGATCTTCACATTGACTGTATCATTGGATAATTGATTAGCTTAATTCTTTCCTTCAGTTTTCTCAGCTCATATTACTGCCTTTCATGTGACAGACCCATGCTGATACACTATAAAATAATGATTTTGATAATGTTCTAAACTAGCCATAGGGAAATATAATCACTCAAAAATCTGCTGAAGGCACAAATTTATAGTCTCAAATGCATTTACAACAGGTATTTGGAAAGGTCAGTAAGTAAATAATAAATGAATGAGGAAAGGGAATGAAAAATCCAGAACTCAAAATGTAAAAGAAAAATAACTTCTAGATGAAATGAAGTTTTAAACTCTAAGCCATCAAAAGACCTGGAGAGAGATCTCTTTAAAGGTTGACAGTTAAATAAGAAAGGCATGAGTTTCTTTCAATATTGCTAAAGAATCACAAGGGATTGTAGCGCAAGCAATTTTAGGAAATAATTTGTAAATTACTGTGAACCCAAATGAACAGAAAAATGTCTGCAAAAGTGAAAAGGAAAACATGTTTCAATATATGAATATTTGCATAATCTCCTAGTGCACTCAGAGATGCCCTGGAAAACGCTAGCATTATCTACATTTCCAAGTGAAAACATTGTATATATACCGAGTAGCATGTCATATATATTTGTTTAAACAGGTATTTAAAATATACTTATATAGTGATAGCGAAATATAGAGTTAGATGGAAACAGAGAACTAATTTAGTTCTAACAGGGGCAAGAATATTTTCAGTACATAAGTGGACACAAAAGGTGAACTATGATGTGAAAACCCACCGTACTCCGGGACCTGTCCTGTCCCACGTTTCAGCAGCAGTCTCACTCTTCTCCCTCCAGACTTGATTAGCTCGATTGCTCTGGCATGCGTCATGTCTCTTGTGCTTTCCCCATTGATTTCAATGATCTGATCTCCTACCTGCCAAGTAATAACACACACAAACGCGAACACCAAAGTTAACCAAGTTAGCCAAGTATGGTTGTAAAATTAGAAAATTACCATCTTTCAAGGATTAGAAGGATCAAAAGGTTATAAGGTAACAGAGAAATACGGTGGCGTGGGAGAGTGGGAAGGGCATTGGACTTGAACACAAAAGAAATGACTTTGAATCCCACCTTTGTCATCAATATCTAAGGAATTATTATATATCTTCTAACCCTCTCTTTGCTTATCTGTCAAGTGGGGACAATAATAATTGGACCAACCACCTCCTTGGGTTATTGTGAAGCCCAATTGAGATCACATATATAAATTATTTTATAAGCCTTAAAGTGATAATAAATATCAGTTTTTTCTCAGTGATGATGAAAAGGATGGTGATGATGATGATAATGAAGTTTTATCACCTGGACACAAAATCATTTCATGAACATGTTCTGAACCTGGGATACACAACTTTGCTTACCCTTCCAATAATTAACTCATAAGATAATTTCAAACTACTCAATATGTTATTATCAGGGTATATCTCTTAGTTTAGGTCTTTGATTTCTAACATGAAGAGCCACCTTCATGCTCCAGGTGAAATGTAAACTCTTCCATGAAGTCTTCCTTGGTTCCCAAGCCTCTCCTTGAGCCCTATCACACTCCCAGGCTGGAAGTGATGTACCTATTATCTGATATCAAAATGCTTCTTTAATCACATTTATAATGTAATAATTATAATTTATATTTTATTTACCTGTATGCATGTCTTAACTCTTCACCTAAATAATTTCATAAATTTCCAGAGAATGCCCAGCTTACCTTGATGCCTCTCTCAGAATTGATATGTTACACACAGTAGGTATTTAATAAATGCTTGCTGAAGAAACAAATGAATGGAAGAATGAATGAATAAGGCAAGGGCTATTTCCTTTCTGTCTTTGTAGCTCCACTACCTAGCACTTTGCCTTACTCATAATAGATATTTAATGCATGTTTAATTCATTGAATTGAATGAGAAACAAGTGGAAAGAGGTTTGGAGTCAGAGAGGGCTGGGGCTCAAGGCCTTCTTCTCTCAATTACTACTTCTATCACCTTACACAAGTCACAGCTTCTCTTGGCCTCAGTTCATGGATGAAATGGGACACTGGGCCAGCTGTCACCTGAAATCCCTGCCAATTCTAAATCTATGAATCTACACTCTTTGTGTTGAAGTAGGACACAGATATCCAAGGTCCATTATAGCAGCTTTGCACAAGCTGTAGCCTTCTGATTGACTTTTTGGTCTAGTCCTTTTCTGAGATTTTTTTGTTCTCTATTATTTAAATCACTTTTTGATTCAATGGCTCCTGGGTGTTACTGTGGCGCTGGTTCTTCTCATAAACAAAGCTTGGCAGAGGTTTTAAGTTGTGGCAAATTTTTCAGCACAACTATTTGAATAAAAACGAGTGCTCTGAAGCTTTTGATCAAGCCCTGACATGCTTATACCATTATTAACCAGTCTTCCTCAATTGTCAGAAATATTTTTGTCCTGTGATTCCTACCTGGCTTTTGTTAATGGATATTAAGGGCAGCTAGGTAGGGCAGTGGATATAATGCTGGGCCTGGAATAAGAAGACTCATATTCATGAGTTAAAATCAGGCTTCAGACACTTTCTAGCTTTGTGACCCTGGGCAAGTCACTTAACCCTGTTTACCTCATCTGTAAATGAGCTGGGGAAGGAAACTGCCAATCACTCCAGTACCTCTACCAAGAAAACCTCAAAAAGGGTCATTAAGGGGCAGACAGAACTGAACAATAATGACAAAGTAGATATTTAAAATAAAATGAGTGCTACTGTACTGATGTCATGTCACTCCTGTCATACTATTACATGTGGAGCCTTTGAATTAAACACGTTTCATTTTGATGCAAACCACTTAAGACAAATTAGCCAAGAAAAGGACTGTGTACTTGCTTTATAAAAATGCCAGTTAGTTGGGCTGCATAAAGACTGCTGAACACAACATGGAAAAGATGTGTGTGTGTGTGTGTGTGTGTGTGTGTGTGTGTGTGTGTG
>CM053581.1:465034213-465053119 GCA_028627135.1 Pseudochirops cupreus | reverse complement strand
TTTGGGGTTTTCTTGGCAAAGATACTGGAGTGGTTTGCTATTTCTTTGTATAGCTCATTTGACAGATGAGAAAACTGAGTCAAACAAGATTAAGTGATTTGCTCAGGGGCTCTTTTAGCAAGACTCTTTAAAGTGGGGAAGGCACTGATGGAACCCCTAGCACCTCTTTCCCAAACAGATTGGATTAAGTTGCTACAGACAATAAATTTTTGCTGAATTGAGTGGGAAGTGTGGGCTCCATGGGTAGCATGGGAAGCTACCCAGAAGAACCCACTATCACCTCTGAACAGATGGCCTTGTCTCCTTAGTCTCATTCAAGGCACTTGGGATGAGACAATTGAAGAAGATAGTGCTAGCAGAGATGCTAAACCCCTTTGGGTTGCTGAACTCCTGTATGTATATGTGGACCTTTATTGATTAATGGCAAACCTTTTCTTCCTCCCTGATTGACTCTGCTCTCTTCTTCCCATAACTTCAATTACAGATTTCTACTCAACATAATTATACCACCTTATGAGGCCCCCAGTCAGGAACTCCGTCTCATCCTCTCTTCCATCCTTTGGATCTCCTCAGCATCCTCCTGCACCCTTTCCTCCTTTCCTCCAGGTTCAGAAGCAGAAGCTGTTCTTCTCTTTGCCAAAGAGTTCTCTATTTGCGTTTTCTACCTATGCTCTCCTATTATATGTTATCCTTTCCAGTAACTTGCTGATTAGATCATCTCCTCTCTCTAAATCTTCCATCTCTCCTTATCCACTGACTCCTCTATTTCCTACATACATTCATAGACTTTCCTCATACTCCTCAAAAAAACCCTTCATATAGCCTTGCCATCTTCTTCAGCCATCATTTCTCCTCACTTTCACTGGGATGAATGCAAAAGGTTTCTGGAGTGGAAAGTTTGGGAAGGATGTTTAATGGGCCAGGATCCCAATTTACAATGTTTTAAAGTAGTACGTATTAAGGATGCTAACTTTACTATATCAATATATTTTTGATAATATCTTTTATATTGCTAACATGTAAATTGTTGGATAACATGCTAAAAACGAATCACTTTGTTGAGAGCAGCAGTAGGTTCATCCCTGAACCAAATATCAGCTACCATTGATCACTTTGTATTTAATACTATTCTAGGTATACACATTAACCCAACAAAAGACACATTTCTTCACTTCAAGGCTCTGACATGCAGGGTAAGGTAGATATAATGACAACAACCATCAGACTATAGATTCAGATCTGAAAAAGACCTCAGAGGCCACCAATTCCTCCCCTCGTTTAACAGATGGAGTGACTTTGGTTGAGAGAAGTTATATGGCTTCCCCAGGGTCACGATGTTAATAAATATCAGAAGCAGGATTGTAATCTAAGTGTTCCTCACTTCCTGTCCAATATTTTTATCTACTGTGCTGATGAATTAAGAAGAATTAAAAGCACTGAGGGATAAATTAAGTCAACAAACATTTAATAAGCAAGTACTATGTGCCAGAGTCGTGAAGAATCAGACACGACCGAGCAACATACACACATATGTGTCTGCACACACACACACACACACACACACACACACACACAAATTTGATTCCATAAATTATGAAATGAACTGTTTTTGTAGAATTACGAAAGGGGAAGGAAAGGAAAAAAGCATTTATTAAGAGTCTATTATGTGCTGGGCACTATGTTAGTCACTTCATAAATATTATCTCATTTTACTCTCACAATAGTCCTGTGATGTGGGTGCTGTTATAACTCCCCTTCCCCCATTTTACAGTTGAGGACAATGAGGCAGGCAGAGGTTGAGTAACTTGCCCAGAGTCACACAGCTAGTAAGTGTATGAGGTTGGATTTGAATTTGGTTCTTCCTCATTCTAGGTCCAGCACTCTTATCAACTGTGCTGCCTACCTCCCTGAAAGGGAACTGAAAAGCTGAAAAAGAATCCTTTCAACAGAACTGACAAAGAGCCATCCCATCAGTCATCCGGTTTTTGCTGAACACCTCTAGTGATAAGGAATCACTTCCTCCAAACTCAGCTTTTTTGTATTTTACTACTGAATAGTTCTAACTGTTCAAAAGAGCAGCTACGTGGTATAGTAGATAGACCACTGGGTCTGGAATCAGGAAGACCTGAGTTCAAGTCTGACGTCAGACTCTTATTATTTGTGTACAAGTCACTTAACCCTGTTTGCCTCAGTTTCCTCATCTGTAAAATGAGCCGCAGAGGGAAATGGCAAACCACTCCAGTATCTTTGTCAAAAAAAAGTCCAAATGAATCACAAAGAGCTGAACACTACTGAGATGACTGAACAACAACTTTAAAATAAAGTTAAAACCTATAGCTATTTATGAAGAATCAGACATGACTGAACAACTAAAATTATTCAAAAGATATTGCTTGTATAAAAGCTAAATCTCTTTTTTCAATTTCCACCCATTCCTGCTAGTTCTACTCCCTAGGACCAAGAAGAGTAAATCAAGTACTTCCAAACTGCCATCCCCAGTTCATTTAAATGGTCTTCATGTGACATGCTTTCACCAGAGTTTTCCTTGATTTCTTTCCTAAAAGTGACATTCCCCAAATGGAAAGAGCAAGTCAGATGTTTTCTGACCAGGTCACAGGTTTCCTTAGCCCTCGATGACCTGCTTTACTTAAAGTTTTTCTTGTTGTGAGTTGTGTCTGATTCTTTGTGATCTCATTTGGGGTTTTCTTGGCATAGATACTGGAATGGTTTGGATTTCCTTCGCCAGCTCATTTTACAGATGAGGAAACTGAGGCAAACAGGGTTAAGTAACTTGTCCAGGGTCACACAGCTAGTAAATATCTGAGGCCAGATTTTAATTCAGGAAGACTCTAGGCCTGCTGCTTGATTCACTAGCTGTCACCTCGCTGCCTGAGTATATTGGTTTTTTTTTTTGTCTGTATCTCCCTAATGATTCATATTACTTTCTTAAACTCCCCAGACCTTTTTTAGATGAACTGCTGTCTAGCCCATCTTGTACATGTGAAGCTAGTTATGCAAACCTAAATGTGAGACTGTTATTTATGCACATTAAATGTAATCTTATTTGATTCAGTCCAACAATTTAGCTTGTCAAGATCTCTTTGTATCCTGACCGTCATCTAACACATTAACTGTTCCTCCTACCTTTTTCTTACCTGCCAATTTGATTTGATAAGCATGCCATCCATTGCCTTTATCCAACTTGTTAAGAAACATATTACACTGTACAAGGCCAAGGACAGATCCCTGGGCAGCTCAATTAAGAGCTCCTCATCTGAGCTGACACTGAAACATTAAATACACTAAACTCTGGTGTCAGTTACTTAACCAGAATCAAGTTGACCTATTGTGTAGCCTACATTTCTCCATCTTATCCACAAAAATAACATCAGAGACACTGTCAAATGTTTTGCTAAAATATGGGCAAATTATATCTACAATATTTTCCTGATCTAAAAGCTTGGTTGCCAAGGAGTTGCCAAATGGTAGAGAGAGTTACCTTACTGGGAATTTCCAACACCTACGAAATCACAGGTCTGCTTAAAAACTGAAGAAACCAGAGGTTAGTAACTGTGTCAAAAGAGAAGATGAGGTGATTCTCTCATGGGCTGTGCTCTTGATGAATCAAGGCTAGCTGGCTCTTTGTGATCAATGCTGCTTCTCCTAGATGTTTATTCACTCTCCCCTGAGTGCCATGCGTGAGAACTTTGCTAGGAGGAAAAACCAAGCCCATTGGCATTGTTGTTGTTGCAAACTCAACTCTCTTCCCTTCTCTAAAAATCAGAATAACATTTTGTCTTCTCCATTTCTGCATTACTTCTCTCATTTGCCTCAGTCTTTTCAAAGATCAAAGATAGTGGCTCAGAAATCATAGCTGCCAGTTCTTTCAGCAACCTGAGATGCAGTTCATGAGGGTCTGGTAACATGACTCTCTTGCCACCTCCCTACTTACCTCTATTAGCCATTTTTGTTTTGTTCTTTCCAGTCTAAATATTAGTGTCAAGTAGTAGTACTTGTTGTTGCTCTTCTTCCTTCTTCCTCCTTTTCTTCTTCCTTTTCCTCCTCATCACACCAACCAGGAGCAGCAATTTTAATCCCCCACTTTTCCCTAATACTTAGCACCCTTTTTTTGGTGGTCCTTTGTTTTCCTCATAAACTTTAGCTCATTCCGAGTTTTTCTATCCCTGACACTGTTCTTTATAGGACTTTGTCATGCATATTTGTTCATTCTCAATTATCTGCCCTTGCTTCCATCTTCCATGTCTATTTCTTTTAAATCTACATTGGTTAATATGCAGCCACATCAGTGTCTTTAGACAATCTGTTCTTTTCTTTTTCACTGCAATTACTTCTGTTTCTTTAGAATTACACTCAAACATTTCCCTAGGATGACATCTTCTAAAAATATGGTCCTTGGGATTCTACTTATCCTTTTTTTTCTGAACCCACTGAAATCTGTTCTCCAAAAATATAGAGTGCATGTCAGACTATGCCCAACTTTCTCTCTTGGTATCACAAATTTAGAATGAACTGAATTGAATTGAATTCCTGACTCTGCTCTCTATCACACATTATGAGATAAATTGGTTACTTCTAACAAAGTTCTTAACATTTCCACCACAGAAACCAGTTCTTCCTTGTTGGTGAGAGTCAGATCCAGAACAGCAGATTCCCTCACTTCTCCTTCCAACTTCTCAGGAACAGAATTATCATTAAGACAAGTTAAAAATTATTAGTTACTTTCTTTTGAGCAGAGGAAGGTCCAGAGAATTGAAATCCCCAATCTCTACTATGTGACGTCTTAGTACCAGCCTTACAATCCGTTTTCTGGACTCTCATTTATTTCCTTTCTGTGCAGGTCATCTGTAGCATGCTCCAATAACTATCTTTCTTCTGTTTCTGCTGCCGTTTTTCTCATCCAAAAGCTTTGTTCCAAGCTTGACCATCTCTATTTCCTAGATTTCCTTTAATGGGTTTGTTTCTGTAATATATGTTGTTACTTTTCCCCCTAGATCAGCGGCTCTCAACCTGTGGGTCGCAACCCCTTTGGGGGTCAAATGACCCTTTCACAAGGGTCACAGGGGTCACCTAAGACCATCAGAAAACACATATTTCTGATGGTCTTAGGAACTGAGACACAGCTCCTCTATCCATCTCCAGGTGGGTCCGCCCACATGTAGATATGCCCACATACGAGTATTAAAGGGTTGCTGCATTAGGAAGGTTGAGAACCACTGCCCTAGATGCTTTGCTACAGTTAGCCTGTGAACCTAGCCTATTTGTTTCAAACAAGTCACAACAAGGGTACGGTGGAACACTTCCAGGGAGCTGGGTTAGTGCTCAGAGTCCTTACTAAAGGATGTACACCACACATCTCCCTGACATACATGAAGATGATTGGTCATTGAGCCAGGAAAAGCCATTCTTTTAATAGGTTATAAGAACTACAGAAAGGCTCTGGCTCATGCTCTCTCTCTCTCTCTCTCTCTCTCTCTCTCTCTCTCTCTCTCTCTCTCTCTCTTTCTCTCTCTCTCTCTCTTCCTATAGTGGGATAGCTTTTCTTTGTATTTCCAGAGTTTGGGGGAGTGGACTTGTATTCACACTCTTGACACTTGGCACAAATGATGGTTAAGCTTTTGAATGGCACCAGTGATGAAAATACCACAGGTGATTCTTAAGGTCTTTGGTTTCTTGTCCAAGACTTCATAATGCTTTAGCAATGTTTTTATAGATTCCTTCTGGCCATATTATTTTTGCCTATTGGGATCACTAGAGATGTACAGTAGTTATTGGGTTATCCCTTCCTAATACACACTCTAAGGTAGGTGCCTTGACTTCTAATATCTTTGGGTTGAATATAAGATTGGGATTAAGTCTAAAAATCAGATAATGACAGAAATGGGAAAGTTGTAGTTGTTCTAATCAAATGGACAAGATGTTTATGGATACACTCAGATTAAAAAAATCAGTTTAATAATATATAATTTTAATGATTACAATTTCAAAGTGACCACAGGCTTAAGTTTCTTCTTCTTTTCCTCCATAAAAACACATAAAAACATAAGGATGTAAAACATTTGAACTGATGTTTTCTCTTCCATCTCTACACCAACCATGTGCACACATTTTGAATGTAACTCACTGTCAAGAAAACCTTGGAAGGAGTTGATTTTCGTTGTGCTTTACTATCTTGATACATGGGGCAGCTAGGTGGCACAGTGGATAAAGGCCTGGAGTGAGCAAGACTCATTTTAGTTCAGATCTGGCCTCAGACATTTTAGTAAACTGTGTGCCCCTGGGCAAGTCACTTAACCCTGTTTGTCTCAGTTTCCTCATCTGTAAAACGAACTGGAGAAAGAAATGGCAAACCATTCCAGTATCTTTGCCAAGAAAACCCCAAATGGGGTCATGAAGAGTCAGGCATGACTGAAACAACTCAACAACAACAACAAAAATTGATACATAGAGTCAGACAGAATGACAAGTCTATGAGGAAAAAGACTTTCACCTTCCTACCATATGGAAGCATTTCATTTCATCTGAGAACCTGTGTAGGCAAGCTGCCCAGTTTCCTGTCATTTGATGAACTTCACTCTCTCATCTTACAGGTTAATCAAGCCAGGGAAAGGTTTTGATGAAACCACCTGTAAATTAGCACCTTTCTCTAAGAGTAAGTGAGAAAATATACCTGTGAGATCCAGGCCTAGGTTCTTCCTCTTCCTGTCCATCTCCCTAATCCCACCAGCATCAAGTCTCTCATTTTCTAAAATTAATCTTTAAATAACTGCCCGATTCTTTTTTTTTACAAATATTTTTAAAAAGTTAAATTGAGAATAAGGAAAAGGAGGGTGGGTTGAGTTAGGCAGACTAAGTTATAGGGTAACTGTATGGTGGTAAGGAGCTCAAATATATTTTTATATTGCTTAGGAGGAGAGAGAAATGCCAACTTAGGCATCTGGGGTTAAGGAAGGCAGAGTGTTACAAGGAGATTTGATTACCTTTTCCTCTGGCATATAAATCCATTTAATCTTTAGCACTCTGGGAAAAATAACCATCTTAATATCTGTTAGTGCCTTGAGTACAAGTACAACGTACAAGATAAAACTGCTGTCTTCTAGCATAGGTTAGGAAGCTGGGAATTTCTACCACGTTCATTCAGAGAGGCAGCTTTTTCTTTACAAAACAATCACTTAATACTTAAATTACTTGGGGCTCTGGGTTTAATGGTTTTTCTTGTCTTAATGGAAGATGAAAGTATTTGAAATCATCATATATTGGAGACAGTGGTACAGAGAGCTAGATTTGGAGTTAAGCAGACCTGGGTTCAAATCCTAGCCCTGCTGCTTACTGTCTCTGTGACATTGGAGAAATCATTTAACCTCTTCGTGCTCCCATTTCCTTATCCATAGCATGAGGAGATGTGATCAGATGGCTTCTAGGGTCCCTTTTCATTTCTGAATCTATGACACTATGTGGATGAAGTTTAGGAATATTTGTTAATATCAGGAAATGCCAGAATTTCTTAGGATGATAACTGCTTCAAAAACAGGTGGGAAAAAAAGGTCTGTGGCTTACGTTTACTTTTGCAGTCAAATGGGGGAAGGGGAAAAAAAGAAGCATTTATTTAGCACCTTTTACATGCCATTTACTGTGCCAAATGTTTTATCAACATTATTTCATTTGATCCTCAATAGTTCAATCCAATAAACATTTATTAAGCTTCTACCACGTACCAGGTATGTGTTAAGCTCTAGGGATACAAAAAAGAGGCAAAAGACAAAAGCTACTGCCTTCAAGGAGTTTCCAATCTAATGGGGGAGGCAACATGCAAACAAATATATACAAAGCAAGCTATATACATATGTGTACGTGTGTGTGTGTATACACACATATATGTATGTATGTTTGTATGTGTATATATATATATATATACATATATATGATAAATCAGAAATAATTCAAAGTGGGAAAGCACTGGAAGGCAGTTGCTTTTATTATCCCCATTTTATAACTGAAGAAACTGAGGCAGATTTAGGTTAAGTGACTTGCCCAGGGTCATACAGCTTCTCATATTTTAGGCTGAATTTGAACTCAGGTCTTCCTGACTCCAGGCCCGTAGCTCTATTCACTGCCCCTTCTAATTGTCTGCTAGTATTAAGCAAGTAGCATAATGCAGTATATTCTTGTTGAGGTTTAAATTAAATTGTGGATTAAATTCTGTCTTGCAATATAGCAAATGAGTCCAGATCAGACCTGTCTGCTGCTATATAGATAGCTTTGCAAAAATGCTCTTCTTTTTATGTCAGTCCTATGTAGTGAAAGATAACAAGGATCTAAAAGCTAGTGTTTTTATTTACTAATAGTTGATGAAATGGTTTAAGTGCTGGACTTTGAGTGGAGAAGCCCTATTTGAACGCTACCTTAGATACCAAGTAGTTGTGTGATCTTAGATGGGTCACTTAAATTTTCTCAGCGTTTGTTTGCTTATCTGCAAAATGTGTTAAAAAATAGCATCTCTTGTTGCTGTAAGGGTTGGAGCGAGTATCAAATGAGCAAGCATATACATACATACATACATACATACATACGTACATACATATATATATACATATATTTGCAAATCTTAAAGAACTTCTATCCATTCAAAGTATGATGATGATGATGATGTGAACAGGTCTGTAATAGACCCTAATTCTTTAATAAATATAGATCTTTTGATACATTGATCAATAAATTTCAGCTAGGTCTCTTCTCTATGTTAATGCAATGGACTTGAATGCAAACCATTTCTGTTGCTAAGGTTTTGGGGTCAATAATAGCCTTGGGGAGGGAGTTTGCCTCTCCAACGACAGTACAATTCTTGTTAAGAGGCGTCAAGGTAGGCTAAGCTTTAGTGTACCTCAGCAGACCTTAAAGCTTTCTTGAAATACTGTCTTAAGCACTTCCAATGAAACCATAATGATTTCAATAACACTTAGCTAAGGTCCAATGAGGTTTCAGCAACAGAGGATGATACAGATGGTCGATGATAGGGAAAATTGTGTGAAATCAATGCTAAGGGAGTAACTGAAAACAGGGGAATAGGGATGTGGAGGGCAGAATCCAAGCAGAGCTCACCAGACCAAGAAATATTACAGTGATAGGTCTTTACTGTGGTGTGCTAGCAGAGTCACTGAACAGGGCTTTAGAGGACAGGATACTTGGGACCATTACTTAATAGCCCAGTTACTTAAATAAAAGACATGCTTGTGTCTCCTTCTCTCAAATGAGTAGAACCTTTATCTATCTGTACTGACATATAGTGTGTGTGTATGCTTTTTTTTGGGGGGGGGGCGTTCCTTGTTGTGCTCCATAGCATTACAGCTTGTGCTTAAACTGCTACCTGAGGACTAGTTTCCCATAAATCCTCAACCCCAGGTCTTTGCTCTAACTTGAACTGTGAGACCACATATAGCAGCCATGGAACTGTCCCATTCTGCCTTGACAGTCTAAAGACTGGCTGAATTAGTGTATGTACGGATATTTCCCTTCTAGAGGGGTAGGGTTAAAAACCTTAAGTCTTATTAATAAAGAAAAAGGTGACAAAGAGAACATCAGCTATCCACCTGTATGTGTGTGTGTGTATGTATTTCTATCTATACACAACTTTTCTGAGACTTCTCTAAATATGAATTAAAGACATTCATAGTATGTTTCTTGATAGGGGAAGGAAGACTTTCATAAGCAATATTATACAATGGACCACATTTTTACCATCATACAATTAACTGAAAGATGTAGAGAATACAAAATCTCACTATCCTTATTCTTTGTTGATTATGGTAGAGCAAAGAATTGTGAAAAAGGCTTTCTGCTAATCCTATGTCTTCCATCTCTTCATTAAAATCATTCAAGATTCCTCGACAGATATAATAACACAAATAATCTTGTTGAACAACGCTCTGATCAGCCCCATCTGTTTTGCCAGAAACAAAGACCACCTTTTTTGAAAACAGAATTCTAGCAGTATTGTATGGCTGTCACACATGGAACACAATAGACTCTAAAAAAACTGTGAAAATGAAGAACTTCTAAAAGACAATAAAGTAAGAGCCCAATGAAGAATTTTAAAGGACAATATGTATGAAGAATGTCATCAGATAGATGTATGATTGGAAAAGAAGATAGATTAGTCTCTTGGCAAGGATGAGGGATGACAGGCAGACAGTCTGGGTACTCCAGTGGTACCATTACAATACCATGGAAAAGTGAGGAAGGCCTACCTCATGTGCTGAACATACTGTGAGTCATGGATGAGGGTTGCAGAGAATAGCCAAGTTTGGATGGGTTGTGATTAGCATTGTTGGAGGAAATAGCCAAATTTATTAGATTATAGATGCATATGAGCACTCTACTCCCATAACTTCAATGCTTCCAAATCTACACATTTAGTTCTGCTTTCTCCACTGAGCTCCAGTATCACATTTTTGGCTGCTCTCCACTTTTATGTGTTGCCAGCACATCAAACTTAACACATCCCAAACTAAACCTATCATCTTCCCAACTAAACCTGTGTCTCCTCCCAACTTCCTTCCATTGATGACATTACCACCTTCCCATCACCCAGATCTAGGAGCTAGGAATCATCCTTGGTTGTTCCTTCTTTCCTGCTTCTGAGATTCCATCAAGTTATCAAGTCTTGGAAATTATATCTCAACAGTGACTCTTACACTTGTCACTTCCTCTCCACACATATTACCACTGCTCTAATTTCGACTCTTACCACCTTTCATCTGGAATATTTGTCCAGTCAACGACTCAATCTCCTTGCCTGCAATTTCTCTCTCCTCCGGTTCCTCTTTCACACTGCTACAAAAATAACCTTCTTAATGCACAATCCCGATCAGAATACAACAAATCAAGAATGAACCAGACTAAATCATTTAAAGGAAATATGTAGGAAATAGTGTCTTATGGAAATATAATTGAAAAAGGTTAAAAAAAATTGAATTACTTTTTAGGCATTCCAACAGTCTGAGAAGAATTTTAATAATGGTTCTGATTCCAAAACTGTCAATAAATATTTAACTTCAAACAAACAAACAAACAAAACCCCATAGAATCCTATTTTCGCCATTGTGAATACATAAAATCATTTAACTTTTCTGGGCCCCAGTTTCCTCATTAATAAAATGGAGGGATGGATTAGGTAACCTTGGAAGGCCCTTCTAATTCTGACTCTGTGATCCTATAAATGTTGGATAAATAATCTGAATCCAAAGCTAACAGAGAGGGGATAACTATAAGTGTGGTGTCAGACTCCATTAATGGAGAGTGATTTCAAAGGCTAGCTAGCTTAAGTAAGGTATTTTGTTACAAGAAAAAACAACAACAAACCAAACTTTCAGTTGTCTTAAAAATTTTAATTTGGATATCTAATCCTGGATAAAAGAGCAGAATAAGATCTAAAAATCCTGTGTCTGAGGCAAGAACTGGAAATGACTATGAGAACCTGATGATTTTGATGCAAATGTACAGAACTGACTTATTTTACATCATGTTTTCCTGGTTGTTAGATCAATTTTTTTTTCTCTGAATAAAACTCAAGGTGGCAAAAGAGAATGGGGGAGGGTGGCAATGCTGCCTCTCCTGGGCTGCCCCACCCCATTCTTGTTTGTATAAAGAATTCCTTACCCTAGGCATGGTAACTCAAGGATCTGGAGATCCTGAGTGGTCACTGAAGCAGTGTGCCTTACTTCTAATCTTGGAGGTAAAGGGGAGAAAAGGAAAGATTATTACACATATTTACCTGTGCAGTTATTTTTATAGACAAAAGATTTTGACTTTTATTATTCTAGTACACTTACTATCTTGCTTTGTACTAATCAGGCCATGGTTCAGCTTACTAATACAATCGATGGAACTCAGGCTGCCATGAACTTCTATTTACCAGGCTTACCCTTGCCTACAAAGACTTGACTTTTTCTTTCCCTCCCCGCTCCTTTTTTCTGTTTCCTGAAAATTGCATAGTTCCCTTTATGGTATTTTGAGGTTCATTCTAATGAATGGAGGGAAGACATACAGAGTTAGGGATAAGAATGAGGAATGAACAAATTGAGGAACAGATGAATGAGATAAGGGTTTATATATAGGTTAATGTTGATGTCAAAGACCAACACGACATTGGGCCTATTCTTCTTAGCTCCCTTCAGTACAGTTTCCTACCCAGTCTTGGCCTGGATGCTACTAGCTCAGTGGACCTGGGTTTTGACTCTCCAGGTTTGTTTCTTTAGCTCTTAGGTGGGTCTACACAAGGTTAGGGTCTGGCCAGTCCTCCCTCTTCTAGTTAACCCATTCTGGTTCTTGTAAGGGATTCCTTACTAGCAGTGGTTCTCAACCTTCCTAATGCCATGACCCTTTAATACAGTTCCTCATGTTGTGATGACCCCCAACCATAAAATTATTTTCGTTGCTACTTCATAACTGTAATTTTGCCACTGTTAAGAATTGTAATGTAAATATCTAATATGCAGGATGTATTTTCATTGTTACAAATTAAACATAACACACAGGTTGAGAACCACTGCTCTAAGGGATAACTTGGGAACCTAGACAAAATCTCTAAGGGGTTATCTAAGCATGCTTCTGATCTTGAAAACTATTGGGAGAAAGTGAAATATTATATCTATTTGCTTAAAAAAAGAATTTTATTTTCTAAACAAAAAGGCTTACATTTTTGCAGGGAATTTCATACTGGTATAAGATAACAATCTCTTGTCTTCCTTAAACTAAGAATCTTTAAAATATAATTTGTGAGAAACATTTAATTCTGGCTGAATTTTGTTTATTTCTCTAACACTGATTTTTTTTTTAAAGTACCTTCTCTGCATGCATTTTTTGAAGTGCAACTATTTTATAACCAGAAGACAGGAGTTTAAGTCCTGCCTTTAAGTATGACCAGAGGGAAGTCCCTCGATGAGTTATTAAAACTCTTTGAGCCTCAGTTTTCCATCTGTAAAAGTGAAATAATAAAAGCAGCTTGGTGTGTTTCCTAGGATTTCTGGGAGAAAAGCACTTTGTAAATCTCAAAGCATTATAGGTGGATATGGTTAAGTTTCCCTTTCTTGGAAGTCTTTAAGCAGAGTCTGAGTGACCAATTATCAGGTATATTAGAATGGGAACTTCTTTTCTGTATGGGTTGGATTACATGGTTGCTGAGGTACCTTCCAACTCTCAAATTCTGCGATCTTCCCTTTCAGGTTTCAGTCCTTTTTGCATCTCTCATTTCACTCCCCAGAAATCTGTACATTTTGTCTCTACTCTTAACTCACAAATTTGTGTTTCTTGCCTTTCCTTCTCTCTTCTAATGCAGATTTTATTAGTGAAGTCTTCGTGTAGCCTGCTCCACCAGGCCTTGCTGTTCTAGCCCCCCATTTACTTTTTTATACAGTATAGTATTTCTTTCAGACTAAATCTCTCACGTAAAATTTGGACCCTTGGTTGATCTGTACCTAACTTCCTATTTATCTGATAAGTTGTGTTGACAGATATGCTCTGGCGCCAGTTGTCACCAGGCATTCTTTCCTATTCTTTTTCATTGCTGTATCTCATGCTTAGTCATGTTCCATACTTAGATTCCTTTTCCAGACAGACCTCCCAGAATTCATGTATTTCTACCCTATAAACAAAAGTTAAATGGCCACATAACATTATCATGCTATTTTCATCTTCCAATAATTGGACAAGTATCACATTGTCATGGAAATAAAAAACGAAGCACACTTATTGTGGACTCTAGCTGCAATATTATTTACCCTCCTTGAATGTAATTGGGAGGAAATGAAAGATTATTATTGTACATACTTGTCTCACTTATTTTCTATGCTTATTTTCTAGACAGAAGGACTTAGTTTTCTGTAGGGATTGTTACACTAGCATAAGATAATGATCTCTTGTTTTCCTTAAGCTAAAAGTTCTATATATCACATTATCATTTAGCTATCGTTGGAGATATGGCTCTTTAATGGAGCCTTAGAATCATAATGTCATAGAATTTTAACAACACAAGAAGCCCTAGAGAAACCACAGCCCAACCCCTTCACTTCACAGCAGAGAGGCAAAGCTCAGAAAGGCTAAATGAGTTAGCCAAGGTCATGCAAATTAGACTGAGATTTCATACAACAAATGGGGAAAAACTAATTTTCAAAGAACACATACATATAAGATGCATAAAGAGTCAGCCTGAGAGCAGTAAATAAAATTCAGCCAGGATTAAATGTCTCCCACAAAATCATATTGCAGAGTTATTTTGTACCTCTTCCCAGGGCTCAGTTGCCAGATTCCCCCTTTGGTACCAATTTAAAAGCTTTATGTGAATGCTTATTCCTGTGTGATGGCTTTCATCTGTCTCATTTCAATTCCATAGTTCTTTTTTTAAAAAATCTAAACCATATATACACACACATTTATATATATCACTTAATAGTATTTTTTCCCATTTACATGTAAAGATAGTTTTCAACATTCATTTTTGTAACATTCTGAGTTCCAAATTTCTCTCCCTCCTTTCCTTTCCTCCCCCCTTCCCAAGACAACAAGTAATCTGATAGAGGTTATACATGTACAATTATGTTAAACATATGTCCACATTAGTCATGTTTTGAAAGAAGAATCAAAACAAAAAGGAAAAATCCCAAGAAAGAAAGAAAAACCAACACAGAAATAAAAATAGTATGCTTTTATCTACATTCAGACTCCATAGTTATTTCTCTGGATATGGATATCATTTTCCATCACGAATCTTTTGGAATTGTCTTGGATCATTGTATGAAGAGCTAAGTCTACTGCAGTTGATCATCCCACAATGATGCTGTTATTGTGTACAATGTTCTCCTGATTCTGCTTACTTCACTCAGCATTAGTTCATGTAACTTTTTCCAGGTTTTTCTGAAGTCTGCCTGCTCATCATTTCTTATAGCACAACAGTATTCTATTACATTCATATATCACAACTTGTTCAGTCATTCCCCAACTGATAGACATCCCCTCAATTTCCAATTATTTGCCACCACATAAAGAGCTACTATAAATATTTTTGTACATATGTGTCCTTTTCCCATTTTTATTATCTCTTTTGGATACAGACATAGAAGTTAAATTGCTGAATCAAAGGGTATGCATAGTTTTATGACCCTTTGGGCAGAGTTCCAAATTGCTCTCCAGAATGCTTGGATCAGTTCACAACTCCAACAACAATGCATTGTTGTTCCAGTTTTCCCATATCTTCTCCAACATTTATCACTTTCCTTTTCTGTCATATTAGCAACTCTTATAGGTATGAGGTGTTATCTCAAGAGTTGTTTTAATTTGTATTTCTCTAAGCAATAGTGAATTGGAGCATTTTTTCATATGATTATAGCTAGCTTTATTGTTTTTTCATCCAAAAACTTCCTGTTCATATTACTTGACAATTTATCAATTGGAGAAAGACTTGTATCTTATAAATTTTTCTCAGTTCTCTATATATTTGAGACATTAGGCCTTTATCAGAGATACTTGCTATAAAGATTGTTTGCCATCTTTCTGCTTTCTTTCTAATTTTGGTTGCATTAATTTTGTTTGTGCAAAACCTTTTCAGTATAACTAAAATTATCCATTTTGCATTTCATAATATTCTCTATCTCTTTTTTGGTCATAAATTCTTTCCTTCTCCATAGACATGACAGATAAATTATTCCTTACTCTCCTAATCTGCTTATGATATCACCCTTTATGTCTAAATCATACCCATTTCGATGAAATCTTGGTACAGGGTATGAGACCTTGGTCTGTGTTTAATTTCTGCTATACCATTTTCCAGTTTTCCCAGGAGTTTTTGTCAAACAGTGAGTTTTATCCTAGAAGCTGAAGTCTTTGGGTTTATAAAACAGTGGATTATTATAGTCATATACTACTGTGTCTTGTGTGTCTAATTTATTCCACTGATCCGCCACTGTATTTCCTAACCAATATAAAATAGTTTTGATGATTGCCACTTTATAATATAGTTTTAGATCTAGTATGGCTAGGCCACCTTGCTTTGCATTTTTTTTTCATTAATTCTCTTGATATTCTTGACCTTTTGTTCTTCCAGAAGAATTTTGTTATTATTTTTTCTAGCTCTATGTTTTTGGTAGTTTGGTATGGCACCGAATAAGAAAATTAATTTAGGCAGAATTGTCATTTCATTACATTAACTTGGCCTAACCATGAACAATTTATATTTTCCCAATAGTTTATATCTGACTTTATTTGTATGAAAAGTGTTTGTAATTGTGTTTGTATAGTTCCAGGATTTGTCTTAGCTGGTAGGCTCCCAAGTATTTTATATTGTCTACAGTTATTTTAATGGAACTTCTCTCTCTTGATGTGGGCTTTGTTGGTAACATATAGAAATGCTGATGATTTACATGGCTTTATTTTATATCTTATAATTTTGCAAAAGTTGTTGTTTCAAGTAGTTTTTTAATTGATTCTCTAGGATTCTCTAAGTATATCATCATATCATCTGCAAAGACTGATAGTTTTGTTTCCTTACTGCTTATTCTAATTCCTTCAATTCTTTTTTTCTTCTCATTTCTAAGAATAAGAGTAGTGATAATAGGTATCCTTGTTTTACGCCAATCTTATTGGGAATGTTTCTAGCTAATCCCCATTATAGATAATGCTTGCTGACAGCTCTGAATAGATACTGTGCTTTATTTTAAGGAAAACTCCATTTATTCCAATGCTGTCTAGTGTTTTTAATAGCAATGTGTGCTGCATTTTGTCAAAAGCTTTTTCTGCATCTATTGAGATAATCATATCATTTCTATTAGTTTTATTACTAATATGGTCAATTATGCTGATAGTTTTCCTAATATTGAACCATCTCTGTATTCCTGGTATAAATCTCACCTTGTCATAGTGTATGATCCTCATGATAAATTGCTGTAACCTCTTTGCTAACATATAATTTTAAATTTTTGCATCTATATTCATTAGGGAAATTGGTCTATAATTTTCTTTCTCTGTTTTGGCTCTTCCTAGTTTATGTGTCAACACCACATTTGTAATATAAAAAGAATTTGGTAAGGCTCCTTCTTTGCCTATTTTCCCAAATAGTTTATATAGTATTGGAATTAACTGTTCTTTAAATGTTTGATAAGAATTCACTTGTAACTCATCTGACCCTGGTGACTTTTCTTAAGGAGTTCATTAATGGCTTATTCAATTTCTTTTTCTGAGATGGAATTTAAGTATTTCATTTCCTCTTCTATTAATCTGGGCAATTTATATTTTTGTAAATATTCATCCATTTCACTTAGACTGTCAGATTTATTGACATATAGTTGGGCAAAACACCTCTTAATTATTGCTTTAATTTCCTCTTCACTGATGGTAAATTTGCCCTTTTCATTTTTGATACTGGCAATTTTGTTTTCTTCTTTTCTTTTTAAAATAAAATTAAACAACGGTCTACCTTTTTATTGCTTTTTCAGAAAACCAGCTTCTACTTTTTTCAGAAAACCAGCTTCTACTTTATTTAGCTCAATGGTTTCCTTTCATTTTTATTAATCTCTTCTTTGATTTACAGTATTTCCAATTTGGTGCTTATTTGGGGATTTTTAATGTGTTCTTTTTCTAGTTTTTTTAGATGCATGTCCAATTCATTGACCTGCTTTTCCTCTATTTTATGGATGTCAGCAATTAGAGATAAACCTTTCCCCTAAGTAGTACTTTGGTTGCATCCCATAAATTTTGGAAGGTTGTCTCATTGTTGTCAGTTTTCTTTAATGAAATTTTCTTTCTTTCTTTTTTTTTTTTTTGCTTTTCGGAGGGCAGTTGGGGTTCAGTGACTTGTCCAAGGTCACACAGCTAGTTTTTCTTTTGTGTGTATATTAAGCATCTGAGGCTGGATTTGAACTCGGGTCCTCTTGACTCCAGGGCTGGTGCTCTATTCACTGTACCACCTAGCTGCCCCCTCTTTAATGAAATTTTCAATTGTTTCTGTAATTTGTTTTTTGGCCCAGTTATTTTTTTTAACATTAGATTAAATAATTTACAATTAATTTTAAATTTCTCTTTCCATTGTCCATTACTGAACGTAACTTTTATTGCATTATGATCTGAAAAAGATGCATTTACCATTTCTGGGGGGCGGAGCCAAGATGGCGGCATAAGAGCAGCAACATATCACAGCTCTCACATAGCCACCCCAAAATATCCACAAAATATGACTCTAAACTAATTCTAGAACTCCAAAACGCACACAAATATACTTTCCACTAAAGTCAGCTCGGCTACGAGAAACCATATCAGCACTGCGAACTGAAACCAGCCTGGCCTGAAACCTCGGCTGTGTCCCAGGGGTGGCTGGACGAGAGGAGCCGAGCCTTGGCTGGAGCTTTGGGTGAGTGGATTGGTGGCAGCTGTGGCAGGATCCAGAACTAGGTCAGTGGGGCTTGGGAGGTCATGAGAGAGAAGTGGTCCAGCCGAAACACCTCCAGGGCTGAGAAGGGAAAGGCGGAGGTTCTGCATCTGCCTCCGCATTGGGGCTTCAGCGCTCTCGGCCTGCAGACTGCAGGGGAACCAAGCAATCATTCAGAGGCTGAGTGCTCTCGCATTGAGTGGCCTGGATCCAGATTGCGGTCTTGGGCTTTGGTCCTGTGGTTCGTTTTTATTCAGTCAGCCAGAAGTGGTGGAGGGACCCAGCACCTCCCTAAGAACTCCGGCAGCTGGGAGGACCCCAGCAATTTGGGACACAGCCTTCGCCTCTGGAAGCAGAGCTCCTCAGAGATTAAAAAAAAAATCACAGACTGACCAACCATGAATAAGAATAAGCATAAGAAGCAGGGTAAGAACAGCAACCAAACCCTAGATTCCTTCTTTGAAGAAAAGAAAGACCAA
>CM053581.1:464991532-465033713 GCA_028627135.1 Pseudochirops cupreus | reverse complement strand
ATGTATATATTCATATATATATGTGCATATATGTATAGTACACATAGGCATATACAGAGATACATATATTTTGAGTGAAAGAGGAGCAAAGATAAGACAGAATCCCTTCTCAGTGTTTATGGAATAATGATAATGGATGACTGATAAAGTATGAAGAACTGTACAATCTTATTTGGTTTCTGTTTTCTCTTCCTTGCAGAATGGACCTTGGACTAGAAATGTCAGAACAAAAATATTTAATAATGTTAGCAGAATTGAAGCCCACGGTATGTGAGACTTCCTTGAGGAGCTCGGATCACTAGGTACAGAAGAACTACATCCAGAGACCTGAAATAATGGGCAGATATCACCAAGGAGCCATGGCTAGAGGTTTTAGATAGATCACAGGAAAAGGAGAGTTACTATACAATGGCAGCGGGGTAAAGTTTGTAAAATTTGAAAAAGAAGGATCATTGATTTTGTAAACTTCCAGTCAGTGAGCTTGACTATTTCTTGGCAAAATTCTAGTCCAAATTATTCTGTTGTAAAGAGTGCTTTATGAATCCTATAAAAGGGAAATGGTGCTTACTGCTTCATTTCTAGGTATTCATTCAAAGAACCAGGATGGCTTCATCAAGAAAAGGTCATTTCAGATTAATCTTGGCCAAGTTGGACAATGACATTTGGTGACATGCTTGAGGTATCCTGAATTAAGTGCATATACCCATGCATGTACATATATTTAAAATTATTTTCAAGTATCTAAAGGTATTTCTTATAAACAGAAAACCTGAGGAGCTGCATAAAGCACAGAAATACAGACTGTTCAAGATGGACGGGATTTCAGAATTATCTAATCCAATTCCTCTTATTTTACAAATGAGGCAAATGAAACCCAAAATGAGGCAAAGGAGTTTGCCAATACTAAAGAAACTCAATTTATTACCATTGGAGAAAGGCAGTAGGATATAGGAGAAAGAACAGTTCTCTTGGAGGCAAAAGATCTACATTTGAAACTCAGTTCTGACATGTGATCTCTGCAACCTTGGACAGCGTCCTGTTACCTCGCAAGCAAAATGGAAATTGTCTGAATTCTTAATTATCTGAATTAATATGTGCACTATCGTACAGGGTTATTTTAAGAAAAGCACAATGTAATACCTGAAGTGCTACAGAAGTATGAGATGTTATTATTTCCAAAGAAGCGAAGAACTTTTTGATTAATGTCAGCCAAAAAACATCAAAAGATACAATCTTAAATGACAACTGAATTACCCGCCCACAAAAAAACACTTATGTTCCTCTTTCCCACTTCAAGTTGTTTCTGAATTTTTTTTCTTTTGTCCTTTTAGGTTAGTTTGCCCTTTTAAAGACAAAGAAATGAATAAACTACACTGAGGAAGGTATATGAAAAGAAATGAGAGGGTCTTGCTATATTGTCAATAAAATGTTATTCCTACATAGAATTTGACTAAACCTAAAAGAATTAGAATTTAAGAATACCTCAAAGGACCATGCTGTGTCTACTATACACTGCAGTTTTTTCTTAAACCCATAAAGCAAATAAAATGTGTAATATGAAAATGTTTATTTCAAAATAAAATTATAAAAAAGTTTTTAAGTGAACTGATATGCCTGGTTCATGGAATGTTTAAACTCAGTATAACCCAATAATGACAAAGAAAAGTTCAAAAGTAGTACTAAAGTCTGCTGAGTACTGGAACTTCTTCCTTGTTACGGTAACCCAGTTCTATTCTAATATGGTAGAGTAATGAATCTTAGAATACACTCTTAGCAATTCTGAGAAAAGAGTTCTTACTTACTCTCATTCTTCCATTCCTTATTGCCGGCCCATCTTCTGCCAACCTCAACACATACAGATCCATTTTGTATTCTCTTCCTCCACGAATACTGAATCCAAACCCTTTGGCTCCCTTCTCCATGTCCACAGTAAAATAATCAAAATCCTGTTGGGGCAGAAAATGGAATAGGTGGTCTTTGGCTCTCAGAGAAGATTTCTCTATGACAATGTCTTCTTTTTCTGCTACAGTTACTTTGCAGTAGGTGGTAAA
Organism: Pseudochirops cupreus; assembly: GCA_028627135.1. Classification (NCBI taxonomy): domain Eukaryota; kingdom Metazoa; phylum Chordata; class Mammalia; order Diprotodontia; family Pseudocheiridae; genus Pseudochirops; species Pseudochirops cupreus. The sequence goes on along the minus strand of CM053581.1, from coordinate 465,031,662 downwards.
TAGGTTGAAGGAGATGATATTTAATCTGGCCATTGGAAAAAATGGAAATCAAAAACTTCAAACACTCTGGATCCATTCAAATATATTTGTTTGGGTCCTTTAACGCTCTATAGTTTAGCTGCCTTAATTCTGGTATGTGTCAGTTTACTTGTACACATGTTATTATTACATATAGTTATGATCTATTGACTTGATCTCCCTGATTCAGCAGCTGTTGAACAAACATCTCCATTAATGTGTTGGGGTGTGTGTGTGTGTGTGTGTGTGTGTGTGTGTGTTTAAAAATTATAGGATTTCCCTGTTAGTAAAGTGAGAATTAATGGTGTTTTGCTTTTGCTATTTCCCTGGATTACAGAATATTAAACAGAAACACACAAATCATAATTGATCTTTCATGCTCACAGGCAAGTTAATTTTTTTAGCTGCCTTTTATTGATTTTTGTTTTAGAAATTTTATTTTTGGGATAGAGGTAATCTTCCACAAAGATGATAAAAAAATGTAATCTGATCTAAATACAGATATGCTTTATTTAGCTCCCAATGAAGAAGCAATTGAAGGTCCTTTTCTCCTACCCCTACCCCTACTCCATTCCATTTCCACATCTACAAAACATAAACATTTATAAAAACTTCACTGTTTTGTGTACATAGAAGATGGCTTATGTTTTGAATTCCTACATTCCTGCTTTGCCTAAAAATTTCAGCATCTGCCCTAAGGGCTCAGTTAAATGCATCTTAACTGGGTTAAGATATTATGATATCTAAGAATTAGCTGGCACATTACTAGCAGAGATTAACCCATTTCTGTCCTGTTCCAACCTCTGCACTGTCACACATTAAGGGATAACAGGACACAGAGTAACCCTAGGGTACTGTCCTAGCCAGTTAGAAAACCATAGTTTCTTAAAGCATTTTGCTAATTTGAGGAGGCTACAGAAAAATTTATGGATTGAGAACAATAACAAAACAATCATCTAAGTTGTAGCAATGGATAATCCTGTTGTTTCTAACTCTGATAATGTCATAATTTTCCTTTATCTACTGAGATTTAGAGAATTTAAGGAAAATAGTTTCTAATTTATTTAATTTTTTTAAAATCTTAAATATGAAATAAAAGGAGCATTTCTATATACAGGACAGACCGGAGATGTACATGAAACCATGAATTTCTCTTAAGTCTAGCTTGCTTTTCTTTTTAAATCTACAACTTCAGGGGCAGCTAGCTGATGCACTGAATAGAGCACTGGCCCTGGAGTCAGAAAGACCTGAGTTCAAATTTGGCTTCAGACACTTAACACTTACTAGTCAGGTGACCTTGGGCAAGTCACTTAACCCCAAATGCCCTGCCTTCCCCTCTCCAAAAAGCCAAAAAACCAAAATAAAACAAAGCAATAAATAAGTAAATCTATAACTTCAACATGTAATTTTCAAAGCTGTTCTGCTTGGTTCATGCTTCCTTCCAGCTTTCTTTCTGTTATCTTCTTGACATTTAGTAATCACAATCTTTCTTTCATCTTCTTTCTTTTTTTTCTTCCTTCCTTCTTCCTTCCTTCCTTTTCTTTCTTTCTTCCTTTCCTTCTTTCTTTCTTCCTCTCTTCCTTTTTTCCTTTCTTTCTTTGGTGGGCAACCTATTGCTAGTCTGCTTCCACAACCCCTATCTTAATTAGAACCAAAAAAACACTCAGAAAAACCCTAAATATCTTATAACACTGTGCACAGTAAGGCAAAATAATTTATCACACTGGCTATGTCTAAGAAAGCATGTTTCATTCTTCAACTTGAGTCCATTACCTTGGACTTATTTTTAATCATGAAGTCATAACATTTCAGACCTGGTAGGTTGCTTAGAGCTCATCTGGTCCAATCCCCTTATTTTATAGATGGGGAAACTGAGACCCAGAGTGATAGTGATAATTACATATTTTTCTTTATCCATTTGAATCAAATTCAATAAGTCTTTATCAAATGACTACTATGTACAAATTACCTGGGGTTGCCTGTAATCTGATAGAGGATATTGTCTCGTATCTGGAGAATGTTGCCTGTAGTCTAACAGAGGTGGTTGCCTATAGTCCAAGGGTGGTGGTTGCTGATAATCCACTCCTGGGGGGTGCCTGTAGTCCAGCGGGGGCTGTCTGTAGTCTGTGGCTGGCTGCCTGTAGTCTGTAAATGGAGGTTGTCGGATGTCTGGTTTCACATCTTGCCTTGCTTTTACTTCTGACCTATAACTAAACACATCAGAATAATGATTAGTTGGGTATCTTAGGACGTGAAGGGCAGAAAAGGTCAACAGTCTTCAAACATAATCATAAAAGAAGAGTGTAAGGTTTCTCTAGTCCTTTCATGATTATAGGGTAAGTAAAATAGTGCTCTAGGCCAAGTCATCTTAAACTTTTTCCACTTGAGACCCCTTCAGCGCTACTCAAACAGTCTGTCAACTCACTAAAACTCTTAAGGTACCCACTTGCATTGAAAGAGAGAGTTTTCTCATCTGGAAATTCCCTATTCCAAATAAATTAAAATAAATAAAATGTTTTCTATTTAGCAAACGCCATATACATTTTCACCTAAGAATTTAAATATTCAAAATCAAAATGACAGCTCCACCTGAACAAAACTAATAGCATACTCTTAGTTCACAGTGACAAAATGGCTAAAATTTTTAATCATTATGTGTAAAAAGGCCAGGGATATCACTATGCTCAATTGTTTATTGGTTAAAAAAAAAAGATTTAAAAAACTCATAGCTCACTGGATATATCATGTGACATTTTCCTAGAGATCTACATATATTTAAAAATAGCAGTTAAATATCAGCTATATCTCATTAAGCCAGGTTTTATTACACTTGATTGTAGTTCATCTGTCGCTTTCAAAGAAGACAAATGGGTTCCAGCCCTGCCTCATGCATGCTGGCTGTGACCATGGGTCAGTCACTTCACCTCTAGAGCAGGTGTGTCAAATGTGAGCATCATGAAACCTAACCAGATTAAAATGTAATTGGGAAATAATTTACAAAAGAAATAAAAATAGAATAAAACATTGATAATAAGACATTTTAAAACTAAGAACAATATGTGGCCCACAGGGTATCTTGCTTATGCTTATGTATATCTATTTGAATTGGACATCGCTGTTCCAGACAATTCTCTAAGACCAATTTATGTTGGTAGAATGGATCTCCACATCTAGTAGTACCCTCTACCAGTGAAATCATAGGTCCCATCCTTATCCCTATTTCCCCTTCCAGTTCCTCCTTGATATAATTAAAAACAGTCAAACAAACCAGAAATGTTTCTTGTGTACCAACTGTAAGACATGATACTAAGTACTAGGGAAAAAGTAATGGTCCCTGATCTCAAAGAGTTTGTGTTCTCCAATATTATTTCCATGTTTACAACTATTCCATGTGTTTTTGGACAATTAATGAAAAGAATTAAGCAGGCCATGACTGTGCTCAGAGTACATATCAAATAAGATATTATTAGGAGTATACATTGAAATAAGGGAGAACGTTATTAATTCACTGATTTCTCACCTTTTAGAATTTGGGAGCCTCTCATTCTGTGCTTATTTCTATATTCTAGTCACCATCTTAATACATGTAAAAGCAAAAAACCAAAAACAAACAAACAAACAAAAACCCAACCTCAAACAAGCATAGAAACTACTCAAAAATTTCCTGCTGTTTGGGTGTGTGAAATCAAGGTGTCATAGATTGGGAATTTCTAATTTCCCCCCAAGGGGAAACACCTGGTACCAGCCATTGTAAAGCCACCAAAAAAGGAGAAGGTTCTCTCCTACTGTGACCATGAATATATAGATGCTTAGCTCTGGAGTTCACTGCTTATTGCCATGGCAACAATCCACAATAAGTCACCCAGAGATTTAAGTACAGAGAGCTGTCATAGGATGTGGAATAACGGGAAGAAAAGACAACATTTAGTATAATGAGAATTTAATAATCTCACAAAAGCTAAATTTCTAATATTGATATCGAAACAAGAAGGAAGAAAATATTAAGTTCTAAGAAAAAGTTGAGATTTATTACAAAAAGGAAAACATGTAAGGACATTTTTTCCTTGTAGACTAGAGGGTCCCTTCACAATTTTATTAATTCACTGGACTGATTCATGTTAATTTACTAAAAAAAACCCACCACACTATTTGGTGGGAATACACTGAAATTGCCCTCAACAGATGTGGATGACTCTGTCTGAGTCCCTTGGAAAGGTATTTATAATGCACAATTACTTAAAATTAGCTCTTCTCAACAGATCACATTTTGGTATTTAACCCTAACAGAGGCAAGAAATGCCTTTTGTGAGTTGCATAATTTAAGCTCTGCTTTGAGGCCCAGCAAGCTGTCCAGGCACCTACTGGGAGCCTGTACAAAGAGAAGAGAATTATTTAAATACTCTTTGAGTGTGATGCTTAGTTATGCAAATGCCTGTATTCAACACTTGGAATTAAACTGACTGTCATTTGTCGGTGTGTGTGTGTCAAATTTCTCTCTAGAAAGAGCCTTCTTGACCGTTGAGATGTTATATGATTTTAAGTTACAGTGTAACACTTGTTCATATTTTATTTTTGTGAAATAGCTTTTTATCCTCTCGGTCCAACTAAAGGAGTCCAGACATACTGCAAAAAAGGTTGATATTCAAAAATTTCCATTTAGATCAATAAGCATTTTAAAAAAAAAAAATCCATGTTCAAGATGATGTGCTTTATTCCGGGGGATACAAAGACAGGAAGCTAATAGCCTATGGCCTCAAGGAGGTTATTAAGGAATAGCAATAGCCAGAATTTATATGGCCCATTAATGTTTGCAGGGAGTTTTATGTGGCTTACCTCCTACTATCCTTACAACAACCCTGTTTTATAGATGAAGAAACCCAGGCTAAGCCATGTTAAGTGACACTCCGGTCTTCCTGACTACTTACTGGAGGAAGCGACAAATACAAAGATAAGTAAAGGCAAAGTATTTTCACAATACAAAATAATTTCATGAGGTGAATCATGGTTTGGTTTGGTTTTTTTCAGTCTAGAAAGGCTTTGTAATTAGAGAGCTTTGTCTTGAATTAGCTGGGGGACTGTATGATAACAGGCTGAAATAAGAATGGCTTTATGACCGGCATTTATATGGTGCTTTAAGGTTGGCAAAATACTTTAAAAATACTATTTTGAATTTTATCCTTAGAAAAACCCTTGAAGATGGGGGATTAATAAAATGCATATTGCTTAATTGATTACTCTTTCTCACTATATAATATTAACTCTAATAAATCTGCTATCTCACAAATGGATAATAGAGGTGATGGGGTGCTTGGATGCCCGTGCTTGAACCATAGTTTGTAAAATCACATCCATTTCCAAAATCACATTTCTCCCTAGCCTCAAACACTGTCTCAGGCAGTTTCTCTCTAGCTCAATGGTTCTCAACCTTCCTAATGCCATGACCCTCTAATACTCATACGTGGGCGTCTCTGCATGTGGGTGGAACCACCTGGAGATGACACAGGAGCGATGTCTCAGTTCCTAAGACCATCGGAAATATGTGTTTTCCGATGATCTTAGACGACCCCTGTGACCCCTGTGAAAAGGTCGTTCAACCCGCAAAGGGGTAGTAACCCACAGGTTGAGAACTGCAGAGAGTCTAGCTCAAGGGCAGCATACTCTAGTTGGCAAAATACTTATCTCTCTTCCTGATACAGTGGCCAGGTGCACCTATAGAATTTAGTAGTTGGATCCAACTGCGTACTGGCTGAAGCAGCTGTGTACTGGGTCATACCTATTTTATGTATCCTAGGTTCAGTCACACCTATATTCCCTAGTTCATTATATACATCCTGAATCCTCTGTTAGCTTGGGATATACATAAACTCCCAATATTCATCTTGTCAAATGCGACATTGATGGGTAGCAGCTTGGTCAGCCCTGACCATTAGATGACTTAGTGAGTGTTTCAAACGCACATCCACACCTCCATGTAGCCCCACCTTGGGCTATTTCCCAGTGAACTCTGGGTAAAATACCTGCACAGTAAATATTAAAATTGCATGTTCCTTTAAGTACTGTCCACTCCTTAACCACTCCTAATCCAGCGGTTCTCAACCTGTGGGTTGTGACCCCTTTGGGGGTCGAATGACCCTTTCACAGGGGTCACCTAAGACCATCAGAAAATACATATTTCTGATGGTCTTAGGAACTGAGACACCACTCCTCTATCCATCTCCAGGAGGGTCCACCCACATACAGATATGGCCACATTGCAGCATTAGGAAGGTTGAGAACCACTGCCCTAATCCCACCTTGATTCATATTTGGCACAAGTTTTACTACAGTTATCCTATATAAACTATAATATACCCCCTCTAAGGTTGCAGGTTCCCTAAGAACTCTTGCCCGCTGTATAGTGTAACAATAAATCTTTGCCACCTTGACTCAGAGAATGCTTCAGTCTGTGAATTCATTCCAGACTGCTTCCCAGGGACTCTGGTTATTGGGGGTCCTGGACTCCCTCAACTCCTTAAACCCCCCCCCCCCATGTCAGAGGGGTCAGTATAGATAACACAGCCACTTGGAATTTTTGTAACCCACTTATTGCTTTAAACGCTCAAAAGACATTGCTTTTTCTATTCCCATGGTACAACATATATGTGCTTATAACTGCATACATCTTTATGAAAGAGTCTGAAAAATTTGAGATATTAGGATCTTTAATTTAGAGATGGATAGGACTGTAGAGATTAGCAAGTGAAAGTCTCTTATTTTTGTACAGATAAGGAAACTGAAGCCTAGAGAGGAAAGACAACCTATTTCACACAAAAGCTAACAGTACATATAGTTTATTTAGAAAATCAACCTCCGGCCCCTTTTTACCATTTCTTATAGGATCATAGATTCAGAGCTGGAAGTGACCTTAGAGGCCATTTTTCAGATGATGAAAATGCAGCACAAAGAGGTTTTGACTTGCCCAGGTCACAGAGCTAGTGTCTGAGGCAGTATTCAAACCCAGGACTTCCTTACTCCAAGTTCAGTGCTCTTTTTACTATACCACACAATCTCTTTTAGGTACAAACCATGGGTACAACTGCCTATGTTAATGGAGAAGGAGGGTGTCATGGTTAATATGAAACATTGGAAAATTAGGTTTTGGAATGAATCCTATTTGACTTTGAAGCGTGTTATATAATGGTTTGATTTTTTTTTCCTGCAAATTCATCTCCCTAGATAGAATTTGGTTTATTGTGACATTAAGATTATTTTTCACTTTTTTGAATATGCACTAACTGGGTGGCATGGGAAGAAAGGAATGCCTTGGAGGATGCCAACACAAAAAATAGATAATATCCTTGCAGGTAGTTGAGTAATACTATTTTATTGCATTCCCTTCTAATGGTATGCTTGGCTTAATTCACCAAAAGGGCAGCAGACCATGTGCACATGCATTGATTGAAAGTCACAATGCATCTTTGTTGATACAGAATCTGACTTGATTTGGAAGATCCTTCAGAATGACTCAGAAAAAAAGGCAGAAGTTTCTTCTTATATGCTTGAGAAAATACCATTGTAGCTACTGGGTAGGAGTCAGCAGTAAGGGAGGAGGGTCATCTTTTCATGTGTATGGAAGTTGGCCTGAACTGAAGGATTGTCTGGATATCAGCAAGGATTTAGGATGCCAGTTACCAGAAATACTAGTGCTGATTTTCAGTGAAAAGCCTAGCAATGCTTGGAATTAATACTCTGTAGCACTCTGAGTGATTCTGGATCACTAACTAAGTGGATCACTAACTAACTAATGATCAGTAACTAAGAAAACCTGGGCAAAGATATGTGATCCATTCAACCATCCATCCATCCACCCACCTACCCATTCATTCATTCAATCATCCATCCATCTGTCTTTCTATCTATATCTTTGTCTATCTGGTTATGTGTGTGTGTGTGTATGTGTGTGCGTGTTGTGTCTATTATCACCACAACCCACATCTACCTACACATGTACAAGATGTTCCCAAAGTCTTATGGTTGTTTTAAGCTACTAAGGCTCGAATTATTAAGCCTTAGGTAACACACACATATCCATGCACACATATATGTACAGGGTGTTCCAAAAGTCTTAATGAAGTTTTAAACTATTGAGGCTTAAGCTTTAAGTGTGCATATATGTCTGAGTACAGATACAATACACATATATACATATGCATGTATCAATAAAGATAAAAATGGGGCTGTTACCATTAATCCTAGTGTGTAGGAAATGTTTTGTTTCAAAACAAACAAAAGAAGATGAACTATTGAGAGATTGTAGTGCAAGGGGCGAGTGGCCACAACCAACAACCTTCCCAAATGGAGGCTGCTTCAAAAAGAGACTAGCATGTGGAAGGAAGTGTGAACTCCCTGTGTCCAGAGGAGTGTGATTTTGGAAGGGCTAAGTGGTTCTGGCAGAGCCAAGAGGAGAGGCTGGCTCAGTGACTGGTGGGGCCTCTTCCACTAAGTTTAAAATGAATACTAGGGTGAGCCAAAGAATCTAATGAAATAACACACTGCTGAAGTGAAGTCATATGAGGTCTGTTTATTTTCCCACTCCCACCCTGCCTTCTCCCCCACCATCCCCACCACCTCCACCACCCAGAGCATGCCCTTTTTAAGGTTACCTTCCATCTACCCTGTATGTATCTCCATGTATCTGGTATTTCAAAAATTCAGAAACATTTATTAAGAACCTATTATGAGTAAGGGCTGCAGGGGTGGGGAACCTGCAGCCTCCAGGCCACATGTGGTCTTCTAGGTCCTTTGGTGTAGCCTTTTGACTGAGTCCAAGTTTTACAGAACAAATCCTTTTATTAAAGGAATTCGTTCTGTGAAATTTGGATTCAGTCAAAGGGCTGCACTTGAGGACCTAGAGTGCCTATATGTGGTCTCGAGGTCTCAGGTTCCCCACCCATGGTAGGTGTACAAAAAAAGGCAAAAGACAGTCCCCACCCTCAAGGAGTTTCCAGTCTAACTGGGGAGACAACATGCAAATATATGCAAAGTAAGCTACACAGGATAAATAGGAAATAATTAACAGTGGGAAAACGCTGGAACTAAGATGGGTTAGAGAAGGCTTCCTGTAGAAGGTGGGATTTTACTTGGGTCTTAAAGGATGCAAGGGAGGTGAATAGTTAGAGTGGAGGAAGGAGAACATGCAAACATGAGGGACAGCAGAGAAAATGACGGGAGCCTTGCTCATGGGACAGCTAGGAGGCCAGTATCATTGGACAGAAGAGTACATATAGGTTGGAAGATGAAAGGAGGTGAGAAAAGTATGAGGAGGCTGGGTTATACAGGGCTTTGGAGACCAAACAGAGCATTTTGTCCTTGTTCCTGAGATTACTGGAAGCCACTGGATATATTGAGTGAGTGAGGGACAGAAGTGACAGGACCAGACTCATATTCTAAGAAAAGCCCTTTGGTGGCTGAATGGTTCCAGTGTCTTTAAAAACACTGTTCTGAGGAATCCAAGGGTTTCACCAGAATATCAAAGGAGTCCACGACATAAAAAGGGTTGAAATATAAGGAAATTATATTAAATATAAATCTACACATTTCCTTATAAATTGTTCCCCCTCCCCTCTCCCAATTAGAATGTAAGCTTCTTGGGGGTAGGCAGAGCTTTAAAAAAAAAAAATTCTTCCTATTCCTAGCACCTGACATAGTTAGTACTTAACACATCTGTCCAACTCTTCACATAGTAAACTCTAAATAAATGATGGATTCATCTGTTAAATTCTTCTCTTTGCCATTTGTTCTACAGGCTTCAGTAACTTTCCTATCCAGGCTTTTAACTCTCTCTCTCCCCCCTACCACTCATATCATGTAAATGTCTAAGGCTGATAGAAAGTTGTTTTCTGTGCAGTTAATGGGAGGAATCAGAGTAGAGCAAAACACCTGGAAATAACATCTGGGGTATGGGAACAATATTTGCTTTGCAATAGCACAAGTGAATTCTGATCATCAAAAAGATGTTCTCACTCCAACTACCCCAATAGGGGAGGCAGTGCTAGAAGGCTGATGCTCTGGAAATATTATAATTATGGAAAAGATCATTGAAGATTTTATATGTTCCCACATATAAATCCTAATATTTCTTATCTTTAGTTAAAGGGGAAAAAAGTTTAAATGTGTTTTAAAATCTACATTACTTTTAAATCCTACCACAACTTCCAATTATATGGAGGATACCTGCAATACCCTTTCTCCTCATATCTACCCATTTGATGTCCTAAATTTTCTTTGAGGTTCACTCAAACGTCACCTTCTGAATGAAGCTCTCCCTGATCTCAAAAACCACTAGTACTTTACCTTGTATATTATCTTATGCTCTCTTTACAAATAGCTACATGTATATGTAGATAATTATGCGGGTACATGCCGTTTCTCCCATTGAATGCAGGTTCTTTGAGAGCAAGGTCTGATTCACTTTGCCCTTTAATCCCCATCACTTAGCATAATGCCTGCTTTAAGAAATGCTTGCTTATTTAGCGGAGTAGGGTGCCTAATAACTGAATGAATTAAAAGAAACATTTAGTAAGCACTTATTTAGTGCCAAGGATTTCTTTGTTTGATTGAGTGGGCAGACCCTAATTAAAGACTAACCAATGCTTCCAAAGCCCAGAGTACTTGATGTCAGTCTAATGGACTTCATACACTCATTTACAGCTCAAGAAATTCAGTTGGATAAACTTTGAATGTCTGCAAGTCGTGACTGGGCCATTCTCTGTAGCGATAAATTCAAGCACGTCAATGATTATGTGAGTGGTAGTATCCTCTCTGACTTTCAATTTAGAGTTGTCCAAGTACAAAGTGAGAAAATAGAGCAACTCAGGGATTCTGGAGCATCTTGCTTAGGAAACATTACCCTTGATCAAGGATTCATAACATGGGTTGTGTGACTTTTTAAAAAAAATTTGATTGGTTTATTTCAATATAACTGGTTTCCTCTGTTACCCCACATATTTTATATTATGTCTTTAAAAACACTGTTCTGAGGAGTCCAAGGGTTTTACCAGAATATCAAAGGGTCCATGACATAAAAAGTGTTGAAAATCTTGGCCCTAGAACAAACTGCTTCGCAATTACCAGAGTGCTCCAGTGAAGGCTGGACAGAGGGCTTATGTCTCAGAAAGGACTTTGAGAAATTCTTAAAATAAGTTTCTCCATCACAAGATTTCTATGAAGCAGGTGCAGATATCACTATATTCATTCTTATAAACGAGGAGACTGGAGTACTGAAAGTCAAGAGATGGATAGGATGTGCTTTTAAAAATAATAGGAGCAGTAAGTTCAAAATGCTGCTTAGGATAAACAGCTTTCATTTGAAGATACTGGAAATAACTCAAACCTTATAACTTGTAAATCCCTAATTTAGCAAAATTTGTCTCATCTTTTCCCCCTCCTCCTTTCTGGAAGTGAGGAACCTCAGAGATGCTTACCTGTTTTCATGTCCTTGCAGCTGCAGGGGCTGGGGAGGAGGTGGCTGAGTGACAGGACTGTTAGGGGCCACAGGACTCGGCTGGGCCAGCGGACTCTGCTGAGCTGTGGGGCTGTGCTGCTGGGCCATGGGGCTCTGTTTCTCGGAGCTGGGGGCAGATGCTGGGCTGTTCAGCTCTGTAGAGTGAAAGCCAAAGATGAAGGCCCAGTCACATAGGCATTAGAAAACAAGACTGAGGGAGTCAATAATGACCATTTTCTGCTGCTGGCCACCTTGAGAATTCTTCACCTCCTGGCTTTGGTTATTTTGGTTTTATAGTCAGATTTCTAAAACAGTGAGAATCAGCCTTATTGTTATTCTCTACTCTCTGAAATTAGAAACTCTCTTTCAAAAATTACTCTCACTGATGTATCATTTAAAGATCATTCTTTCAAGACAAATGTCAAAAGTTGTTTTGTTTTTTTAAAGAATGATTCCTGTTTTTGTTTTAAAAGACAAACTAGGAACATTGGCAGTTTATAATATGATTTTGAATGGCACATTTTAGTTGAGTATGTATGACGTGTAGTGGAGACAAGGTCTCTTAACCATGGGCATTTGGACAGGAGTGGGAAATCCTATTTCCATTTTAAAGTTTAGTTAAGTACGCTGGAACCAGTCCTGTTACAAATGAATACTTTCCAGATTGGTTTTGTTATTAGTTGTATTCAGTGACCAGTAACTCTTAACTTTGGGATGCCACAGTTCTACAGACAGAGACAAAAGAACATCTGGGCATATAAAAATCCCATGAACTATTTCATTAAAAAATAATGGTAGCTTTAATCTTTTTCATAATTTGTTAAGGTTTCAACTGTAATTACTTTTGTGTATTGGGACAAGAGAAGAAATTGCCATATTTCACACTGAGAACACATTTAACACATTCAATAACCAATCTTGCTCAAATGGATTGAGTTTCCATTAAATATTGGATAGGCAATGTGATATAGTGGATAGATTGCTGAATTTGAAATAAGGAAGACCTAGGTTCAAATCTTACCTCTATGATTTATTAGCTGGGTGACTACGGACAAATTGCTAAATCTCTCTGATATTCAAGAGCCAAAAAAAAAAAAATCCTCTCCAATATCTGTAGAAAAGTTAATTGTGTTTTCAGGTAACATCATATTTTCATTAAGACATATTCAGACATCATTTTCAGTCAGTTCATGGTGAATTTTCAGTGAGTTCAGGGAGAGTATCTATTGATGGCTCCTTTGAAAACGACATATATTACATTCTCTTTCTGGATTCTTCTTCTGGACTGGTTTACAAAACCAGGTGACTATTTAGTAATTCAGTGTCTGCTGTGAGAATGTTAGACTGTACTCAGAGGGAGTTAGACCTAAGACAGAGGGAGATCTAAATAAAACCAATGATAATGAGCTAAGTAATCACATCAACTTTTGCAAAAGACACTATACAACTGAGATGCAATTCCAATCTCATTAAGCAGGGAGTAGCTGGCCCACTGGGCATGGGGATGTTGGATTGTTGTCTGTTGAGAAACTGCTCTAAGTTGTCAAAATGGTGACTCTCTTCTAGGCCTCAGGATGGAGCCATTGTTTCACAATGAGTTTTCAAAGGCTAAATGGAAATTCTGAATCTGTGATATATAAATTTTTTCTATATGGGAAAGAGATGCCCAGTCCACTTTGATCTACCATAGATTCCTCAAGGTCTTCAAGATCAATCTAGCCAAATCTGAAGAAGAATTCTCCAGAGTTCGAGTACTATGTATACCAAGTCATTTTTCAGAACTGTAGTTCTCCCATCGATGTTCAATGGGCCCTAGCATTCAACAACATAATGACTCTTCTCTGAAATTGCAGTACTATTCATACTACAAGGAGCAGCTGAATAACTGATTGTCTCTGGGTTTAAAATGTTTTGACTACAAAGTCACTTAACTTGTTCGATGAAAGAAGTTAGTTAAGATCTGTAAGAAGTCAGGCAGTAGAGAAGGGGAACTGGAAATAACAACAGCTTACTAATACTATACGGATAGCGGCTGTGTAGACCCCATGAGAACAGCAAGCGAGTCAGCAATAATCACCTCTACTGGATGGCTTCCAATGACTCTGGAAGGCCATGTTAAGGCTACTTACCCTCCTGAGGAATGATTCGAAGAGTTACACTAAGACCCGCATCTTTAATGAGCTTAACAATATCTGCATGAGGCATGTTGATGATAGATTGGCCATTCACAGCTAATATCCGGTCTCCAACTTTTAGTTTAGCACAGCGATCAGCAGGGCTTCCATCAATAATACGGCCAATTTTATGTGGCACAGCTAAGAAGAAACCAACAATAATTGTTACTAGTGATACTAAAAAAAAAAAGTGATCTCCAAGTCCCATCTCATCAGTGAGACATCACTTGGGGACTTCTATATTTGTTTACAGAAATCTCAGTCTCCTTTTCTGAGTATCATTTAATGAATGATGCTAAAAACAGAATTTCAAACTTTACATGTCACGTAGTGAGCAATCTATCAATTTCAAACACAGAATTTATTGCCCTCAAGATTACATTCTAGTTCATACACACACACACACACACACACACACACACACACACACACAAAATGTAGCAAATATTAGTAATGTCATTCTCTCTTTACATTTCTTTCCTCTTGAGTGGAGTAAAGAAGAGATGAATGGATATTAAATGGTCAGTAGCTGGTGAACTGAGAAATAGTTATGAGAAATTTAATTTTTCTGACTTCACCTATCAAGATAAAGGTTAAAGGAGGCAGATGTCTAACTCAGTTTTTACTGAGCTCATCTCTGAGTAGTTTGGAAACTCTGCTAGGACTCAGTGTAGGTGTATGAGTGTGTGTTTTTTTCTTTTAGTGGCACAGAGAGTTATAAACTCCTCATAAGTCAAAGAAGCAAGATCATAGGATATAGAATTGTAAAGGACCCTAGAAACCATGTAGTCTAACACCTTCATTTTATCACAGAGGAATATCAAGGTCCAGGAAGGGTAAGGCTTTTGCTCAATGTCATAGAGTTGAAATTCAAACCTCTGCCCTCTGAAACAAATTTAGTATTCTTTCTACCACAGCTTCCCCTGGTTCATCTTCCCTTCCCTATTTTCCCCTTTCAGGAATTAGAGACCAGGAAGAAGGAAGAAGCAAGTTTTAGAAAATCAATGAGAGATGGCTGTTGGTTTATTCATGTTTTGGATAGACAGGGACTGAACTCATCTGTAAAAAGAGCTTAAAAACAAGTGTTTTGTTTCATGGTTATGTTTATTCTACACTCTCTGCAGGTTACTTATGTGACAGATAAAATCCTAACACTGGTTAAAAAAAATGGGGGGCATGGGGGAGAGGGATGGGGAATCAGCAAATTCACGAACCAGGGCTAATTTTTCTATGGTCTGGGATAATTTTTAGGATATGAAAATATTGATTCAACTCAAAACTCTGCTATAAGACATATGATATGTGAATATTAAAATATTTCCAGCTTATATATGGGACAGAGTAAATTTTAAAAAATAAGAATTTTATTTAAAATCATGATTACCATAGAATACTGGGATTAGAAGTTATGTAAGAGGTCACATAATCCAATTTATTTCAATATATTTGCTGATGGTTCCTCCTTGTGGACATTTAGTTGGTATTTAGTATAAAAATGTTATCTGGCATTTGGTATTAGCTGGTGTTCAGTCCTTATTCATGAACATACACATTTTCTTTCTTCCTACAAAATCTTCCCTCTGAGTTCAGTATCTACAGCTGGACATGCACATGCACGAATCCCTTCCAGACTAAGTATACAAGTTACCTCTTTTGGTGTTAACCTGTACAAAAGTCAGTATGACTGGATTAGCAGGAAGTAATGCTTACATAGTCGAAAAAGTGGCTTGATTGCTAGAGGATCAAACAGAGCAAAGTGCCCCCAAAAGTCAACACTGAGAGATCACTTCATTTTAGGTCAGCAAGATGGTATTTTTGTGATGAGAGCCTGAAATCCCAAGAGGCCAACTTTTGTTGGTGGTGTTTTTTCCTCCTGGCTTCAGTGGAAGCCAATTCAAGACAATTGCCCCTCACATAAGGTGGCCACGCTGATCTCCACCAATTAGGAACAAAACTCAAACCAATGGGCTTTGGGTTATGTTCAGGAAACACAATGCTAGGAATACAAAGACAAAAATGAAATAATCACCGTGTTCAGGAAGCTTACATTCTATGGGGGGAGGGAATACTAGTTACAAATAAGCAAATAGATAAGTGTGTACCAATTAACGTGCAGCTCATTGCTATAGCTACATTCTGTAGCACACCACCACAGAGCTGCGAGACCTCAGATGTGGCCAGAGCAAACTGCATGAACTCTTTCTCAGAATTCACTGGTTTGTGGGAGAGAATTCCGGGGAAGAAGAAAAAGAATGATGAATGGTATCCATTTTCTGTAACAGAGTAGGGGAAGGGCAGACATACCCTTCTAGGGTCCCCTGACTCATAGACATCTTGTTGTAGATGATGGTAGCCTGAAGCTGAGAACTGGACCCTTCACCCTGACCAAGAGCTAATGTGGAGTGAAGAGCAGTGAGAAAGAGTCTTCTTTTGTCTCTTCTTGCCTATTAAAGGTAGACTTCCCTCAAAGCTCATATTAAAATCACAGATGATCTCTTTTAAGTTCCCTTCTTTCAGTAGAGGGGCAAAATTTAGGAGAAACAGTTCTGCTGCCAGTCACAGGCAGCTGTTTCCTTACCAATGATTTGCTTCTCAATTGTTTACCATTATTGTTATTACTTATGAATCTGTTTCCTGCTTTAAATAAATGAAAAGAAGGTGGCTGCCAAATACTTGTCTGGTGTGATGAATGATGATAGTGAGTAGTAACTGAGAGAGGGAGAGCCTTTTGCTCTTGGAGAGAAAGATATGTAGTTCCCTATTCATAGTGAATTGTTTGGAACTGGGGATGGGGGGAGGAGCTTCTTGGGATCCCATGGGAGAAAGTGAATTAACAGATCGAAAAATCCATAGATCAAAGATTCTTAAACTGGTCTCTGTGAACTTGGATGCAAGAAGATTACATCTTTATTTTTCTAATCTTTGGATTTTTTTTATAATTCTATATATTTTTTCTTAATGCATCAAAAAACCAAACCAAAACAAAACCCTTTATTTTGAGGAGTCCATAAGCTTTTAGGGCAGGTAGGTGGCACAGTGGATAGAATGCTGGGCCTGGAGCCAGGAAGACCAGAGTTCAAATTCAGCCCAAGACAATTATTAGCTGTGTGACCTTGGGCAAGTCACTTACCCTTTTCCCCTCAGTTTTCTCATGTGTAAAGTGAGCTGGAGAAGGAAACGGCAGCCCACTTCTGTATCTTTGCCAAGAAATTCCCAAACGAGGTCCCGATGAGTCAGAAAAAACTGAACAACCATAACCACAGGCTTCACTAGACTCCCATTGTGGTTTATAACCCACAAAAAAGTAAGAGTCTTTGTCCTAGGCTGAAGCGTAAGCCACTGAAGGGAGAATAAGCCTGATGTAGGGAGAGGGCTAGGATCCAGATGCTAAAAGTGTTGAGGTAGAACACAGCTTAAACAACAATTTTCTAGCATCCAAACTCTTGATCTTGCCGGTGAGATGAATCAACGTGTATTTCTAGATACTGTACATACCTAGGAACTTTATTCCATATACTATCCATTCCTAGCAACTGCCTTTTAACTATGTGGACCCATTACAAGTGGCAACTGGTAGAGTTTAGTTCTAAGCATCTTCTTTACAGAGGGGACCTAGAGTTACCCTGTCTGACTTACATGAGGGAGCCTAGCACTTTGGGTCCATACCTGCTCTGTAGCTACATGTGGGGTCCTCTCCTTTATGTTAGAGTTAGAAGACTGTGTGTACCCCCTATATCTCATTTAGTCCACCTTCTCAGGGTGGATTTGTTAACAAAAGCCAAATAATTTCAAGAGGGAGAGGGTGCTAATAACTATGGGGAAGGAGAGCAGGACAGGAAATGCCTTAGATAAGTAGGAAGTGCTATCTGAGCTGGCTTGAAGGAAGCTCAGATTTCAATAAACCAGAAGTAAGCAAGCAGAAAATTCCAGAAAGACGAATATGTAGGCAAAGACACAGTGTGGGAGGGAGGGGTATGGGGATATTTTGTGCAGTGAATTGCTTTCATCCAATTTTACTGCCTTAGATAGTAGCATGAAAAAAGACAGGAGAGGTAAATGGGAGTCAGATTATAGAAGGCTTCAAAGGCCAGGCTGAGGATACTGCACTAGAGAAAAGAAGGAGTCCTTGAAAACACTGGAGGCATATATATATGTATGGTCAGATCTGGTTTTAGTGTAAGGTACTGCATGCCACATACCCATTACATTGAGGTTCTGATTCCAGCTCTGGTACTTAATCACTTATATGACCAGGGGTTAGTCATGTTACTGCTTGACCTCTTAGTTTCCTCATTTACAAAACGAAGGCATAAAATTAGTGTCTAAGATTTCTTCCTATTCTAAATCCTAGTTGTTATTGTTAGTCAAGTCTGACTCTGTGTGACCCCACGGACTATAGCAGACCAACACTCTCCATGGAGTGGTTTCCCGTTTCTTTCTCCAGTGGATAAAAGCAGAGGTTAAGTGACTTGCCCAGGGTCACACAACTAGTATGTATCCGAGGTTGGATTTGAACTCAGGTCTTTCAGTACTCCATTCACTGAGCCACATAGTTGACTCTACTCTAAATCCTATGATCTGTTTTACATTATCTATGCCTCTGAGGTGATTGTGTATAAAAACACAAATGATCAAAACACATAAACATAGACTGAATTCAGGAGTTTCCTAAATACCCTAAGATTACAGGTATAGGCTACTATTAGTCCCTGATCAAATGAACAAAGTTTCTTAGTCAGCATTCACTCAGATTACAGGTGATTGGCCATTGGATGAAGACAGCTGAACGGAGCTGGGAAGCTCCCAGTCCTCCCAGTGAGAGTCAGTAACAGCCCTGTGTGGTACAAAAGAGTAAACTGGTCTCATTCTCTGGGACTGTCAGTTTCAAGGCCTACTCTTGTCCTTTAATTTAATATTCTAGCTCAGGGAAGTGAGGAAGATTTTTATAAAAATGGAGAAAGAGAGGAGGAACCCATATTTACTAAGCCCTTATTATGTATCAAGTACTATGCTAAGTGCTTTACCAATATTACCTTGTGAGGTAGGAGTGATTATTATCCTCCTCCCACTTTTTTTTTTTACAGTTGAGACAACTGAGGCAGACAGAAGTTAAGTGACTTGCCCAGGGTCAAACAGCTAGTAACTGTATGAGGTCAAATTTGAATTTATGTCTTCCTAACTGCGGGCCCCGGGTTTTATCTCAGCTGAACCCAGGGGAAGATTAGTTGAAAAACCTTAATTCATCATAGTTCTTAGAAGTACAAATATACCTGTTAGCATTATTAGTACAATTTTGAGAATCTCTTAAAGAATCCATTAAGTGACTGTATATCTTCATGTCACTCTGACCCTTTCAACGATATGTCAATTTTATTAGGACATTTATACAATGTCCTATATAGCAAGAAACCAAGATTAATTGACTATGTGTTGTAAACCACAAGTTGAATTAGTCAAGGCAATATTGAGAAAAAAAAAACCAAACCCAAACACAGGCAACCAGTAAATGAAAGGTACTAGGATGGTATTATAATAGCCTTAATTGACATTTACTTTATTTTAGAAACAATATTTTAGAAAGTCTGGTACCTGAAGGATTTCAATTTGCATTAACCAAAATTTCCCTGCTCAGAGCAGTGTATCAAGTCTAGAGCAAGTCCTTAACGAGCGTGATGATCGGAGTAGATTCTTCCTCAACAAGTTAGAGCTTAATTTCCTCCTGTAATGAGGTTCCTTAAGGTCATGACATAAGTGCGTCTTGTGCATCTCTAATGCAATCACAAAGCAACAAAGGGGTGTTGACCTCGGTTGCCACTACTTATCCTTTTCAACCTTTCACAGAAATGCTCATTAGTTTTCTGAGAATAAGGACTGTCAGGTAACTGTCATAACTCAATCCACCATCACTCTAAGATTGTTCACCTCTCTAACCAGGCAAGAACAAGATATTAAGCCTGTATCCTGGTTTTACCGACTTAATGAAGCTCTGGGTACCTGGATGTTTGGGGAAAATAGACACCTTGACATAAGGGTTTGGACAAGAAGATTTTGGGGGGAAACAAACAGATATAACATGGCATGGTGTGTTAAATTTCCTTTCAGGCTCAAAAGCTGATGGGATGTGCTCTCTGACACTCAGGGTGGTTCAGTGTTAAAAGAAATCCAAAATGATTTTTGTTTTTGATTCCTTCCATGGAAAGAACCATAACATATGCCTCTGGAGTACATGCACACACACACACACACACACACGCGCGCGCGCGCATAAGGACATTTGTTTTTCAGTTGTACCTGATTCTTCATGACCCTGTGGACCATGACATGCCAGTGCTGTTCATGGGGTTGTCTTCATTTATTCATTTGTTTGTTTGTTTGTTTGTTTGTAGTGGGGAAGGCAGGGCAATAGGGGTTAAGTGACTTGCCCAAGGTCACATAGCTAGTAAGTGTTAAGTGTCTGAGGCTGCATTTGAACTCAGGTCCTCCTGACTCCAGGGCTGGTGCTCTATTCACTACGCCACCTAGCTGCCCCTACAAGGTTTTCTTGGTAAAGATACTAGAGTGGCTTGCCATTTCATTCTCTAGTGGATTAAGGAAAATAGAGGTTAAATGACCTGCCCAGGGTCACCTGGCTAGTATGTGTCTGAGGCTTCATATGAATTCAGGTCTTCTTGACTTAAGGTCCTGTGCTCTATTCACTGAGCTACCTATCTGCTTCACATACATATTTACACACACTATATATATATATACACACATAAATACACATACATACACACATATATATATACATATACATACATACATACATACATACATACATGTGTGAGTGTGTATGTATGTCCTTTGCAAGAGGGGTAAATTAACCTATGGCAGGAGGGGAAAGGGCAGTTCTTAAAGCACATATAGCTATTTCCTGCCTTGTTAAATTCAAAACGATTAAATGGAAACTTGGGCAGACCCTGTTTCCTGCCATGTATAATCTTGTGGCTGATCCATGTGATTCCAAACAACCTTCCAGCTGGGTATAGAGTAGGAAGAACTGTGGACTCAGTTGTTGCTGAGCCCTAACTGAATATGTGTACAAAAAGGGCCAACCACCTCTTCCCCACTTTCTTTCCCCTAAGGCTGTCAAGGAAGCAGGACTACCATGAGCTGCCACCTTCTCTCCCTTGGCGAGAGCTAGTTACAGAAGACAACCAGGTACCCAACCTTCCACCTGACTGTGGCAGCCAGGAGCACGTGGCTGCCTCCTTTCACTTGTGTGTGTTCTTTCTTGATCATAGGCTAACAAGTATTTTGAGATGGAAATATTTAGGTGACTAGAAGAATTGAGATGTTTCATCGTCATTCAGAGCTGAATGATCTAGGACAGGTACAAGGGTAGAGGCAAAATTGGAGCTCATGCTCTGCATCTGCCCAGACCTTGCAGTCACTAGCCCTACTACCTGGCTACATTTTGGTGGGTGAGGGACGTGGGCCTGAGTTTGACCCCAACTCTAACTGCTGATAGGACCTCTGGTGGGAGCTCTGGATCTTCTGCTGTCATTCCTCCATGTTGCCAATTCAAAGTAGTTCTACCTCCTTGCAGTCACAAAGGATTCATTGTTGTTGTTATTGTGTTTGTCCTTCATTTTTGAAAAGGACCATGGCATCAGGGAAATGATGACATGACTTGCATTTGACCTTGATTTGAGTGAGGGTGGGCTGTGCGAGGTCACCAGCCTTACTTTCTCCTCCTGATCCATCTGGGTCCAGTGGCCAGATGTAGATCAGGATCACTAGAGATGGCCAGGGATGCAATGGGAGACCCTGGTCCTTTTAGGCTAAGGCTTTTCCAGGTACTCACTCAGAGTGAGGTAATGCCCATTCAGTGAACGGGCCTCTTTAAGAAGTGAGTGAGGGGACGTCCCTTTTAATTAGAAAAAAGAAAAAAAATTAAGCTGGGAGGGGAAGACCCTCAGGGTTGCTGTTCCAAGTAGAAAGACCACTGGCACTGGAATCACAAGGACCCTAGTTCTAATCCAGCCTCAGACAAGTGACAGTCACAAAGGAAAGAGATCAAGGAAGGAGTGGGTGACCCCTTTTATATGCTTATCCACTTAATATCAGAAACCCCTAAGTCATCAGCTTTTCTTGCTCCTTAGTCAAATATAAAACTATTTTCATCACATAGAACAAGTCCCTCAGTCATACCTGGCTGGGAAGAGGGTCCCCTCAAGATTTCATGTAGCCGCTTAAACCAAAACCAGGCAGTGAATATCTGTGCATGCTTTAAGGCCAGTCCATTCCTATTCTCTGTCTCTCAGTCTCTCTCTCTCTCTCTCCATTTTCACACACACATACACACACACACACTACATGTATATGCAGATAGTCTAGAACTATGATTTCATTGGTGTGAACTACTACCACATATAAGCTGTCTGTATCAATGGAGTTCAACAACGCATCTGTTATCTATTGAGTACCGCCTGGAAGGAACTCAGAAATTAAGTGGCTGGAACAGATTTGGACAGCAGCTTTACATCTGAGATCCAACTTGAACCTGGGTGTCCCTGACGACAAGGTAAGTCCACTGCCCTCTTCGCCATGCTCCTTCTCTATAATATGGCCAGACCATGCCACCTCTCTGCTTAAGAAACCTTTGTAACTCCCTATTGCCCTCCTCCATTTGACATTTAAAGACTTTTCCAGCCTGGTTCTAGCCTACTTTCCCAAATGTATGTTCCTTTTCATGTATTCTATAATCCTTCCAAGCTAGCCAACTTGCTGTTATCACCATGACTCCTTTTCCCAATTCTGTGGGTTTGCATGGGCTCTTCCCGCAGGCCTGGAGCACACTCTCTCCTTACCTTTGTGTCTTGGAATACCTAGCTTCAGTCAAAATTCAATTCAAGTCTTTCTCCTTCCAAGAAGTCCTTTTTATTCTTCACAGCTGTTACTATTTTCCCCATTAAATTAATTTTCTTTTTTAGTTTGTATAGATTTTGTATCTTCTTATATGTATAAATGTTGATCTCCCGGATAGAACATAAACTCTCTGAGGGCAAGGACTGTAGCTTCTTTTTGTATCCCTGTTCCTTAACATATTGACACACATGCTTACTGATTATTATATTTTTGCAAAAAGCATCTAACACACTATGTAGAGCAGCTCACACCAGGGAAACAATGCTATGCTAGAATATTCTATGGATGAAATTGCTCTTTTGGATACTGCTCCATCTATTACTTATTTTTCCATATACATTAATGTAAACTCAACTAAAGTATGGAATTGTTGGACTAGATGGCCTACACCCAAATCCCGAGATTCTATGCTCTTATAACTTCACAGCTGCAAGGATCAGTGATGTCCCTTCTCTTTGGTTGTTGGTTTTTGGTGCTTAGATCTTGTTATGTGGTTGATTTGAACTATGAGAGCTGCCTTAACTCTGGTGTACACATCATGGAATGTGATAGTGTGAATCAATGACATCTTGTAAAGATTTGATTTTTTTCTTTTAGTGAAAAAGCATATGTTGCATAAAGATTGCGTGCTCAATACATTGTATTTGGTCCTTTGGAGGAGCGGGGAAAAAAATGCATAGCAGGGTCGTGGTCCTGGATTTCCTTGCTGACCATTAGAATTGATTCTTTGTGGGCTCCTGCAACCAGCAGAGTCCTGATACAAAATATTTTCAGGGCCTTCTTCCTTTCATACCTCTTATGGTGCTGCTTATTCTTTGTTCCATTTCTGAGACACAAAAATGTGGCATTAGATGACTCACATTTGACTTTAATTATGTCAGGATTAATAGAGTCTACAAGGAGGGCTTATACATGGATGGATGTGTTAGCAGAGAAGGGAATGCTGCACAGGTTACAGTCAAACTAATCGGTGAGGGAGGAGTACCATAAATGAAGAGGACAAACTCAAATATGAAATATGCTTCAAAGGCATCTACTGAAACTCTCATTAGCTTAGCCCCTTTGTGCTGTGCAAGGCTTTGGTTTTGGTTTTTGTGTCCTCCCCCTGCCCCCAGCATGTCATCAGTTTAGAGAGAAGCAAAAAAGACAGTCTGGGTCCAAATTTGCAAACGCATATAAAGAGAAATGATTTCATTTAAATTATTGTTGGATTTATTTTTGTTTAAAGAAAATCCTCAAGGGCAGCCTATCATTTGGATTTAAAGAGTCCTTTGTGACATCCATTTAACTCAATTATTGAGAATATGGGGTTATGGCTAAAGGTTTAAATCAGCACATATGTAGTGATCATTGATTATGTGTGTCACTGTGCTAACAATAATAAGGAGAATGAGGATGACAGCTAGCATTTATACCGTGCTTTGTGGTTTACAAATGCTGTACAGAGATCTCGTCCTCACAGCCACCCTGGGAGGTAGGCAATATTATTTCCCTAATTTTACAGATGAGAAAACTAAGGCAGAAAAAAATTAAGTGACTTGCCTAAGGTCACACAGATGGCAAGTGACTAATGTTGAACTGACACTCAGGGCTTCCTGATTCCAGCATTCTATCCAACTGTGCCACAAAGCTGAAAAGATACAGTCTTGGGACAGAAGGACCTTACTGTCATATTGAGGAGACAGGGTGCAAATCATGGTGTAGTGGAAAAAAAAAAAGGATTTGGACTTAGTGGAGACTTGGCTTTGAATTTTATCTCTGACATTTACTAGCAGTATGACCAGTATTGTACCTCTCAGGGCACCAATTTCCCAATATATTAAATGGGGAACAATAATAGGTGGGGGACTAGCTAGGTGGTATAAATGGATGGACTGCCATGTCCAAAGAGAGGAAGACCAGTTTAAATCCAGCCTCAGACACTTGCTAGCTGTGTGACCCTGGGCAAGTCACTTAACCCTGCTTCCCTTAGTTTCCTCATCTGTAAAATGATCTGGAGAAGGAAATGGCAAACCTCTCCAGTGTCTTTGCCACAAAAACCCCAAGTGGGGTCACAAAGAGTCAGACACAGTTGAAACAACTTAATAACAACAACAAAAACTGCATTTCCTACCTCACAGGGTTACTGTAAGAATCACAATGTCAAAGTATTCTAAATTTAGCATTGGAAGGGACTGTCGAGTTCGACTCTCCCAGTTTACAGATGAAGAAACTGAGGGTCAGAGAGGTGGTTATGTGGTACAGAGCATAGAATGTTGGACCCAGAATTCAAATCCTGTTTAGACACTTAGTACAAGATTTTGGATAAGTCCCTTGGTCTTTTTTCAGCCTCAGTTTCCTTATCTGTAAAATAGGCAAAATAATAGCACCTATCTCACAGAATTGTTGTAAAAAGCAAACATATGAAAAGGGTTGTTGCAAATCTCAAAGCACTTTACAAATGGCAGCTATCAACATGACTAAGTGATTTGTCCACTACCATCCTGCTAGGAGGACTGAATCCAGATCCTCCCGACTCCAAATCTGGTATATCAGCCATTACACCATGCTGATCAAATAAGATAACAGGCATAAAGTATTTTCCAAAGTTTAAAGAGCTACAAAATGTCCATCATGATTATGATCATGATTATTATATTATAATACTTTTATAATAATAATTTTATTATAATAGTTATCATAACTAAAAGGCAGAATATAAATGCCAAATCTGTAGGATGAACAAAAAGCACAATGGAGATTTAGAAAGAGAGCTCATTGTGGGCTCGGCAGGATTTAGATAAGGCAAGGGGTCAGCAAAGAAGACTGGGGAGTGTTTTATTAGACTTAAAGAGACATTTTAACTATAAAAACAAAAAGGCAGTGCTATGACTCCTCACTTGCTCTGAGCAAGATGGAGAGTAGTAAAGAGAAAGATGGTTTCATGGACTTAATCGACTTCACATTTTGATGGATCTGTGACCTCCCCAGAGCTGAGTATTCCTTCCCCTTTCTGAGATCACCACCCTTCCATGCCACCTGAGCCTGTCAGTTTTTTTTCTGCTATTCCGGCACAATCACTGCAGAAGTGGAAGGGGGCCATGTAAGACTGAGGGGAATTTTATATTTTCATCTGTTTCATGGATTGTCTTGGCACAAAAATTCATCCCTTGATTTGTGGTGTTGAATCTCTACTGCACTTAACAAGGGTGGCCCTTGGGCAGCAGTTACAACCCAGTCTGGGAATTGTACTTGAAATGATTCCAACTTGGAATGACCTGCCCAATACTTTGGCTCCCTGACATAGCCCTGGAGAGTCTCATGTCACTTCCATGCCATAATGTGACTCCAGAGGAGGCCTTTTGTGAAAGAAGATTGTCTTAGTTGCCTTGTAAAACGGCAGACATTTTGGTAGATGGACTTTATCTGGAATTGTTCCTGCTGCCGCTATTATTAATGTGGTCAGTCTGAGATCTGCTGTGAGACACGTCACGCTCAGCACAGATTTTTATGATGGAAGGAATATAGAAGGAATCAAAGGGCAGCTAGGTGGCACAGAGGATAAAGTGCCAGGCTTGAAATTAAGAAGACTCATCTTTCTGAGTTCAAGTCTAGCCAAAGACACTTATTAGCTGTGTGACCCTGGGCATGTCACTTAACTCTATTTGCCTCAGCTCCTTATCTGTAAAATAGTTGGAGAAAGAAATGGCAAACCACTCCAGTATCTTTGCTGAGAAAACCCTAGATGGCATCACAAGGAATCTGACATGACTAAAATGACTCAGCAACAAAAGAGGGATCTAAAACACTATCAAAATAGTGAAAAACATTTCATTAGCAAACTATTTTTGGTAAACCAAATGAAGATGCATAATTTAAAAAATACATATTCTTGAGCTTAACTTCTAATTCCAGCACATAGAACAATGTGTAGCATGTAAGAAGCCCTTAATAAACACTTGCTGATTGCCATGTTGTGAAGCATATTGATGAAAAGTGACTGATTTTTCTACCTCTCTTTTTTTGATTGACAGGGTGAATCCTATTTTGATCTACATACTTATGTGAACGTCATTCAATCAATAAGCATTTATTTATTAAGCACCTGGCACTGTGCTAAGTGCTGGCGATACAAAGAAGGCACATACATGGCTCCTGCCCTCAAGGAGCTTACATTCTAACGGGAGAGACAACACTCAAGAATTATACAGATACAAGGGCAAATTGGAGATAATCACAGAGGAAAGACCCTAGTAGTATGGGGTAAGGATTGGGGGAGAGACTGAGAGAGGCCTTCTGAAGAAATTAGTATTTGAGCTGAGTCTGGAAGGAAGCCAACCTAGAGGTGGTGGTAAGGAGGGAGGGCATTGTAGGAATGGGGTACTGATAGTGAAAAGTCATTATGTCAGACGAATCATATTCAAAGCAATAATTTTTGGTTGCCAAGGTCAGGATGATGTAAAAAAAAACAAAAAAAACAAAAACACAACAACCATACAGTCCCTTTCAAAATTTTGTGGTTTAAAAAAATTTTAAAAATTTCAAACAGAGTGGTTTCGCTCCTCTTCCCCCCCCCCCCCGCCCCATTCCAGAGCAGGAAGATGCTTCATTTCGTGGAATTCATTAGTAGTTGATGATATTTAGTTTCTTAGAACAGAAAGGAGAAAGTTTTCCCTAAAATTTGTAGCCAAACAAGTTGAAAGATTTTTTTTTTGAAAAGCAGCTGGTATTTTGCCTACATTTTTATGAGGGGCAGCAGATTTAACAATATACTAATTTGGGACTGAACTGGTCAGTTATTCTCCACTATGTGCTTTGTACTGAGCATATGATCAGCTGTGAGGATGGAAAGAGATGCTCTCTAGTTGAATTTGTTTTCAGTAGAAACTACCAGGCTGCAGAACATTAGCAATGATTTGTGTTGAAGAGGCGGTGTAGAAGATATTACTCTGGCAATGTATGACTGGAAAATAAGGTGGGCTGGTCATGTATTAAGATAAGAGATAAATGGCTTCACTGGGATACATGAAATGTCCAAAGTTCTAGAAGAAGGCCATTAGGCAGATACTCTATCAAGGATGTACAGAGATGTCAGATAACAAGTACACAAGATGAGAAGGGTATATATAAATAGATTGTGATCTGCCCTAGGGGGAGGTGTACCCACATTAATGAGGTCACCGAGTAATGTGGGATCCTTAAGTTGTGTCTACATTATCAAACTGATTTGACTATTTGGACTGACTTGACTGGTTATACACATTCAGCCTTAGGGTGCTTTCACTTTGGAAAAGCATTTTGTTTCTAATATCTGCAATGGAAAATGGATAAAATAATATGCTCTAAGTGCCCAGGAAAAAAAAAAGCACTGAAAGAGAAAGAAGTGAGGGGAAAGACAAAAGCATTTCCTTTTCTAGTTTTGGTGCCAGATTCAATTTATTAGCAATTATCCATTTCTGTTTCCCCAGGTAAGGATGAATACCTAATTGAAGATCAGAGAATAAGCACTTTTTGTAAAGTGTGTTCTTACTCAAGTCCTTCGTTCTTTAAATATCATTCTAAGCAGTTTAAAAGTCCTTTGTTTTAATTTTTTCTGTTACTTCTGTTACTGTGGATAACCTGTTATGATGTATTAATTATAATAGCTCGTATTTAGACAGTACTTCAGGTTTTCCAAAGTGCTTTATATATATGATCTCACTTTATCCTCACCACAACCTGGGAGGGAGGTGCTGCTATTTATCCTTATTTAATAGGTGAAGACACTGAGGCAGGCAAATCACTGTTAGCAACTAATGAATCACACTAATAAAGGGAAGAAAACTGAATAGACGTTGACTACGAAGTGAGAGGTGGTCATGCAGAAAATATCAATATATATAAATATACTTATTATTATTATTTAGATGGAAAGGAAGCATAGAAAAACCACTGAGCTTGAAGTTAGAACTGTGTTCAAGTTCTCCTTCTGTGGTTTAGCAGCAGTATAGTCTTTGACAACTCACTATACTGAGCCTCAATCTCCTCATCTGAAAAATGTGGACAATAATATTGTTACTAGTTATCTTACTGAGATGTTGTAAGGAAAAAGTTCTATAAACCTCAAGGCACCATGTATAAATGAATTATTATGTGTCTACCATTTAGGCATCAAAGCACTTTTCCTACACTGTCTCATTTATTTATTGCAACTATGTGAGGTGAGGCGTTCAAGAATTGTCCATCTTGTTTCGTAGATAAGGACCTGAAGTTCAGAGAGGGAAAGTAATTTGCCCCAAATCACACAGTCAGTCAGTGGTGGTGGAGCTGGAACAGGAACAAATGTCTCCTATTGTCAAGCCCAAGGCTCCTTCCATTGCACCACGGCAGTATTTTCTAGTTTCTAGAGGCCTTTAGAAAAATGAAGCAACATTACTTATAATAACCAATATTTTAGTGCCCAGGTGACAAATTTACTATATTTTGGGGAAAATTGTCAAATAACTCACATAAGAGCTCTGAAAAGACTTCTATTGATATTTGCCTGCTGTGCCCCTGACAGATAAAACTATCAAGAACAGCTGATTTTTCAAAGCTACACTTTTCCAGAAAATGTGATAAAAATGCAGTTCATAGCTAAACACCCCAGTTACTCGGGTTAACAAAGTTCAATAAAACCTACATTTTCTTTCTTCCTTCTCTTTTTTCTATTTTTTTAAACACGGTAGTGTTTTCAGGACCAACGGTGTACTTGGCTCTGAGTAATTTCTCAGCAGGCTGGGTTGAAGTGGTTGATAGTTACAAGCAGGTGTTGCTGACAAGCCCCGTTCCTCATTTTTACAGATGCGGTGTGTTCCATCTCTGTCATATCCTTTTCTTTTTTATAGCTGCTGAGATTGTGTTTTGTAAAAAGTCATTTGGCTATCTTCACACATTTTCCCTTTTACAATAGCTAAATGTCAAAAGCAGTCAGGTGCAGTATCAAGCTTCCATTGTACCTCCTAAGCCCTCTGGTGGATAATAACTTCTTTCGATATTTTCTTAATGTAAATGGAAACAGATACTAAACCAGGCAAATGATCCCTCCTGAGCCAGCTGTCCTTTTCAATGTGTTATCCAGAAGATTGCATGAATATTCATTGGATCTTCTGTTCTCCACAGAAGCCAAAGTTTTGGTTCAACTACCAGGGCATCTATCAGGTTTTAATTTGGAATAATGTGATTCTGTGTTGTTGAATGAAGTTCAACATGTGATACCCCTAAAGGAAGGCTATGAGGGCATAGGAGAGCTGTAGTGTGTTCTGGGACAGAGTTTTAGTGTGACCTTTGATTGGCTGGATTAATGTGTCGCAGTTTCTTTAGTCACAAAATTAGATTATTAATGTTTACATTTTACTGACCTCACAGAAGCATTGTGCAGACTAATCTGAAAATATAAACAAATTTCATGAGGGGTAAGGGGAGGGAAATCTTTGTAATGCAAATACAACACTATGTTTTCTCAATGATGTTATATTAAGAAGTCTGGTGACTAGGGGTATCATATGGGAAATTTTTATTATTGTTGTTCAGGTTTTCTTTCAGTTGTGTCCAACTCGCTGTTACTCCATTTGGGGGTTTTCTTGGCAAAGAAACTGGGTTTTCCATTTTCTCTTTCACTTCTTTTACAGATGAGGAAACTAAGATAAATAGGGTTAAGTGACTTTCCCAAGATCACACAGCTAGTAAGTGTCTGAGGCCAGATCTGAACTCATTGAGATGAGTCTTCTGGACTCCAGGCTCAGCACTGTATCCACTGCACCACCTAGTGGCCATATAGGAAGTGCCATACATTAAATATAGACCTAACTACCCTTTTTTTCATCACTGTCACTGACTTTCCAAATCAAGTTCTATCTCCCTGATCCTCACTCCCCCTCAATATGTTGTCCCCATTTATTAGTATGTAAGCTCCTTGAGAACAGAGATTGTCTTTCATTTCTTACCTTCAGCATTTAGCACAGGAGTTATCATAGAGTGACTGTTTAGTAAATATTTTCATTCATTCATCACAAAATACTCTTTATTCTGCCAAGAAAAGAAGCAACATGCAACAGTACTTGAGAAGTACTGTGGTATAATGGAGTGATATACTTTGAGTTAGGAAGACCTAAGTTCAAATCCTACCTCAGATAAGTACTTTTGCAATCCTAGATAAGTTATTTAATGTCTCTATGACTTAGTTTTCTCATCTATAAAATGAGCAGATGGAACTTGATGGTCTTTGAAGTTACTTCCAGATATAAATCCATGACTCCCATCTCAGACACTTGCTAGTTGTATAACTCTGAGGGCATCAATCACTTAGAATCACTGAGACTTTTCTCATCTATAAAATTGAGATAAGAGCACCTACCTCACTGCATTGTTAGGAAGGTCAAATGAGATAATGTATGTAAAGCAATTTATACTCAGAAGAAATCACCAAGGTAGTGAATAACATGGTCTTTGGCATGGGTGCTGTGGTAACCCTGTGGGTTTTCATGATCATAGGATGCCCAGGAGATGCTACTGGCAGAGAAAGAATTGGAAGGTGAGCCAGAAAGCAACTACCAGGAAGAGGAATCAGAGGAAATATTCTGAAAGGAAGAGAACATAGATACTTTGAAGGCAAAGAAATGAATGTGGCAATAATTGGGAAAAGAATGAAAGACGGATACTAGATTAAGTCATATGGTAAAACTGGCCCCTGATATTTTCACTTCTTAAAGGTACTCTCCTTGGCAAATAGATACTGGGCACTACTTTTTAAAAAAAAAAACTTAATTTCTTCCCAAATTCATGTAAAAACAATTTTTAATATTTGGTTTTTTTAAATCTTGAATTCTAAATTCTCTCTCTCCCTCACTCTCTTTCTTCCCCTCTCCCTGAGATGGCAAGCAATTTGATATAAATTATATGTGTGCAATCATTGGACACTACTGTGGAAGAGGTAAAAAAAAAAAAAAACAAAACCAAAACCAAGAACAGTGGATCTTGGTGCCCAAATTGTCACCATTGCAGGGCCACAGTAATGCTTGGTTGTAGGTACACAGCTGAGGCTTCCCTTGCTGGGTTTGTATTGGAAAGAAAAATGTATTGGATCAGAAAGATGAGAATTGAATACTGGTCCTTTTTCTGTCAGGAGCTATGTGACCTTGGACAAGTTAATCAACCTTTCTCAGCCTCAGTGTCTCCATCTAAAATGAAGGGGACAGACTATACCTCCAAAGCATAAGATTCAAATTTACTCTGCTGGAAGAGAGTGGTGCTGTTCATTTACCCATTCACCAGCCCCAGAACGCCAGGTGTGGTTCAATCTAATCACAGCAAGGGTGTGGACTTGGGTGGCTGCCAGATCTTGATTTTAAGGCCCTTTGCAAAGCTTATCTTTATGTAAACGAGTTGGAGCTGAAAGCTGTGCCTGGCAACTTTCCTTTCTGTCACTTGGAGCCAGGAGTTACAAATACTAACAGAAAACTTGGCTGCAGTATTTGATAGTAGCTTAACATCACCAGGGGCCTACAGGAAGGGGAGATATTTTTTATCCTGTAATCTGCTTGGAAAGTAAAATCAACTGCCTGGTGGGGAGCAAGATGCCATATTCCTTTTCTATCTCACCTTCACCCCATGACTTTATGAATAGTATTTATGCCAGGGATTAAAATCTTTTAAAAATAATAGCAGTCATTTATAGTGCTTTAAGTTTTACAAAGTGCTTTATGTGCTACAAGTATTTTACAGCTGAGGAGGCTGAGGCTTAGAGCAATTACATAACTTGTCCATAACTCCACATTAAATGGAAGAAGAATTTGAACTCCAGTCTGTGGGACTTCATGTCCATCACTATGTCCATTATGTCATGTAGCCTCCCATATTCCTACCTAATTGATTCTAAGATACCACGTCTAGTGCAATGAACATTATTAGATATTATCAGTAATAATTATAACTAACATTACTAATAATTCTTTGAGATATCTATGGTACCACCTATCCACGTGACAGATTAGAACATGAGCTAAAGGAAAATGAGCGCTTTTGAAAATAGACTCAATCTTCACTCTGATAGTTGCTTATCAGAGACTCAAACTTCAGGCATTTTTTTGTTTTTGTGGCACAGTCAACCCCATTCTATCCTGGAGAATTATAATACAGCCAACATCTGAATGAAAACTGATGAGCCTGTGGACTGGACTCATTCTTCAGTCTTTGGTCATTCTAGTACTGAGCAAACCTTTGGGAAGTGGTAATTATCAAAACAATCTGGTACTGGCTAAGAAACAGAGTGGTAGATGAGTGGCATAGATTAGGTACACAATACATATAGGAAATGATCATAGTAACCTAGTGTTTTAAACCCAAAGATCCAAGATTTTGGGAAAAGAATTCACTATTTAACAAAAGTTGCTGGGAAAACTGGAAAGCAGTTTGGAAGAAAGTAGATATAGAATCACAACTCACACCATATATTAACCAAATGTCAAAATGGATACATGATTTAGAACCTTGCAAGACTTACATGAACTGATGCAAAGTGAAATGAGTAGAACCAGGAGAACAATGTACACAGTAATAGCAATACTGTGTGAGGATCAACTGGGAATGACTTAGCTATTCTATGCAATAGAAACAATTCCAAAGGACCTATGATGAAAAATGCTATTCACCTCCAGAGAAAGGATGAATGGAGTCCAAATGCAGATTGAAGCATACTTAAAATTTTTTTCTTTATTATTATTGTTATTTTTTTGGTCTCCATTTTCTTTTGCAACATGGCTAATATGGAAATATTTTGTATGACTGAATGTGTATAATCTATATCTGATCACTTGCCTTCTCAAGGATGAGAGAGATGGGAGGAGGGAGGAAGAGAATTTGGAACTCAAAATAAAAAAAATATCTACAGGTTTACATGTGATTGAGAAAAGAAAATGTAAAAAAGAAATTACACTATGTCTGAAAATAATTTGTGTATGAACCCAAGTCTTATTAAACTGGAAAATTATCAATGGTAGAAGGAATAAATAAAAATATTTTTAACAGAGGTTGGGTAGGGTAGGCAGGAGTATTAGATTTTTTTAAAAAACTAATTTTTTTTTTACAAATTCATTCAATTTATAACTCATCTAATCTTTGTTATATAGATTTAATTTTCTTTCTCTTACAACTTTACAAATTCTTGTTATTAATGACTTGTTTTATATTTCAGTCTTAGTAAAACAAGTCAACAATAAGCCTGGTTTCCATTTTTAAAGGTTATCATAGTTTTAAAAATCTCAAATATTTTCTAATATTATATTATAGGTAATTTTTTTTTTGTTTCAAGACTACTACATCAAAAGATATAAGAAGAAGACTCTAAAATCTTCAAGCGTACAAGCCCCAGGGTATCATACTCAACATTGGTGAAAAAGTGGATTATAACAGAAATATAGCATTTTTAAAGATAGTATAGAAATATCATATTTTTAAAAGGAGAAAAATTGTAAATTTTCAACTTGGAAAAGCACCAGTCTCCAGTAGTGCTTAAAATTTCTCTTGAATACTACAGATGGAGTATATAAAACATGATACTTGCATTTAGTCCTCACTATAAGCAGACACATTTTTGGATCTCTTCTACCTAGGGCAACACAATTACGAACACCAGAATTTCTTCTACTTTCTCACATACAACAGTTTTAAGAGGGGGAAAATAGTGTTAACTTGGCATTCCAACACAAAACGGACTATTAAAAAAACGTGTCTTCTGGAGCAGTTAATTTTAAGCTATGAATTTTCCCCAACTAATTGGGACGGTGATAGCAAGTTTGTTGATATAGTGGTAAAGTTTACATATGATTGGAAGTTCTCACTTGTGCTACAATTTAAAAAAATTAATTAATTTATTTACTTTTAGTTTACAACATTCAGTTCCACAATCCCTTGAGGTACAAATTTTCTCCCCTACCCTTTTCTCCCCCCCCACCCTGCCATGATGGCGCGCAATCAAATATAGGATCTACAAATACCTTCATATTAAACATTAGTCGGGTAATAAAGGATTATAACCAATGGAATGAACAATGGATAAGAGGAAACAGAACAAACAAGAAAAAGAGAGAGAGCAAGTAGTTTGCTTCAATCTGCATTCAGACTCTGCAGTTCTTTCTCGGAATGTGGATATCTCTTTCCATCATGAGTCTTTTGGAGTTGTCTTATTAACCTTACATTGCTGAGAGGAGCCCTGTCTATCAAAGTTAGTCGTCACACTTACATTATGTCTGTAATCGTGTACACATTTCTCCTGGTTCTGCTCTTCACACTCAGCATCAGTTTATATAAGTCTCTCCAGGTTATTATGAAGTCTGTCTGCTCCTTATTTCTTATAGCATGATGGTATTCCATTACATTCATATACCACAACTTGTTTAGCCATTCCCCAATTGAAGGGCATCCCCTTGATTTCCAATTCTTTGCCACCACAAAAAGAGCTGCTATAAATATTTTTGTACATACTTCCCACTTCTATGATC
The DNA here is from genome assembly GCA_028627135.1 of Pseudochirops cupreus. Classification (NCBI taxonomy): domain Eukaryota; kingdom Metazoa; phylum Chordata; class Mammalia; order Diprotodontia; family Pseudocheiridae; genus Pseudochirops; species Pseudochirops cupreus. The sequence continues at coordinate 464,996,584 of CM053581.1, read as the reverse complement.
TCTTTGGGATACAACCCTAGAAGTGGTATTGCTGGGTCAAAGGGTATGTTGTGCTACAATTTTATCTCTCCTACTTTTTGAGTAACAAGGCATTGCAGGACCTTAGCCCAGAGGAAAGGTTTGGGCCTTACAGATCTACAAATTTTTAACAGAGTAGAAAAGCTGAAGTGTAAAAAGCCATCTACCTTCCTTTACTGCCTGTGGATTCTCTCAACATGATAACAAAAACAAAACAATAAAGCAACAACAAAACTAACCAAAAACCTTCCTACAATGTGATTCTCTGGGGGGAGAAACTTATGATTTATGTGCTACATTCAAACAGTATGAAAAGCGCCCCTGAATCTTTCTTTCAATGAATCGTTAAAATGCATAGGTTTTCTTTAGGTTGCTTTGTTTTCTCTTCTCCAGGATAACTAAGAGTCACAGAGCTTCCTCTGAGGCTCCTTCTCACAGTTTAATGAGTTTTAGTTGAGATTGGGTTTCAGAACTCAGAAAAGAAAATGTCCGTATTTTTCTTCTCCAACTCCAGTGTTCAAAAAGCAGAAAATTCTGACTTTTACACACCTTATTTTTTTTTCCTATTTCTTTCATGTTTACTTAGACAAATTGATATAAGTTTGAGAACAATTAGTGATGTAAAAGATTATGAAAATCAAAAGAACTTGATACTTCCTATTTATTTTGATCTCATTAACAACATTTGATACTCTGAAGAAAAAATGGCTGCTCACTCATGTCTACACTCTGTCCAGACTCCTCTGCTTCTCCTGTGTTGCCAGTGACCTTGATGCCTTGTATCTTTTTGTTTCTAGCCCTTTCCCAGCTTTCAACCTCCTTTCCCCCTGGCCTTTATTTGTTGTTATTTCCCTATTAGAATGACTAGAATTTAAGCTTCTTGCTGGTAGGAACTGGCTTACTTGCTACTTTTTATTATTCCCAGCATTGGCCCAGTGACCAGCACATAATAGGTGCTTACTACATGGGCAATCTGTTTATCAATAATGGTACATCAAAATCTTATCTTTGGGAATGATATAATTAATTCATGTAGATATTGAAAAGGATAAATAATTGGAGATAACTCTTTTTTCTAAGGATCTTAGCATACTTCCCAAACATTCCCATTAGGAATGATATAATTACTGCTAGGGTCTTCTCACAAATTATGCAAAACCATAATGGTTCCATAAACTCTTTTTCTAGGCTCCAGAATGAATTTATTCAGAAAGTAGCTTAAGGAAGACTTTCTAGAAACTCAGGAGTCCCACAGGAGGTAGAGAGACTAGGCACCCTGTCCCTGATTATAGGTAGCCACATGAGAGAGTGTTTAATTCCTACTTCTGCTTTCCTAAAGCAATGTATGATGGGATGCTACTGTAGAATATTGAGTCTGCCCACTGAATCATTTGCACAGTATGAGGACAACAGATAGGGACATCTATATTCTAGGACATTTCTCTAGTTCCACTTTATTATTGCACCATTTCTCATGCTGTGAGAGAACTAGCTTGTACACAATTCCTTCCTAAGTGATCACCTGCTGTTTTGTACATTTTCACAGATATGTCTTACTGTCTTTTGGGAATGAAGAAGAAACTACAGCATGATTTAGGTCTAGAAGGCTTAGAGGATCCTAACTCTCGAGCAGGATATGCTTCTTTTTCCCACTGTGGATGAATGTATCATTATGATTGAATCAAATCAGATCAAACTAAAAACCATTTATTGAATACCTGCTGTGTGAAAGGCACTGCCCTGGGGGGTCATAGAAGATAGAAACAAGTAGCCCTGGTAACAGGATGTTAGACGTTGTAGTGGATAAAGTGATAGACTTCAAGTGAGTGAGACATCAGTTTGAATCCTGTCTGACCATGAGCAAGTCACTTTAGCCCCTTTCAGCTTCAGTTTCTTCATCTGTAAAATGGGGATAAGAAAGGTACTACCATATGGGGTTATTTGTAAAGCACTTTACAGACCTTAAAGTCATAGGTAAGTGCTAGCTGTCATAATAACGGTCATCATCATTATTACTGTTAGATGTAGAGGAATTTATCACCTATTAAGGAAGTCAAGATACATCTGTATGAAGAATTAAGTAACAATGAAGAAATTAAATAGTAGGCCATGGTGATGATAAAAATGTCATCATACAGATCATTTCCCCTTTTTTCTTAGACTATTGGAATATTCTCCTCATTGGCTTTCCCATCTTCAAATATCTCTCCTTTCCACCCAACCTCTTTATCATTACTCTAGCAATTTTTCTAATGTTCTAGTCTGTTCATGTTAATGCTACACTAAAAAACCTTCAATGGCTTTTTATTGCCTACTAAGTCAAGTCCAGCTCCTAACTCCGGTACCGAAGACCTTCCCCAACCTAGCTGTAACCTACTTGTCCAGTCTTGTCTCATACTGCTCCATTTCAGCTGTTACACACTCCAGACAAATTGCTCTGTTCTCCCTCTCTGTCCTTGTTCTGCCCTCTCTTGTCTCTATGTGCCTCCTTATGTAATTCTCCATTCCTAAAATATCTTTCCATCTCCCCTTTCCCTAACTCTTTTTGTTGAAAGTCACCCATTCTACCATACCCTCCTTCATAAATTAGCTCCGGGTACTAAATTTATTTGTTTAATTGAACTGAATGGAGGACAAAACAGTACAATCCATTTGGTGAAATGGTGTGAGCCAAATCACAGAGGAGGGAAAGTACAAGGCACATAGTGCACAGTTTGGCTGGAGTGGAAAGTTCAGGAATACAACATTTTGAAGGTCAATCTGGAAGGGGAGGTTGAGGCCACAGGGAAGAACACACTGAATCTCAGAAGAAGTCTAGATAGGCCATGTAGAGTCATTAAAATTTTTTTTTAATTGGGAAGTAATGAAGTGATAGGAAGCAATAATTAATAAGGCTAAATAATATTTGGCGAGTGACCACCTGCTCCAGGCACTTTGCTAGGTGCCTTAGCTCACATGAGATAGAAAAATTATAGCCATAACTTGGCATTTCTGGTTCCCTTTACCTTTTCTAAGACCTCCCCCTTCGTAGAGGTTAATTTATTTTTTATACTTTCCTCATTTGTTCATTCTTTTAAAAACTCTAATATTTTCTCTAAGTATGTATAGTTAATGCAATTCTGTTTTTATGGGGATTAAGCCAATGATCAAAAACAGTTAGTTGTCTTTTCTCCCCCTGTATGGTTTCAGTGAGTTATATTTATTTTAATATCAACTTCTCTAGAGTTATGTGTGTTCCCCATGCCTGTTTTTCCTCTTCTGATTTTAAAGCACACTCACAGGCTGTGTGAGTGATACCGACTAAAAATGAACTACAGGTGAGCTGCTGTAGTTTAACTTAAGCAATGAGCAAATGTACTTTGTCATTTGTCATTGTAGAAATTCTAGGCAGGGGTTCCCTTGTAAGTTTGAGGCTATGTTACAATGCTGGTAAAAGTGTGGGAAGAAGCTTTTGTTAATAAGTGAGGAAAAATGCAAGTGGTTAATATCAGCTCTTCTGTGCTGCTTCCTTGATGGATTGGGGGAAGATATATAATACATGTATATATTGTATATGCATGTATATAGAGATAACAAACATGTATATATATGTCTATATAAAATACAAATATGTATATATACATACATGCACAAACACATATGTGTATATATAAATAATGTAGCTCTTGATCTGTTATTTTACTAATATGGCAGTAATTCCAGTGAGGAACATCTCTCCTCCTGTGCATGTCAGTGACCCTTCTGTAACTTATTATCTTAGAGACTTGAAGGCATTTAGAAACTAAGTGATTTCCCTGTGGCCACATAGGCAGGACTTAAGATCCTTTTGATTCCAAGGCCAGCTATAATGTTATCACATCAGCCTGATAGAACCATATAATGTAGACTAGGAAGAGACCTTAGAGCCCAGGATATATAACCACCTTAAAAATTTTTTTCTAATAGATGAGGAAACTGAGTGTTAGAGAGGAAAAATGATCTGCCCAAAGGCACATAGTTACTAGGTTCTAGACTTGCGGTTCTAGACTCCCTTATATATATTTTCATATACCATGCATTACCCATGTTTTAAGAAGTTCTATACCAAACCCAACTGATTAATCACATCATACAGTATAGCCAGAGGCAGTTAGGTGATGTAGTGAATACAGACTTGGACCTGGAGTCATAAGGACCAGAATTCAAATGCAGCCTCAAACACTTAAAAGCTTAGTGACCCTGGGCAAGTCATCTCAGTTTCCTCATCTGTAAAATGGATGTAATAATAACACCTACCTCCCAGGGTTGTTATGAGGGCAACATGAAATAATATTGATAAAGAGCTTAGCACAGTGCCTGGCACATAGTAGCCATATTCATAAATGCTTTTTCCTTTCCTTCTTTCCTCTCTCTCCCTCCCAAACAAAATCTTTCCCAACAAGTGATCACCAAGGCTCTACTTGAACATCCACAGTGCTAGCAAGCTCATCACATCCTGAGGCAACTTACTCTGCTTTGAGGCAACTCTAATGGTGAGGAAGTTTTTGCTTGTATCAAAGTTAAATCTGTTCTAGGGCAATTTCCAGCCAATACTTCTAATTCTGCCTTCTGCGTCCAAGTAAAACTAGTAATCCCACTTCTGATAGACAGTTCTTCATATATTTAAAGAATGAAAAAAGACCCAGATGAAGTCTTCTGTAGTAAATATCCCCAATTCCTTCAACTAATCCCCATCTCTCCCCATTCAGCTTGCAAATTTCCTTCCTAAGATGCAGGATCCAGAAAAGAACACAACATTCCAGAAATGGCTGAATGGTTGCTAAGATTTTGTTAAAGCACACAGAGGTGACATTAGCTTTTCTTTTGCCTCCATGTCATGCTGTTGATTTCTATTAAATTTTAAGTTAATTAACACTCCTCCCCCTCCAAGATCTGTTTACAAGATGAGCTGGTGCTTAGCTATGCCCCACCTTTCATCCTGAGCTTGCACATTTGACATCCGGAGCCCCAGTATAGCATTTGACATTTACTCAAATGGATCTGTGACCTCTGCTG
>CM053581.1:464951532-464986532 GCA_028627135.1 Pseudochirops cupreus | reverse complement strand
ACTTGCTCAAATACAACTACTCTATGATGGAATATACAAGTATAAGGAGGAGACAATGAAATCAATTAACATGCATTTATTAAATGCCTACTATGTGCAAGGCACTATGCTAGGTATTAGAGATATAAATACAGTGAGAGGAACAATCCCTACTCCCAAAGAGTTTACATTTGGATGGGAGATACAATGACACATGCATACGCACACGCACACATGATGTATGTAAGTACATATATACATATATGTACATAAAGAATAAATATAAAGACATTGAACAAAAGATAGTTTGGAAAGGAGGGAATCAGGAAAGCCCTCACATGGCTGGATGGTGGTGCCTGAGTTGTATCTTGAAGGAATCTGTAAGGCAGAGGTTGGAGACGGAGCATTCTAGATAGGAGGAATGTCCAGTGCAAAGGATAGGAAACAGAAAGTCAAAGTGAGCAACAAGCAAGAAGGGCAGTCTGGCTCGACTGCAGAATGTGGGAGGGTAAAAATGTTTATTGAGATTGGAAAGAAAGGTTGAGACCAGACTGTGAAGACCTTTAAAAATTAAGGAAGAGAATTAAAAATTAAGTCAGAAAAGGAGAAGGAGGAGGAGAAGATGATGAAGATGATGATACTGAGGAGGTAAATGTACTGCAGGAAACCAGAGATGTCAAGAGGGATAAGATCTTGTACTGCCTCATGCCAAAGGACAGGTTACACAGGTAAGACAGTGTAAAAATATTTCCTGGCCAACCACAACCAAAAAGAAAAAAAAAATGGAGTCCTCAGTAATCTATCTGAAGACCAAGGAGAGTGATCTGGAGCATGTACAAGGTGTCCCAAAATTATTTAAACTATTAAAGCTTAAAACTGCATGAAGACTTTTGGGGAAGTCTTAAAACTGGCTTAATATTTTGAAGTCTTTATAACCATAACAATAACAGGGTGAACAACAATCATAACATTCATAGATAGATAGCACTTTAAGATTTGAAAATTGTTTCATATGCATTGCTTCTTTTGATTGTTACAACAACCTGGTGAGGGAAAAAAACCTATGTGATTATCCCCATTTTGAAGATCCTACTATATCATACCTTCTCTGTTTCTCTTCTCCCTCCCTCTCTCTCTAAATATATATTTTAATGTTTATATACACCCACTGTATCATTGACCCCTACAGAAACAAGAATAATGTATTAATAAGCTCTGCTGTGGAATTCCTCTTTTGCTGGTAAACAACATGTTTTAACAATGTGTGTGCTGTTTTTGCAAAGGAAAGAACAAGGATCATAAAGCCAGAAAAATCTGTATCTGAATTCTAGCTCTTATTTGCAATGGGGCTATGGGCAAGGTAAATAAACCTTTCTGGGCCTCAGTTACCTCATCTGTAAAATGGTGATCGTGATATTTGTATTATCTATTTCAGTCAGTTAATAAAACATTTATTAAATGACTACTATGGGCCACACACTGTGCTAAGCATTAGGGATACAAAGAAAGGCAAAAGAGGACTAGTTCCTGCTTTTGAGGAGGTTACTAAATAAAGTGGAAGACAACACATCAAGAGTTATACACAAACAAGTTGTAAGTGGGACAAATCGGGGATTATCAACAGAGGAAGGTACTAGAATTGAGGGAGATGAGGAGAGGCTTCCTACAGAAGGGCCGTTATCAGGAGACCAAATCTATGATTTCTCTGGTCAAGGGAACTCCTGGAAAGTGCTTTTACTAATTCAGGTTGGAACCTTTTTTGCAATATCTAGTCTTAGAGCACAAGGGCACTGAGGGCTTAAGTGATCTGTCCAGGGTCATACAGCCAGCATGTGATGGAGGAAAGACTTGAAGTCTTCATGGCTCAATGTGCCTTTCTAGCCACAACATCATGCTGACTCTGATGAAAGGAAAGCCCCATGTAAATTTTAGAGTGCTATGAGTTATTAGTAGGAATATTAACAAATGTCCAATTTTGAATAAGATGAAAGATATAGAATCTGCCTCCTGAGTTGTTTCAGTGTTTTATTCTTGTATTCAATTTGCTTGATTTCTGTCCAAATGCTTTCATTACTGTCAATAAAACTGAAAAGAGAGAATAGTTAGGCCTCTGGAGACAAAGCACCAGTTTTGGCTGGTAACAAGGGGAGAGTGTCCCTAGAGACAAATACTTGGCTTTCCTTCTCTTGTCCCAGTGGTTTCACGAGAATAAATAATTCTCACGGCTGTTTTTCTGAAAATGCCATCACAATGCAACTTCTTGGCTGTCTAGAAAGCCTAGTTCTCATCTACTGCCAGCAGCCTTTCATGCCTCATTTCCCTGGGTGGAGCTGATGTCTTCTGTGATAGGGCTTATCAGAGATAAGCTCTCCCTATAGCCATCTGGAAGGGGAATTTTAAATACAGGTTCTCCAGCTCATTCTTCTTCCCTGATATAAATACATAGACACGTATATGTACGTGTATGTGTGTACAAATATGTTGGAGTTGTCACACACACATACTCATATACAATACATATACATGTGTATGTTTGTGTGTATGTACATCTATCTGTATGTACATACAGATACAGAAATATCTATATCTTTATATGTTAGAGAAAAAATGGCTACAGTGAAACAAGGCTTTGTGTCAATTTCAAAATCTTGAGCCTGGTATATGAATTTATTAATATGGGCAGCTGGGTGATACAGTGGATAGAGCACCTGGCTTGGAGTCAGGAAGACCTGAGTTCAAATGTGACCTCAGACTCTTACTAGCTATGTGACCTTGGACAAATCCCTTAACCTCAGTTTCCCTCAGTTTCTTCATCTATAAAATGACAATCATATTAGCATCTACATGTTGTGAGGATCAGATAAAATAATACTTTTAAAGCACTTAGCACAGTGCCAGGCACACAGTAAGAGCCATATAAACATTAGTTATTATTTTAGTTATAGAAGAAATTTATGCTTCAGGATAGGAGCAGAAGACTTCTGAGGTCTTTTTCAATTCTGGGATCTAAGGGCACGTCTACCCTCTTCTGTAATGACCTTCCCACTTAGACTTCACATATTATACATCTCTAATGCACTTAGGATAAAATGCTTATTACAGTTACCTGCTTTGTTTCCTTTTCCTCATCCCAAACCAGAAACTGTAAGCTCCATAAGGAGCTTATTTCTCATTAAAATTTTTAATTTCTCCGTCATCCAGAACAGTACCTTTCTCATGGTAGGTACTCAACAGATTCTTGTTGATTGATTGAATGAATAATCAAAGTTACAGAGTCTTATGAGTCATATTTTGGTTTAACATAAGGAAGAACTTCATAACAATTAAAACTGTACAAGCATTAAACAGATTGCCGTAGTAGATGGTGAATCCTCTCTCCTGTTAGGAATATTGGAAAGACATTCATGGTTCCAGGTAAGTCCTGTAAGACGTGGTGTGTGTGTGTGTGTGTGTGTGTGTGTGTGTGTGTGTGTGTGTGTGTGTGTGTGTATACATATACATATACATATACATAGATATATATACGTATATATATACATATATACATATATACACAAACATATATAATGATTTTAATTCTGCACATGGTCAGCTATTGGGAACTACTGGGACTGTTAAACCACATTATGGTAGTAGAAAGATGTAAGGTGAGACAGTGCTGTGGCTACTCTTTCACTGGAGGTTATCACCTCAGGCTATAGACAGATGGATAGCTGGGAAAGAGATAGATAACTTGTGCTGTTGAAAACTCTCCTAAAGGCTGACACATAGGGTTGTGACAGTGACCTTTGTCAGCATCTTGAGTTAAGCTGCCCTGAGAGAGTGGATAATGTTGACTAATGGCCAATTTAATTCACTCCCAGTCGTATACAGAGATCACTACAAAAGATTGAGTGGATAGGCACAAGTTGAACTTATGCCTAACAGGTATGGTGGTCCAGAAGTAATGATGCATTTCCTTGGAAAGATACATATTAAGCTTTGCTTGTCATCCTGGAAGAAAATGGGTTTTTCAGGCAAGAAAACAATGTTGAATGTGTAATGAATGTTTCCTGGGTTATGTAAAGAAAAAGGCTGAACCTCCTGAGAAATGATTGAGATTCTGGAGTTGCCAGCTTCTGTATTTCACCCTGTTGTGGAATACAAGGACCCTTGATATTTTTGTTAAATGCTCTGTAGAACCAGATAGATACTTAAACATTCATGAAGCACTTAGCTTTACTCTTCAAAATTAGAGTTCAAAATTATTATAGAGGTTCAATGTTAAACACAACCCCCAAAAGAACATTCATTAGCCATTGGAACTTTTTAGGGGCATGTTGCTGATTATAAACTACATTGTCTAAGCATTATTGGTATGGTCTTTGCTTCTCTGGGAGAGCAAAGGGCAATGCATGTTTCAGAGTCCTTAATCATGAAAAAAAAAATGAAACAGGGAGGAAAAGGTAGACAAGAAGCATCCTTCTGAACTACAGGAGAGGAAGTTTTCCTTCTCAGGGAGGGGGGAGAGACACAGAAAATGATGCTCATTTTAGAAGGGTTTAACCTTGTTGTTTCAAGTTCTGGTTAACATTGCTGAAAAGAACCGATCAAGTGTTATTTGGAAGGCTACAAATGCAGACCTATTCCTTTCCATATCTAATCCGTGAATGCTTTACCAGTAGAAAGATGCTTATTGTATAAGTTTGCAATGAATTCATTCACATTTCCATTATTTCTATTTAGAAATGTATCCAAATGATAATCTGGATAAAAATACACCATTGGACACCATATTTAATACTTTTGTAATACCAGCATGCTTTCCATTTTGGATCTAATGCTTTTTCTTCTTTCATTTTATTAGTTATTATCACCTTTACCTGATGAACATGATGGTAAGAGCCCTTCACTAGCCTTGTTTATACTGTGCTTCCTTGATTTAGATTCATCTTTGCCCAAAAAAACATCTGAAAGGAATGGCTGCTAAAGTTTCCTGTGAATATCTTGACAATACTAAATTATTGGTAGGATGTTTCTATAATTCATGGAAATCTTTAGTCTTGTGTCCTTTTAATCTTGGTGACTCCATCATACTGACAAAAATCCAGCTTTTAATCTGCATGTAAAGATCAGATTTATTTCTACAGTTTATCATGAAGAAGAAGAGAAATGAAATTGTACTCTCAGATTTATAGACTTCATCCCTTAGCTGTGTGTGCTGAGGGTGAATGCTTCTTCTGTGGTTTTCATTCATGCATTTGTCATCGGTGCTGCCCAGCAGGGTGATTCTCTCCATTTAGGCCTGGTACTTTTCCAATAATGTCACTTTTACAATAATCAAGTTCTCATTTTTGCTCAAGAATTGGATGGCTTTTGTACCATCTGATCTTTTGTTCCTCTAAAAATTTATGCACATGGCATTAAGTGCCACAACCACTTAACTAAAACAAAGAGTATAGTGGTAAGGATAGAATGGAAGCAGTATTTTTTTACTTATGGTTAGGCCATGTCAGTTCCATTTGTCTTGTTGCCTGCAACTATATTAGGAATTCTCTAACTTCTCAATTCATGCATAAAAAGAGAACCATTCCTCTCTCTCCCTTTACTTGCCATGAAGTCCTTTCCAATATTGTAAGTCCTTTGTTCAAATATATAATCATTGCTGCAGTTAACCTAGACATTGTTTTGTAGTTTTCAATGTACACTTAACTCAGCACTTTATCCACTATGGTTCTCCTTGCCCTACCTTTTCGGACCAGCTGTTGGAATTACTTCAGGAATACTCTGCTTGACCGACACGAGTCTTCAGGATAGGCCTGAATAGCCTCAGAAAACAGTGTAACTTAGTGGAAACTGATTGAGGAAGTAGAAGACACTCATGGCTGATAGCTAGAAGAGTGGTATCAGATATGACTACTTTATACACATATATACTTTCTCTTTACTTTTCCCTCTCTTCTCTCTTCCTTCTCTCTCCCTCCTCTCCTCCTTTCTCTCTTTTCTCTCTTCCCTCTCTTTCTTCCTCAGTCCCTTCCATTCTTCCTTTTCCCCTCTTGATCTGACTCTCTTCACATGCAAACCCACATTTCATTCAGTCATTTGTTTAGCAAACACATTATTTCACGTATTTCACTCTTAAGTAAAAGTCAAGACAATTGGCTACTTACTTATTGTGGACCCAGACTCCGGCCTGTTCAAGGAACTGATGATGACGAAGCCAAACCCTTCATTCTCTTTGCGGTGTATGACCACGTCGCTGGTTTGTAGGCTGTGTGATGCAAAGCCTTCGGGTGGAGAAGCACTAGTGCTGGGAGCAGCATGGTTGCTGTTGGTGTATGTGGCATAGTCACTTCGTGGTGAGCTGTGGTGGGTGGACACAGAGCCTGGACTCCTCCCATTCTCTGGACAGGGCTCCCCTGGAATACAATCACATTGCAAAGACATCATCATATTACTTGTTAATTGGTTTCTCTAATAATAGGGCTTTGAAGGGACTACAGATTTAGTTGCCAAATACTCCAGATCTTTGCCTCATGCTGCTTTGTATGTCCCCATAATATGCATATATGCGTACACATATTTCTATACATGCATATACATTTTAAAAATTGCACTACTATTTTATAGATATATTTGACTTTATGACAGCAGGTGGAGCCTGAGAGTTTTGTTGTTATTGTTCAATTGTGTTCCACTCTTTGTGATCCCATGGACTACACTATCCATGGGACTGCCTTGGCAAAGATACTGGAATCATTAGTCATTTCCTTCTCCAGTGGATTAAGGCAAACAGAAGTTAAGTGACTTGCCCAGGGTCACACAGCTAGTAAATGTCTGAGGTCAAATTTGAACTCAAGACTTCCTGACTCCAAGTACAATGCTCTATGCACTATGACACCACCTAGCTGCCTCTGCCTGAAGTTTGGGGTTTATCTATATGAGGTGAATTACCATTAACTCTTCAAAGACACCAAATTCTATTTGGGAAATAATCTCATAGTCTCTGTCTTAGAAAAGTGAATTCACATGAAAGTTGGGTGGCAAAATTCATTTTAAAAATATTTTATTCATTGCAGACTTAAGTGCAATGATGACATCAGCTAAGTAGGAAATCTTGAGTTCTGAATCAGCTATTTATCAAATGCTAGAACATTTCCTCATGAAAAGTATTATCTCAAACCAAGCAGATAAAACAGAGACCAAGTAAATTAACTAAGGAAATAGATGGTGAGCTGGCAACCACAGGAAGCCACTTTCTAATGTGTAAGCTGATCCATCATTGAGAAGTTTGCCTGACTATTTCGGTATATAGGTATTGATACTCTGATTAAAAGAAAGTAACACTCTATAATTAGGGATAACTGCATCATTTCCCTCTCACAACTTGATTAGTGTACTCAAAAGGAGTTTTTCAAACAGAGGAATAACAAGATGAAAAATAATCACACCGAACTATTCCTTTCATGGCTCTGTGGATTGGTTCCCCATTTAGAACTCTTGAAAGTGTTCTCATTTGGCAAGTTAAAAATAATAAGACAGATTGTCAGTGAAGCCTTTTACCTTTACAAACTATAATTCTGCACTAAACCCGAAAGTAAAGAAAGGAAGAATAGAGAATAATAAGCAAAGATACTTGTTTCACTAATACTCTACCCAACCATCAGCATTAATAATTGGGTATTGACACAGAAAATAAGGGAGGTGAGACCTATCATAAATTTCTCAGTTTGAATATGTTTCTAAAACTTAATATCTCATATTTTAAAAGATGGAAAACTAAAACTTTTCATCCAGAACTGAACAGAACTGACAAAGAAATGAAATACAAAAATGTTCCTTTGCTAAAAAACCAACACAAAAAGCCCCCACAAAAAAACTCAAAAAATCAGGATTGAAAACTTCTGTCTACAAAATTTTTGTTCTTTAGCTAAACATGATCCAAAGACAAGCTGTTATTTTCTTAGTGAAGCACATGTCCTTTATCAGCCCTTGTACAAGTTAGAAATAAAGTGATTAGAGATAGTCAGGAGGAAGAAAAACAAACAATTATTATGCTGGTACATTAAAATTGAAAGTCTCCAAGAGTTATTGGACCAAATCAGCAATTAAATGTCACAGGCAGTGACAAGAGAGATCTCATTTTCTGGCTGTCATATTTGAGGAGGTTGAAAACTGTTCATGTCAGTAAACTGGCAACAGAGAAAGAGAAAAATTCTCTTCACACACACACACACACAAGTGTAGCTCCATTTATGATTTCTTGACCCTGCCTTAAACCTAAATCACTCTGGCTCTCACAGGTTGGCCAATAGGTCCCAGTCTAAGCCTCACTTGGTCATTGCTTGCGGTCTGATGGCTCAGAGTGACCATAAAAAGCAAGACCTAAGGGTCTTCCCCTCCCAGATTTGTTTTTTGCTTCATTTCTTACTTAGCCTTAATCACTGAATGGGTATTGACTCAAACTGAGACCTGTTAAAGACCTTAGCTTAACAAGGCCAAGGTCCCCTACTGCATCAGTGGCCATTTCCAGTTGTCCTTGTCTATAGTTTGCTGCTGGACCCAGATGGCTCTGGAGGAGAGAGTGAGACTGGTGACTTTGCACAGTCCTGCCTCACTTCAATCCAATTTACTTGCAAGTCAAGACCTCACCTTCCCCATATCACTGGTCCTCTACAGGAAAGAAGGACAAACAACAACAGCAAAAACAGCGGGGAGTGGTTGAGCTTTAAGGTTATATGAAAGGAAGGAGAAGCATTAATTAACCTACCTGAGACAGTCACTAAGTGATTCCCTATTGGAAGGCTATAAATCAGGGGAGTTTCCTTGGCTATTAAAATGTTCTTTCAACCTCTAAAACAAAACTTTTCTATCTTCACCAGGATGAATGTTTGAGAATATGGGACTAAAAACATTTCTTGGAATTTTCTTAACATGTCAGTTGCAGACCCCCAAAAAGGGAAAACTTGAAGGATAGAAAATACACATCATAGATTCTTCGGGTTAGTAAGGACTTTAGTGACTCATCTAGTTAATCAATCTGTCTCCCAATGAGACCAAACCCAAATTGCCCCCAGACAAATGAGACTCTATCTGTTCAATAGCCTTTCCCTGTTGTGAAATGAACTGTTATTTAAAATAATTAATGCAGTTAAGAGGATGTAATGTAATTTAAAATACAAAGTGCTATGTAAATTCATTTTATTTACTCAATGATTTTTCCGGATCATTGACTCGTTATTCATGTCCTTCTGCAGATTTCTATATGGAATTCCAATATTAGTCTGGATCAATTTAACACAAATGGTCACTGTTTAAAATAATTTCTTTTACTGCTACTTGGAATGGAATGCAGCCAGATGGGAAGTCATCATCTTGGTGCTGGGGGAAATGGATGTCTCTCAGCAAGGTGGCTGGCATTTAGGAAGATGACCATTCAGCAGTTACAGGACATTGGTAGGTCACCAAGAAGCTCATCCTTACCAAAGGGATTTTTTATGTATGATATTCTAATTGCATTAGAGGAAGCTACCCAGCGGATAGAACATGATGTTTGGAGTCACAAAGACCTGCTTTCAAAGGAAGGACTGGGTTCAGATCCCATTGCTGATGCCTATTAAATATAGTACTTGGATAAGTTACTACCTCTATGCGTATCAGACAACTCCCTTGGATTTATCTACTAAGCCATATATAACTGCTTATGAAATCACAGCTCAGTCTAACTATTCTCTTTAGAATTTAAAAAAATGCAAATATTTATAATTGACATGGCAAAATAGAATTGTCTAACCAATGCCTCAGGTTGGTGATAGGCTATGAGGTAAAGGGCTAATTATGCAAATACATTTGGAATTAGGATTGGTGAGATAGAGTAGTCTTAAAATACACAGGATTTGGTGCCAAATTATAAAGAATGAGGCAGCTAGGTGCCTCGGTGGATAGAATGCTGGGTCTAGAGTCAGGAAGACTCATCTTTGTGAGTTCAAATCTGGCCTCAGATACTTCACCTCCTCGCTGTGTGACCCTAGGCAGGTCACTTAGCCCTGTTTGCCTCAGTTTCCTCATTTGTAAAATGAGTTAGAAAAAAAATGGCAAATCACTCCAAAATCTTTGCCAGGGAAACTCTGAAAGTAGATGATTACCTATCTAATTTTTGCCTTAAGTGTGAAGGGGAAGGACCTGCTAATTGAAAGGTAGATGTGTTGATTATATTTGTTTATATTTCTGATAATACTGTTAAAAGGAAAAATCTATGTTTGGGCCTTTGCCCTGATTAAAGAGGCAAAACCCAGGAAGAGAAAGTTAAAAACAAGTTTATTAACACACCAAGGTAGCAGAGTTGGTGGGCTGCTACTAGACCAGTGGTTCTCAACCTTCCTAATACCGCGACCCTTTAATACAGTTCCTCATGTTGTGGTGACCCCCAACCATAAAATTATTTTCATTGCTACTTCATAACTGTAATTTTGCTACTGTTGTGAATCATAATGTAAATATCTGATATGCAGGACGTATTTTCATTGTTACAAATTGAATATAACCCACAGGTTGAGAAGCGTTGTTCTAGACCAATCACTACTCAAACAGAACAGGGCTTTTTTATTGTTGCTATAGTTTCAGTTGTTTTTCAGTCATGTCTAACTCTTCATGACCCCGTTTGGAGTTGGTTTTGGCAAAAATACTAGAGCAGTTTGCCATTTCCTTCTCCAGCTCATTTTACAGATGAGGAAACTGAGGCAAACAGGGTTAAGTGACTTGCCCAGGGTCACACACCTAGTATGTGTCTGAGGGTGGATTTGAACTCACAAAGATGAGTCTTCCTGACTCTAGGTCTAGGTTTTTTTTTATAGATTGGAGTAAACCACTCCCATACAAGGGAAAGACAATCCTGATTAATTCACATTTCAATGAGGATATGGAGTTAATGTTATGTTAACTCCCCTCTAAGTATTTCCATTGCTACACTTTTCAAATGAGAAGATGTGCTAAGTGATCTTGCTCAGGAGGCCAACTGCCAGATACACATTATGAAGAGATGGAATTATCGTTAAAGAGATCAGATTAGTGAATTTGACTAGCTGACTATTCTCTCCTACTGGGCACTACTCTGCAGTCTGGTTGCCTCCAAAATAAAGAAAGGTTAAAACAAGAGGTCACTCCAGAATGACTGCATTAGCAACTGATTTTACACAATAATCCTTGTGTAATGCATCTCAAGAGCTGGAGTAATGAAATCTTATAAATTGTAAAGTGCTACCTGAACATAAGCTATTGTTATTTTGCTCAAGCAACAGAGGTATCCTACAAATCAATATTCATTCTTCCATGTGGGAGGCTTCCTCAGATGTACCTTACACATCTCTGAGGAGACAGATGTGCTCAAAAGGATGGGAGATTGGGTTGAAGCTACAAACGATAGAAACGTTGATATTTTCAGTGAAAGAAAAAGTTGTGATATATTCACGCAGCCTGTTGTTAGAGGAGAATCCCTGAGGGTTGGAATTGGTAGCATGTATGTCACATTCATTGTGAAAGACCTGTGTCTGTAATTGGGGCACAAAACTAGATTCAATTGCACATTTGATTCTTCTACTCCCAAAAATATTTCATTTGTGATGACCTCTTTTTGCAATGAGGACTTAAAATATTTTTGTCCCTAGGCTACACAGTCTAATCTTAACCTTTTTACCCTTTCGTCTACTTCTCTTCCTCACCTGGTTCCTATGTTTAAATAATTTGTCTGTGTGTTTGAAAAATTTTTCTTCCACAATTGATGTGGTGAAATTGTTGTTGTTACATTACACATCTAGGGTTCTTTCTGCAATAAAATCTGAAGTCAGTCATCCCAGTCTTCAGTTCAGAGTAGTGTATTTATTAAATGCCTACTATTCAAGGCATTCAGCAAAGCCCTGAGGATAGAAAACTAATAAGAACAAAACTGTTACTGTCCTCTAGGAACGCAAACGAATGCAAACAAAGTGCTGGGAGAGATGTTAGGAATTGTGAGTGATGGAGAAAGCTGGGATTTGGGGAATCACGCAAATTATGTGAAAGACAAAGCACTTGAATAGACCTGTGAATTAGGAATGGGATTTAAAGAGAGAGATGCGTGAGGTTTCTTGTTTTTTGTGGGGGAGTGTGGAAGGGAACACAGAAGGTTTTTAGGACATTGGAATGAGCTGAGATTGGAAAGTGAGAGTCTTTGGAGCAGCAATGAATAATTTGGTAGGATCATAGAGTATGGTATAAAAACAGTGTGAGAATAGGGTTAGAAAGAAAGATTTTAGTTAGGCCACAGAAAGCACTGAATATTATACTGAAGAGATTTTTATTTATCAATAGAGGGACATCTGAAGTTTTTGCAAGGTGGTGAAAAGTATTCAGAGTTGAATAATAGTAAGATTCATCTGAAGACAGTGGGAAGCAGAGTGGAAAGGGGTCATACTAGGTCTAGTTAAGAGATACTAAGGGTTAGGATTGGAGGGTTCCAATATGAATGGAAAGGAGAATAAAGATACAAAAGATAAGGGGTTGTTGGGCATCGTGGGAGCTTGAAGAGACAGGATCCTTCATCTGATTAGATGTGGGAAATAAAGAAAAGGAAGAAACGGAAGAGAGAACTGAAGGTTTGCACTGGAATGACTGGGAGAATTGTGGTGCCATGAACAGGAATCAAAAACTTAGGACAAGTAGATTTTTTTTTTAATGGGGAGGGATTATGGTGAATTGCATTTAGATATGGTGAGTTTGAGATATAGGCAAGCCTGGATGCAGGTTTAAAGCTCTGGGCAGTGTATTTGAATGTATTACAGACTATATTCTTGGCTTAACACAGCATCTCTTAATAGATCCATGGACCTGGAGGTGCTGTTGGTGTGATCAGAAACTCACTAGGGGCAGTCCAATGATTGAATATGTCAAGCAGGCCAGTTATTGTATACTTCCCCTAAGAGACTCAGACAAAACAGAGACTGACAGAAAGACAAGAGAGGGGATTTATTTCACAACACTATGCTATCCAACCCTGACAGTCAGTGTGGCAGGTGGACATGGGATCACAAAGGAGTGGGGTTTGAAACCTGTCTTCAATTATTCTTAGTTGTGTGACCCTAGGCAAGTGACATCAACCTTTCCAAGCTTCAGTTTTCCCATCTGAAAAATGGGGATGATAAGGATAGCTAGCATTTATATACCACATTAGGGTGTTCAAAGCATGTTAAAAATGTTATTTCATTGATCCTTGAAACGGCTTTTTAAGGAAGTAGCTACATTATCCCCATTTTATAGATGAGGAAATTGAAGATGAGTGAATTTAGGTGACTTGCTCAGGGTCACACTAGTATCTGAGGCAGGATTTGAACTTGAGGCTTCCTAAGTCCAACCGAAGCAATCTGTCCACCATAGGACCTCGATGCCATTGGGGCTTTGCGTAGTGGGTTGGAAAACTGATTTCCATGACTCTGGAGGAGAGAGTCAGGCTGACGACTTTGCACAGCTCTTCCTCACTTAAATCCCATTTACTTGCAATCACCCTCCTGAGGTCATTGGTCCTCTTTAAGAAAAAGGATGAGTAACAACTGAGCTGACTATGGAATCAGAATGATCTGGGTTAAAGTCTGACCTTTGACTTACTGATTATATAACCCTGGACAAGCTTCTTCTCAGGGTACTCAGACAACTCTCTAAGACTGGTTCTTAACTTGGGATCCATAAATTTCAGAAGATTCATGAATGTGGAGGGGAAAAAAATTACATCTTTATTTCAATATCATTGGGTTTCTTTGTAACCCTATGTATTTTATTTTACGTATTTGAAAATCTTATTTTGAACCTAATTCGGAAAGGAGTCCATAGGCTTCATAAGATTACTAAAGGGATCTATGACACTAAAAGGTTAAGAACCCCCGTTCTAAGACTGTACATTGCAAAGAAGGTGATGCTTGGCATTGGTAGAGGGAGTTTTTTCAGGAAATGCTAATATTACAATTAAAAAAAAACCTAATAGAACAAAATTACCCATCATACAAGGTTATTGTGAGGCTCAAATATGATAACCTATGCAAAATAGAATAAAAATCTTAGCTAATATTATATTGGGAGCTATTGACTTTCTTTGTGTTTCTGAAGAAACAAATGATTGCCTTTCTTCATGCAAATTTCCCTTAACCTAGGACTATTTGGGGGGGGGCCATAAGAGTTCTTGTTCCTGTGGCCTGCCTACCTCTTCTTTTCTTGCATTTGCCATTGCCCTGGTCTCCCTGGGTTGGGCCTGTCCTTGGAGGATGTGCCACCCTGGGTCCCTGCTTGCTGCTACCTCTTCTCTGGTGCAGAAAAATGATATTGGAAGCCATGGAAGGGAATGACATTACCAAAAGAGACAGTAGAGTGAGAGTGGAAATGAGGATCTAGGGCCCTAGCCTTACTGGACAGGCAGAGAAAAATAATGATAATAATAATAGTAGTAGTAGTAACAAAAATTAGCACAATAATGATAACAATCATAATGTAGACAGTATTCATATTATTATTTTATTACTATGCTAGCTTTTGTTGCCTGTCATTTTCTTTCTCCATTTTAGCTAGCATTTGTATGAGGGCAGCACAATGGATAGAGGGCTGATCTTGGAGTCTGGAAGACCTGAGTTCAAATCTGGTCCCAGAGACTGACTTAGCTGTCTGACTCTGGGAAAATCAGCTAATCCTGCTTGCGTCAACTTCATTATCTGTAAAATGAGCTGGAGAAGGCAATGGCAAACCGCTCCAGTATAAGAAAACCCCAAATGGGGTCACAAAGAGTCAGACATGACTGAACAATGAGAATATTATTTATATAATGCTTTAAGGTTTAAAAAGTACTGTACAAATATTCTCATTTAATCCTCACAGAAAAGCTGGAACATAGACTTTATATTCCCCATTTTACAGGTGAGTAAACTGAGGCTGAGAGAGGTTAAGTGAGTTGACAAGTTAGTCACACAGCCAGCAAGTGTCTGTGAATGAATCTGAACTCAGAGCTTCTTGCCTCAAAGTCAGGCTATTTTATCTACTGCATGACCTGGCTGTATTGAAGCATTTATGGAGTGCTTTCAGGTTTACAAATCACTTTACAAACATCTCATTCGATCCTCACAACTTTGAGCAGTAGCTGTCATTATGGTTATTTCCATTTTACAGACAAAGAATTGGAAGGAGACAAGGGTTATGTGACTTGTCCAAGGTCACATACTTAATACGTGTGTGAGGCCAAATTTGAATCCAGACTTTCCTGATTCTAAGTTCACAATATATCTAATCTAATATATTATATTAATATAATTAATGTAATATATAATGTTATTATATAATATATAATATATTATATAATAATATAATATTTAATCTAATATACCATCAGTCAGAGAAAGAAGAGGAAAACTGTAAGAATTCAGGGTATGTTGGCTAAGAGAAGCCAGAATGTCAAGAGAGAAGGAAAGATCAATAGAATTAGATGTCTGAATGATCAAAGAGGAAGACGACTGAAAAAAGCCTGTTGGATGAAAGATTATTTATTGGTTATTTCACAGAGTAGTTTCTGTTGAATAAAGTGGCAGCTAAGGAGCACAGTGGATAGTGCTGGGCCTGAAGTATGGAAGACTCATCTTCATGACTTCAAACCGTACCTCTGACACTTACTAGCTGTGTGACCCTGGACAAGTCACTTCAAGCTGTTTGCCTCAGTTTCCTAATCTGTAAAACGAACTGGACAAGGAAATGGCAAACCCCTCTGGTATGTTTGCCAAGAAAACCCCAAATGGGGTCCTGGAGAGTTGGACATGACTTAAAGACTCAACAACAACAACAGCAACAAGGTAAGCATAAGCCAGATCGCAAGGGGACAGGTCCAGCAAGAATGCTGGACTTGGAGTCAGGAAGCCCTGAGTTCAAATCCTGCCTCAGGCATTTGCTGGCTATGTGACACTAAGCCTCAGTTATCTGTGAAATGCAGGTAACAACAGCACCTGCCTCTTAGGTTTGTGTGAGGATCAAATGAGACAACACATGTAAAATGCTTTGCAAACCTTAAAACTCCATAAAAATGCTAGCTTTTGTTGTTAAGGATGAAGACAAAGAGTTTAATTCTTTTTGTTATCATCCTCGCATCCTTTTCCTTACTGACTCATTTTATTTCAAATTATTACTAATTTCATTTTCAATTTCCAGTTCCATAGCCACCCTCCTCCTCCCACTTTGTCTTTTTTATAAGCTAAGGTAGCTCGGCATTTCTCCAGTGCCTGACCCCACTGAACACATGTTGGACTTGTACTTCCCTGTCATTGTATTTGCTTGGCAAGAAATCATCCATTCTGCAAAAAAAATAATCATCACCATAATCTGTGTCCCTTCTCTAAGTGGGATAGTTAGAAGCACTCACGGCTGCTAACTTTTCCCAGCTGAAACAAAACAATGAAGGAAAAGCTTGTCTCTTTCCCTTGGCTTTCTTTCACTCATTCTGTAGACATTTACTGTTACCAAAATGTCCTCAGCCGAGCTCAATCATCCCCCGCTAATGCTACGTTCAAAGACGAGGGAATAGAAGGTGGAAAAATCTCCTGGTACAAATGAGCAGTTGTCACAGAACATTTTCAAATATGAATTACACTTGAAAGCCTAACTGGAAAGCCGGCAAAAAATTGCAGCAGAGAGCACCTCAGCAGAAGTCACATATTTCACAAATTGTGCAAATGTATCTTTACAGCATTTGGCATAAACCCTCACAGCTTGGGCTGATGAGTACAAAATTTAATTTGCAATAATCAGCCAGAGGCAAGGGGAACATGAAATTATGTTGCTGCATTAGTTTTGCATTTTTGCAATATATTTCCATGTAAATCAGGTATCATTTTAATTCAAGTTTGGATTCCCAAATACCCAGCACATGGAACCTTCCCTCCTACCCCCAAATGACTATTATTAAAGATCATTTCTCAGGAAGAAAAAGAGTTAAATGGTCACCAGGCTAATGCTGCCTTCCTCCTGGCATCACTCCCAAGGATAAGGCATAATTCAAGGTGTTTTACTTTGGTGGGTCAAGTGGTGTGCCAGGAATTTCAGGAGACTAATGGCACCTCTTAGCAAAACCTCTACACCATACAAGATATATGGCTGTCTTCTGGGGAGGGCTGACAACTCTTCTGCCCAGCCTTCTTAAGTGATTGCTCTAGCTTCAAGTCTAGTTTCCAGAGAGAAAAGAAAGAAAGGGCTTTTTATCTGATTGTTAAATCTCATCTTTTCCAGTCACAAATAGATGATAACTACTTCTCTAATCAAAAGTTGTCACACATGCAAGCTTGTGAATCCCTGAATCAGAAGTAGGCTCATGAAAAAAGGGAAGAAAAAGATACTATCATAACTGTGAATGACCTGAGGCAGCAGCCTGGTGGAACAGAAATATGGCTAGTTTGGGACAGAGCAGACCTTTGGGTTCTGTCACTGACTCTCTGTAATAACTTGGGCAAGTGACTTCACTTTCCTGGGCTTCAATTTTCTCAACTATAAAATGAAAGGTCGGGCCAAATGGTCTCTAATGCCTTTTCTAGCTCTAGTATTTAACAATTTTATAGTAGTGAAAGAAGGTATAGAATAGGAGATAAAAAGCTGGCTCTTGATCTTGAATAATGTGGATTCAAATCCTGCCTCTGATGCAGTAAACAGCACGTGGTATGAGAGAAAATATGCTAGATTTGAAACCAGAGGACCTGTTTTCAAATTCTGACCCTGCCCTTAATTATTACATATGTGATGCTGGGGAGGAGGCGTAGATTTAGAGCTGAAGTGACCTCAGAAGCCATATAATCCAACCCCTCTGTTTTAGTAATTAGGAAATTGAGACCCAGGGAGATTAAGGAATCAAATCGGTCTAAGGTCCCATTAGGATCTGAACTCTGGTTCCTCTGATTCTGGAGTCAACATTCTCTCCACTATACACGCTTCTTATAAATATAAGTGTATATAAACATAAATGTAAAGCTTCTTATAAATAAGCTGGAGTCAGACAAGGTTGTTTTATTTTATGCCTTATCAGATCAATAGACAATCAACTGAGAATCACTGCCAATAAGCAAATCTTAGTCACGGTTCTCCTTATGGCACCTGAGGGCAAAACACCAAGCTCATGGAATAATTGATGGGCACCAATTTAGAAATAGAAGGGACTTAAATCTGGGTTCATCCTTCTCATTTTGTAGACAAGGAAACTGATACACTGAAATGTTTAGTGATTTGCCCAAGGTCACGCAGGCAAAAAGTAGCAGAAGCAGATTTCAAACCCAGGTCCTCTGACTACCAGTCCAGTACTTTCCCCATTATACCACTGCACAACCATTCATCCTAATAACAGCTATGCAACCAAATTCATAGAATGTTATTTTTAAAAAATCAACCATAAAGGTATAGATGTACTCCTATTTTATATACATAAGAGTTGTGTCCCTGAAAGATTTCTGTATTATTATTTCCTTTTCTAAGTTCAATTATATTATAAATATGACCGCTAGAGGCTTAAAAGAAATCTGTGATGAATCCTTTTGTAAAGAATCTCAATGTAAAGGGAACAATTATTTCTGATTTATCTGTAAGAGTGATTTATTTTGGGAGAGGTTAAATTGTATTTTCTCAAAGTTAGACACAGCCGTCCTTTCCTACATTTGAGTACCACATTCACAGCTACCTTTTATCTGACCTCACAATGAAAGTCAATTTTCCCTCTTGGTTGGCTTATTATACTGTCACAATGCCATAGAACTCAGCTGGTATACATAGTAATGGCCATTTTTCTTCAAGGATGTATTTTCAAACTACTATAGTTTCCTCCTCATAATCACCATTCACTGAATAACATGCATTCCTTGAATTAGCATCAGCCTTCGCTGGAAAACTTTAATGATTATAAGCAAAAGTGAGGCTTTTTGGTAGTTGAGGTACAAATATGAGCAATTGAAAACAAAAACAAAAAACAAACAAACCAAAATTCTGTAATATATTTAAGCAATAAGATTATTCCTAAAATGAAAACAATAAACTACTTTAATAATTTGTTCTGATTCCTAATGATTTTTCCCCCCAGGAAAGTTTCTTCCCTTCTTATAATTCTATTCCCCAAATCCAGTTTTTGGCAACATACCTACAGACATCACCTTTCTTCTTATAGTTAGGTTCACCTGCCCATTTCTGGCTGCATTATGCATGAGGTCAATAACATATCGGTGTGTCTTTCCGGCCACAGGAATGCCATCCACATAGACCAGCTCATCGCCAGGGTGCAAGCGCCCATCTCTGTCTGCTGAGCCCATGGCAATGACTGCTCCAATCAAAATCTAGAATGTTAACAAGAAAGAAAACGATGCTTTAATAAACACTTCCTCCCATACTCTGTCTTCTTTCCATATACTCCTCCATCATGGAGCATAGCTGGGGTTGGAGATACAGGACGAGGTTCTATCCCTAGTCTGCAAATCTTTCCATCTCTTACAACAGAGATCAGCTAACTATGGCACCCCTTCAGGCCGAATCCCTCTCCCCTTCCTCCATCATCCTCTGTCTGTATCCTTCAGGTCTATAAGCCAAGAATTATTTTTACATTTAAAATTGACCCTCACCTTAGAGAATATGAACTCTGACTATGTAAAAAATTCTTAGCAGTTGTGAGCTTAGTGTATGAATACAAATTCTCATTTTACATCCTAAAAATAAAGCTAGTTAAAACAGGATTTGACGTCAAAAACGATAAAAGCAATTTCTTGTTTGGATAGATCTGACTGGGCCAAGAAGGAAGGATTGCTTGGGCTGCCACAGAGGAAAGAAGTAGGTTTGGGGCATGTGTTTCAGGAAGATGAAGGTAGGCAGAACAAAATGTTTGGTGGCTTTCTCTAAGTCTACCACTTCCTAAAGCTCTCAAAGGAAGCCTGCTCCAGTCTTTTCTCTTAACCCAATATAGCCTAGTTAAAACAATGTAGTCTCAGTTCTTTCTGCCATGGAATAATCTCTCAACTTCATTTGCCCCTGAAATAGTTCGTTGTTGTTGTTGTTTTTATCTGAAGATGCACAGCACATGAGAGGAACGTCTTCTGGTCTGTAAAAGCTCTCTCCCAGAATCCTGTGGTAATTTCCATTGAGGGTAAAAATTTCCATGGAGGGCAAAATTCAGATTTTCAACTTTCATTAGAGTTCAGTTTCATGTTAGCACCTTTATCTTCATGAAGGGGAAGGGTGCAGGTGTCCATATCTCAGTCTTGCTGGTAGTAATTCTTTTGGCCTGTGAACAGTTTTGCCACTCCACAGACTTTTGTCAGTTCTCGTTTCAATTCCCCATGATTATTTGTGTTTGTGTCTCATCCCACTACTGAGCTATAAAGCAAATGTCACAAATGCAGGGACTGTCTTAGCTAAACTGTTAAATCTCAGCACCTAGCATAGCGCAATGAACACATTATATACTTAATATGTGTTTGCTGAGTGAATAAGTCATGATGTAATTATCTTAGTGCTGTGATCATTAATAACTGGAAGGAATTTCAGAGCCATCAATTCTGTTGGTTGTGTTTTAATCTTCATGCAAATTATTACTTGCCCACAACCTGGATTATTTATTTGATTCATCCGGTTAATCAGTTAACAGGAATTAAAATTAAACACCTACTAAGTGCCAGGCCATGTGCTAATTAAGCTTTCCAATTCTGCATTTATCTCCCAAGTTAAAGTCCAAGTCAATCATGACCTAAGACCTTGGTTTCAGACAATGTATTTAGATTGAGAATTTACAATTATGTCTATGTCTTTTAACTGGCAGGCAAATGATTACGTAGTTGTCAACATTGCTGTTGACAACTGAGGTGGGAAAGGGTCTATGTTTTTAGTCAAACCACTCACTGAAGAATGTCTACATAACAACATAGCAATATAATTTGAATGACTAATGCACTGATTGACTATTGTGTAGACAGGTCATTCTGAATGAGATGAATGAAAGTTGCAGTCAGTCCAATCCTCAAAACCTTAGGCAAGCTACTAGCTTTCTTCATTTCTAAGCATAGATATTTCCCATTCTGAATCTGATTTCTTTCTTCCAGCTCCTGAAACACACACACACACACACACACACACACACACACACACACACACACACACCCCTAACAAAATCTTCTATGGGCGAGAAGTGGCATATAATGTTTTCATGAAGTGACTCATTGCTATTATTATAGGAAGTCACAATTCTTCTGTTTTACATTGGCTTTAGAGAATGCCTCTTTACCTGCAAAACAGCCCCCAAATTTACCACAGTTCAGCATCCTCCTGATTTTTTTACATTCTTCATTTTTTCCCTTCTAGTCATGCTGAGCTGTATTTATGAGTTTCTTTTTAAAGACTTCCAATTTATTCTTCAAAAGGCTCAACCCACTATGGAGTGCTTCAAAGAGTTGGAAAAGTGCTTTGTACAAGACCCAGTTAAAGTGAAGGTTTACTCAACTCCACTGCACAACAACAAAAAAAGCGTTTAGGTAAACCCACGCAATGAAGGATATGACCTTTTGGTTACCTGTGCACATTAGTGGGAGAGTTTATCACATCTGGAGAAAGGAAAGTTTATGGACCTACTGCTGCTGGGCTTATAGTTATGGTAGGGCTTCCTTCCTGGCTGGTAAGTTATCCCTTTTAAGGGAATGTTCTCCACAAACAAATCGTTCTGACACCAGCTGAAAGAAGCCAACCAACAAAAAGAGAATACACACAGAGGAAGCCATGACTGTAAGAGGAGAGGGGGGCAGTCTTTACAAAAGATGTGCAATGAAAGGTCCCACGGGGAAATCACTACTCCCTCGGCCCCCAAAGAAAACAAGATACTAAGTATTATCAGGGGAGGAAAAGTAGACAACACCCCATGCTCCAGCATTGACACATACTACTAAATGGGCGATCACAGCAATAGACAATTTTTTTCCTGCCCTGTTTGTAGAGTTTAAAGATGATTCTCCTCCATACTAATTTCACCAAGGACTTGAATTTCCCAAAGTAAGGGCTTGCCAACCAATCTAATAACTATCAAGTGAAAATGGTTACTTATAACTTAATTATGTTTGAAATACCAATTCAGGATGGAAGCAAAGTGATTTAAATAGTAAACAAATGTTTTAAATAAAGTAACAGGACAATAGATTTAGAGTGGAAAGAGATCTTAGAGGCCAGCTAGTCTAACCCCACCATTTTAAAGATGAAACTAAAGCCCAGGGAGGGTAATTGACTTCCCCAGGGTCAATCATGAAATAAAAAAAGAGGCAAGATTTGAAACCAGCTCTTCCAAGTCTCACTCCAGTGCTCTTTCCATAATGTCATGCCTCCTCACTGACTGTCTTTGATTTTAGACACACATTAAAAATAATTTCAAAAGATATTTTTCTTCTCCACAAAAATGGAAAATTCTTTGGTGAAGGGATGTGGAAAAAAAACCAGAGTGCCTCTTACTATATGCATAGAGGATCACACACATATAGTTAATAAATGCTTTTGATAGATAAGAATAACTGTCCTTCATGTAGAACTTCAAGTTTAAATGACTGTAATACATAATGTACAAGGCCAGAGGCAGTGGGATAGAAGTGATAGAGGGTCAGCCTTGGGGTCAGGAGGACCTAGGTTCAAGACTTGCTTCTGATGCTACTAGCTCTGTGACCTTGGGCAAGTCACTTAACCTCTCTTAGGCTCAGATTCTCCTACAAAAAGAGGAAAGCAAGATCACCTTCCTGATGATAATTGTGGGAATAAAAAAGAGATAAAATAAAGGACTTTGTAAACCACAAAGTGCTATGTAAATGCTAGTTCTCTTCCTATTCCCCACCATCATTATTACTAGTGGTAGTAGTATTATCACCACCATTAATTCCATTTCCATAACACTGATTGTTGTAGTTGGAAGCCACAACAACCTTACTATATGTCAAAGTCTGACTCAGGTTCTTCCATTTTAAAACTCCTTCAGAGACTTGTTCTTGCTCCCCTTCTAATGGACTCCACTGGCATCTTATTCTCTATTCTTTCACACGGTTTGTCTCCAGATGCTGTCCAGGGCTATTTCCACTGCACTAGCACTATTTCCTGAATCTCACCATCTTAATGCTTCCCCATCTCTTCTCAACTCACAGCAGGAAGTCCCTTTTTTGTTCTTTTATGGCAATTTTTCATTTCTTTCCTTTTCTATTGTTATTTAACTGTGAGAAGCATTCCCTCTTGCAGGAAAGATGCCCATCTGTTTTGTCTGAGTTAGAGCCCTGCTGTTTATTATTTACTATAAACAACATTGTTTTGTTTAATGTGTAGCATGAGATGTCAATACCACTCTGTATGTATGACAGCAGAAGCCCTCTAGCTATAACCTACGGGGCCTCCTGTGGTTTGGGACCCAGGTCTGAAATGCTTCCTTTAGTGTTTGAACAATTAAACGTGGCAACCCTATCTCATTCACATGTTGTCTCCACATTAACATCATATGGAAGGGGGGAGGCGGTTCTTATTAAGTTTCCTTACCCCTGAAACTTTCTTCCTGACCTGACTCAGTTTGCTGGGTTTCAAGGTTTTTCCATTTTCTAGTTGGTAGTCTCTAACTTTACTTCTTTCAGGGGCATTTTAGTCTTCTCCATTACAGTTTATATGCTAAATTCATAACTTCCAGCTTGAGTTTACTTCAAATCATTCAAATGAAGGAAAAAGCCAGTGTAAATCTAAACAGGTACAATCAGGATGAACTTCAATTCATGTACTTCAAAGTTGATCCCAAATGCCTGAGGCCTGCCTACTGGAGGGAGCAGATGAGCTACTGGGATTAGGCCAGTTTTTAAGAAGGACGATGCTGCTGAATGTCCTCTGAGCAAAGTGCAGCAAAGAAGCCGAGGATATGACCACAATTGATCCAATTGGTCCTAACCTCCATTTTTAGGAAAGCAGTTCATTTTGGTGTCAGGAGAATTTAAACTGAATTCCTCTGACTTCACACCCAGCACACCTTCCATTGTACTATATTGTCTCTTCCGCTGTACTACGGTACACCTTATTATATTTATTTGTGTGTACTTGATCAAATGAGATCACATTTGTAAAAGCACGCCTCAGTGCCTGACCCATGATAGTTGCTATCTCAATGCTTATTCCTTTCTCCTTCCCCCCTGCCTCCCTCTGGCCACCTCCTGTTATGTCATGGCCCTCCTGCAAGGCCGTAATGATTAGAGTCGATTTACTTAAATTTTGCATTTACCTCAATATCTAATACAGTAGCCCTAGACATCAGATTTTTAACAGATGCTTCTAAAATTCTGTTTTAAAATGCGGGGGGTTTTTTTGGGGGGGGGAAGGGAGAGGAGTGGGACAAAAGTGAACATGATTACCTTTGCCTTTCTCTTCCTTATTATTACTTTAACACTTATTGAATACCTCCAATGTTTGGGATTCAGTCTATCCTTTTGACCCCACCCTCTCCCTAACAATAAAGTTTTATGTCTTTCAGTGCTAAGGTGAATTAGAGGCCCTGATGAATATGAACTGAACATATCTCAGTTATAACCTACAGTAGATCTGCTCTTGTTCTTGGAAATAAGGGTGGAAACTTGGGCTCAGAGTACTTTCTTTTTACTAATACCTGGTGTGGAAATTGGGCCTTCCCCCTGGCCATGTCTGTATCTGCAACCTTTGCATGGGATGACTGCAATACTTTCTATATGGAGTTATACCTGAAGATCTGTAAAAGCCTCAGGCGCCCAAAGTACTGCAAAAGTGTGAATTTATAATGAGCTTCAGAGATCAGTCATGTCCTACAGATGCTCCACATTCCTGCCTAATTAATTAATCAATGGCACCTATATTGTACACATAGAACACCACACACTATTTGGGCAGGATGCTAAAGAAGCAAAAAAGAAAAAAAGAATGCTTGTCCTAGAAGAGCTTATAGGAAGAGCTAAATGAAGAGCCAAAACATACATGGCAATTAATGGAGGTGGTCATAGAAGACTATAGGGAGCTATATATATACACATACATATATATATATCATGTGGTATATATCTTTCTGTATATTACATGCTAAAATATTGTAGAGGTGTTTCTGAATGTAAATCAATGACTTAATTTTATTTTAGCTTATAACCTCTTCTCCCCCTGTGCAATATCAGGATAACTTACATCATGTGACATTCCAATGCTGATAGGTCCTAAATTTCCCATCCAGGGACTAATAAGCTGGATTAATTCTTGAAGGGCCCTTATTTATGAAATTTCCAGACTTTCCTTATCAGATCAGAGAATTTGTTGTTGGAAGACAGTATAGGAATTAAAACAGGACAACTAGGGGGCTTCCTGAATGTGCCAATCAATCAATCAACATTTATTAAGCACCAGTAGGGGCTATATACCAGAATCTAGAAGGTACAGACTCCATTTATATTTTTTTTTTTTTGTGCAACGGCATAGAAACAAATGAGCTTAGCCCACAGTTAGCAAGAATGATTAAATTAAAATAAGAAGCTACCAGACAACAATGACTTTTCTTCCCTCTTCCTCCACCAGCTACGACCCAGGGAAGTTCCTTCTTTGCTCCCTCAGCCTCCAGCATAGGCCTCATTGTACCCTAGGTCTATCATCAACAAAATTTGTCCCAAATGTAGATGTGAGAATACCTCTCGCATTCCTTTTCCCATGGGCGAATTACTCTTTAGGTCTCCATTTTGGGAAGTGCCTATAAAGTCATGTCTGAGAAGGAATCATACCCTGGAACATCTATTAACTACTGCCCTTCTAATCCTGGACTATGCCTTTGCTATGCTGGCCCCTTCTCCCTTTGACAAATTCCTCCTGGGGTTTTCATTTTGGGAAAGATTCTAGGTTGGCCAACCTTCATTTCCTTCACAACTATGCTTCTGACATTCTGAATTTCAATACCATGCCCCTCTGCCAGACATCTTCAACCCCACTCCAACCCTTTCAGTTCCCTTTGGCCCCATTCATTAGGTTATAAATTCCTAGTGCTTTGAACAAGCCGTAATTTGTTTATTTTAACTCTTAGCTAAAGTCTTATCTTCTTCAAAAAACCTTTCCCAGACTTCCTAAGTGTTAGTTCCTTTCCTCTATTGATTATCCCCAATTTATCCTGTACATACCTTGTTTGTACACAGTAGTTTGCTTGTTGTTACCCTCATTAGTTTGGGAGCTCTTTTAGAACAAGGACTGTTATTTGCCTTCCTCTGTATTCTCAGCATTTAGCACAGTTCTTGGCACATAATAGGCACTTAATAAATGTTAGCTATCTGGCACACGGTAATTGCTCAATAAATGCTTCTTGTCTTGCCTTGATCTGTACATGTTTGATGAAGCATGTGCTTGGCAACAAAACTGCTAGCTATGACTCTGCTTAGGCAATTCATCTAAGGACAAGTAAGATACTTGGCCATATCCTGTTTTATTTAAAAAACAAACAACCTCTCCCACTGCCTAGAATGACACTATGTACATAGTATGGCGGTTAATGTTTGTTGACTCAAATTGAATTGAGTCCAGTTTCAATATACTGTGGAAGACTTTTCTAGAGAATCCATGGGAATCAGTCAGCCCTCTTTAGCCTTCAGTGACACAGAAGCTCAGTGCCTACAGGCCAATCCATTCTATTGCTAGACAGTAAGAGTTTTTGGAAATAAAGTTCTTGAAGATTTGGCTCAGTCACAGTTCTTACTATGCAAAACACATTTTTGGAAGTCATTTTGTAGTCTACATTTTAATATGTGCTCTTCAGCCCAGCTTCTCTGACACATTTTATCTTTAGACACATTTGACATCTTAAAGTTATTTTCTAACGTATTAATCAATCTTTTTCACCTTTTAAATAGCCTCTTATCCACCCAGAGGAGTGAGAGGTGCCCAGACCTGCACACTGACATGATTAATAGCCAAACAAGTGCTTTCTCCAAGTTCCTCACAAAAACCAACCCCATGCCAAATGAAACTTCCTTCCTCCTCCATCCTTATCCCTACATCTTACCTTAAAAATAAAGCATGTGGGAGATTGTATGACATTCTGCTTGATTTTAACCACTCTATTCCTTGCTTCACTCTCTCAGTCAAAATGTCACATGTAATTCTACTACTTAAAAAAAGTTTGATTGATGTATTTTGTTTTCAAATTACAAACATTTACAGCTTACTTCCCCAAAATAGCCTTCTTATACGTATCCTCATAATATTGTAGATCTAGTCACAGGCTGCTCTCCAGAAAATTTAGCATTTCAATACAATCAAATAATTGAATGAGGTGAAACAAACAAAAAATCCAATCCACTTTAAAGGAAGAGGATTGTATAGTTGTGTACCTTTTCCAACTGAATGCAAATTATTCACAATGATTTACTGGAGATGGACATGCTGACATTTTGAAAGATCTGTCTTTTCCAATTGATCATATTTTTTTTTCTTTTTCTTGGAGTTCTAAAAGGCTACTTCTTTTCAGAGCATTAAAAGGCATGATATTTTCTGATATTTATATAGACAACAGAGCTATAATGTGGGAAGCCAGGTAGAATCAACTTACAGGTTGTCCAGGTTCATCTCCCCCAAGGATTCTGAAGCCAAATCCAGACTCCATTCTCCGAAGGTGAACATCCAACTCTTTATAATCTGGACCTAGTATAAAGAAGAAACCATTGAGTAATGAATCCTGCCTTCTCCCTGGCCCCTAGAGGAACTGAACATCTCAATGATTAATTCCATGGATATGATTAATGACAGTGCTGTCAGAGTTGGTGGAGTGCACAGAGGAAGAAAAAGTATGCTACAGTGACAAAGATTAGACATTCCAAAATGAGGTTAGCCCCAGAATAGCAGTGTCCAGCAAAGAACACTGACTCAAGCTGGACAGTGCTCCTGGCATACACAAAGAGTTCTCATGGGTTCCCTGACTTAAGGAGAGGCAGTGTGGAATCATATATTGAGAGATGGGATAATGGGGAGTTGCTAATGACAGCTATCAAGATGTGGCATAGATACATCCAAATCTCTGAGGAGAAACAATATAACTGATGAAAATTCCTCTTTTGAAACTTTTAAAAATTAGAAATAGTTGGATTTAAATTTGTTCTCCATGGGGTTCATGTGGAGTTCTTCCTTCCTGACAATCTTTGATAAAATATGCTTGGGGCTAAATGAACTCTCATCCCCTGAAACTCTTTAAAAAAAAAAGAAGATACTAGGAAATGCATTTTAAACTCCATTATCATATTCATAAAATGAATTGATAGTGTGCCATTCCCCCCCACCCCCCATTCTCTGGCAGCTGAAACAACAGATGTGTGCCTAAAATAAAATTTTACTGGCAAATTTGCTTGAATGGTATTTTTGGTTCTCTTTCACTGCCTGTCTCTTCCTTACACCCAGAAAAATGTATTTAGGGAAAAAAAAAGAAACTATTTACTTTTTAAAGTGAGTATTATTTACAGTTACTTATTTTCCTGTCCTTTCTCAGTGGGGAAAAAACCAGTCTAAGAATTTTGGTGTGAATGGCAGGCATCTCCATCGTTGCAAACTAAACAAGTGATTAGAAACTCTGTGGTGATGCACCATAAATTCCTGGATCTTAAAAGATTTTAATGGAGCAATAAGTACTGACAGACTAAAAGTTGCTGGGTTATCCCTTGCTTAAATGAGAGATTTCTGGGAATTGGGAAGTTGGATGGAGTTTAAAGGGCAGTAACCTCCCTACTCTTGGCTACTTTTCTCTTTTCCTGAAACCAGATGGTTAAGTTCGGTGAACTGAGCAGAAAAAGGATAGGAGAGACTTACTGGTTAATAGTTAGGTTAATCTTCTTCAAGTTCTATGATGTATGGGGTTGTGGAGGTAAGGTTAAGTAATTATTTATATGTGGCCTTACCCTTTACTGAACTCACAGGATGATTCTCATAACCCTCTCCAAGCCTACATTGCACAATCTCACCAATACATCCACAGAATTGATTGTATGTATTTATCACTTTAATGGTTACAAAGTACATTTCCTCACAACAACCCTGTGAGGTAGGTAGTTGAAACATTACTATTCCTATTTAATAGATGAGGGAACTGGGGCTCAAAGAGCTTGTGATTCGTTCATTCTCCCATAATAACAAGTATCAGGGATAGGGCTTAAACTCAAATTTCCCAGCTCTAGTACCTAATAGTAGTTCCAGCATAGGATGTGGCCTCCAAAGAAGACACACCATTTCCCTCTGAAAGGAACATCCATATACTAGATTTGTTTGTGGACTTTTTTTTATCCTGGGGGAAGGAGGTGGTAGATTCAAAGTAATACATGGAAATGAGATATGGATGGCACCATAACTGCACATGACATGCTAGGGCAAACATGAGGACACCCCAATGACTACATGTGACATGCTATGGTAAGGTGAATACATAGTATGGTCTTTTATAGAAAGTAAGAGTATCTCCTATCTACAGAAGAACCAAAAAATCGCCTTTAAAATAGCCTTCTGAATTGATGCCTTGACAACATAATTCCACATACTTGAAAAGTGAGGGGAACTGAGAAATAGGGTGAATTTCTTTTCCAAAGTCACTTAGAGGATTGGTGGTGGGACTGAGAAGAGCACTAGGTTCCATTTTCTACATCAGTGGCAGCAAACTCAAATAGAAATGGCCCTGTGGACCACATATTGACTTAGAAAAACCACAAATCAGCATTGTCTATACTGTATTGTATTTTTATTTATTCTATTAAACATTTTCCAATTACATTTTAATTTGGTTTTGGTCACAGGTGGGAGTTTTTCAGGCTGCGTGCAGCCCAAAGGCCACATGTTTGACACATCTATTTTACACTTTAAGTCTCAATTTTTTTTTGAGCCCACGACACTAAGGAGAAAACAAGTGAGCAGTTCTTGAGCCAACTCTAACATAGAGGCCAGGAAAGCAGTACTGTAGCTATCTGTGACCTTATGGTGAGAGTGTTAAGACAAGAAAAAAGGTGAGGGGAGAAAAGCAAAAAGGCAAATTTAGTCATAACTGAAGACTGACAACAAGGCCATCAACTTTGCCCTGGATTGAGCCACATTTCCTTTTAAAATATCATCATCATCATCATCATCATTACCATCATCATCATCAGACAGGTAGGGTTGAGACCTTCCAGTGATGAAACTCTACAACAACTTTTCTGTCATTTCCACATGGATGGAATGCTAAGTCAGAAATGACATTTTCTAAAAGCATTCTGAGAGTCCATCAATATTATCAAAGTTCCACTGAGACAGTGTCTGGAACACAAAAAGTGATTAATAAATGCTTGTTGATTAACTGATTGAGATGACTTTACTTTCTCCTGTATTTTACTTTTCCAGCAGAACTTTCCACAGACATTTGTGTGAAGGCAGTGAGAAACTGTGACAGTCCTGATAACAGAATTCCTAGTGACAGGTCTGAGAATTCTGAAGACTTAAATTCTCAAGAGTTATTTCTGAGTTGTGTGGAGGTATAGGAAGGGAAGGAGGGGGTCGCATCTCAGGAAACTGCTAAGGTTCCCAGAGGATAAGGGATTGATAAATGACTCAGCTCTTCTTTTGGGAAAGAAATATGCCAGCACAGAAGAGGAGTAATCCTTTATTTTAGTCAGTTTAATTTTAGTTAGCTCCAGAAGAGTATAGTTTTGAACAGGGCAATTATTCTCTTCTCCCATATACATTCTGGCAGCAATTAAGATTGACTCTAGTGTTGCTGTGGTCTGTCTTCCCAGCGTTGGGAAATGGGTATGGCTGCTTTGCTATGTCATATCTGTGATGATGATTTCACTTCTCAGAAGAGAAACTATATGTCCAGGCTTATTGCTGAGGCACGTCAACTAAACTCTCCTGGGGAGAGTCTTTTACTCATAATAGAGTGGGGGTTCATGATAATGTGTAAAGAATATCTTTTAGGACGTAGAGATGCAGCCAGGTATTCTCTTGACTTTTCATATAATAAAGGCAAACATTTTTTTCTGGAGATGATTTTGATTTTCAGCTAACTCTCTAGGAACATTTCACATGCTAAGTGGATCTCCAGCACTGTGTTTTGAAAAGACATGGCTTTGTGCATGATATTAAAGAAGAGGTTGGGTGACTGAACAGACCTGATTAATATTATGAATGAATTCAAGATTCAGAAATGCAAAGAATGATATTTTTGTGGATTAATTTGGCACATGGGATGCTGCTGTAAACATTTCAATTAAATTTTGGTACTTGAATCCCCTTCCATGTTTTAATTAAAACATAAGTACCAAGCTTTATTATCACAGTTTGGCACAGAAAAGTGCATTTATTCAATTTTCCTGATGAAAATAAGCATTAATTTTTGGTTTTTCCTTGTAGAGGGAGCAAGTCAGAGAGACAGAACAAGTCAGAGATCAGAAATCAAAGAAAAGAGTTAAACTCATTGGCTTTGAAAACTGCTCTTCCTCTGATATGCACTCCTTACCTATAGATAAAACTAAGTACATTTGAGCCTTGAATTAAATAGTTAGTATCCATTAATGTAACTTCGTCTTTTCAGTTAGATATTTTATGTACCTGAAATCCCAGCTTAAAAGAAAACTGCTTTATGCTTATATCTTGCAATATGAGCAGAGTTTGTCAGGCAAGAATCAGCCTCATGGGTCCAGCAAAGATTCATACTTTGTATTCATGCCTCTATACTTACTACATAAGTTGCATACATCAGACAGAACCACACAGTGGCTTTATTCACCTTCAACCTCCATTTTTTTCCCCTAAAGTATTTCATTGCAGCCAGACTGTTAGAGAGGTATGAGATACCTTACAATTAGCTACAATTAGATTTTTTTCAATGTTAACAAGATTTTAAGGGTCACGGTCATCATTCGGGACATGTACCCTTTGGTGGTCTAAGTTATTGGGCACATAGAAAGAAAAGACAAATAAATTAAGTAGCTAAGGACTGGTGCCTGATTTCAATTTTGCATCTGTAATTGTGAAATATCACCAGTTTCTGCTACAGATGATTTATATAATTAGATCCATAGCAGTTGATTTTTTTGGATCAAATGTGTCTGAAAAAATGGTCTGAGAATTAAGCCCTCTCCACTCCCTTCCACACACACACATAAAGAGTGAAGCGCATAAATTGGCTTGCTATTTGAGGACAAAGTGTGGAAAAAGTAGCTTAAAAATTACATGTAGATACAAAATGAAATGATTTCTTACACATATAATCCTTGCAGTATGTTAGAACAAACAGAGATGGATGATGAGCTGAACTGTCACCATGGAAACATTCTGGACATGTGTGCTGGAAACATGTACACATGAAACCATTCTTATTATAAAGAATTATTTTCTGAAATTGTCTTTATTGCTCTTAGTTTAACAGTCTAAATAATGTGACTGGTTTTAAGAATACAACATTTAGAAGGAGATTCTTATTCCCTATATCCACCTCCACAATATATTGTGGCTGAGGTTTTTCATCTGGTCACCATATCCTCTCACTCCACCTTTTTGCTTGGTGATTCAATCTAGCCGAGGTATTCTTCTTTTTAAGCAGATGAAACAGTTAAAAATATAAAATCGTTTTCAAATTGAAAGCTATGAAGTACTATCTGAATTTTTTAAAATCCTAATTATTGAGGCTTTCTTAATCAGATCGTCTTAAATTACTTAATTTTTCATCAATAGCCTTTGGCAGTTAGGAGGATTCAAGGGATGCCCCCTAAATATTTGGTAAGCCCTTTCTGGGAATTTAAGAAAGGAAATAGAAAGGAAATAGGATGAGCAGGCATAGATGAGTTGTGACTGCTGGCCAGAGTACTCACATTGATGAGAACAGATCACAGATCCATTTTAGCATTTGGGACTAGACATGGACTTGAATTTGAAATAACACAGTTGCTATCTAACAAAGAACATCATTTTGTACTTTAGGCAGGCCTTTGCTACAAATCTCTTAAGAGAAACTTGTATTCCAAAAGTAGTTCCTTAGATTAAGCTTTTTAGACTCATTCTTGATAGCTGATCTTTAAAGTTTTTTCTTTTTTCTTTTTCTTTTCTTTTTTTTTTTTTTACAAAAGGAGCCTCAATATACTTTCCTTTTGCTGTCACATTTTTTGCTTCATTCATTTGGTTAGTCTTTAGAGTTTAACCCTACATATTAAATGCCCTATGAAGTTGAATTAAAGAGATATGGTAATTGGATTTTACCCAAAGAAATAATGAAAGAAAACATGGTGACTTGAACACAAAAATGGGAGACTTTTTGTCCACAGGACAGTGAATGCTGAAGAATACTTGCCAGAGGAATCCATTCGAAAACCGGTCCTTGGTGGCACTTGTTCTGAATAGGAAAATGGGGAATTAAAGTTGTAATTCATTTCTTTGACATTTTAAGATTTAACTTTCCTTTCTTTGTGTTCTGGGTTAACACTATGATTATTTTTGTTTGTGATTGATGAGCTTTCATCCCCCTCCCTATCCTCCCCCTCTCCACCAAGGATAATGGTAGTATGCTGGGAAGGGAAATTGGAGCACACTGACAGTTATTTTTCTTTATGCATAATATAGCCATACTCATATATACCTCCAAAACTTGTCATCCCCCACCCCACGTCACTGATTACATATTCCTATGTAAAACTGAGGTGAAGAAAAAAACCACCTTGTGCAATAATTAAGCAGTCAATTAAACAAAAAAATATTAGGTGGATACACTTTACATAAGGTCATATTCTTTTTTTTAAACATTGGACCAAACTTCTAAAGAGAGAATTTGATAACAATAAATGTAAAGTCTTACATTTGGTTTTAAGAAATGAACCTCACAAGTACTATCAGGCTATCGCTTCTCAATCTTTTTTTGTGTCACACCCCTCAGACTATATTATTTATTCTTCTCAAAATATTTTCTTTTAAAACAGAAAATAAAATACATAGGATTACAAACGGAACTCATTCTATTGAAATGAAGTCTTCAAATTTTTTTTTAAAGGAAACAAGTTCAGAGACACCAGGTTAAAACCCCTTGTACAATCTACTAGATGGCAACTATGACTAACAATTTCTCTGAAAAAAAAATCCAGGGCTTGCAGTGGATTGTGAATTCGGTAAGAATCAATTGTGTGGTACTGTGTGTAAGCTGCAAGCAAGCTAATGAAAACTTGGAGACGTACAGTATCTAAGATGAGGAAACTGATAATCCTGCACTAATATTCTACCCTGGTGAGACCAGATCCGGAGGATTATGTTGAAATCCAAGATCTCTTCTCTTTGTTTTCTGTATTCAGTTCTCTTTATGTGCTCACCTGCTTTCATGATTTCAGTTATTACTTCCTTGTAGATAACAACTAAATGTACATGTCGAAATAAAGTGTCTCCCTTGAATACAAAATTCCAACTGACTACTAGACATCTGCACCTTAACTGGCAGTGAGAATTAAAAAGTAAACTTACTGTCTTCTCAGTAAGATTATTCTTTCAACTTTGCTGTTCCTTTTGATGGTTTGTTGTTGTGGTTGAGTTATTTTTCTGTCACGTTCAACAGCTTGTGACCCCATTTGGAGTTTTCTTGGCAAAGGTACTGGAGGGGTTTGCCATTTCATTCTCCAGTTCATTTTACAGATTAGAAAACTGTGACTTGCCCAGGGTCACACAGCTGGTAAGTATCTGAGGCCGGATTTGAACTCAGGAAGATGCCTTTCTTAATCTCAGGTCCAGCACTCTATTCACTTTGCCACCTATCTGCCCCCTCATTTTGATGGTAAATCTAATAATTGCTAACATTTATAAAGGACTTTTAAGTTTGCAAAGCACTTTAATCATATTATGTGATTTGACTCACAAAAAGTCTTTGAAGTAAAATGAACTCTACATTGCTGATGAAGAAACTGAGGTTATGTGATTCTGTGTTAGGCATATTCTAGCCTTAATGAAAAGCAAAGTTAAATTACGTATATGTATACATACATACATATATATATATATATATATAATAGAGA
>CM053581.1:464917984-464951032 GCA_028627135.1 Pseudochirops cupreus | reverse complement strand
AAAGAAGAAGGGACAGAATCTATTAATCTACATATAACCCTGCTCTAAGAATCATTCAGAAGACCGATGTGGTTTAGGCTGAAATCAGTCTGAGGCACATGTGTTAGAAAAAGTGTCAGAAACTGGCCTGGATTAAATCACATGGTCTCTGTTTCTGTCAAACTGTTAGAACAAATAAAAACACCACAAGTCAAATATAAGGAATTCAAGAAAAAATTAATATACTTCAATAAATTGCTAAATCACCCTTTTGGGTCGGTAGTTCTAATATCAACTCTGACTGTGTTGTCTACCACACCTTTCAGAATTAAGACTTGGAATTTCTTATTAGTCTCATCAGATCCATTATTATGATCATTTAATAAGAAAGTGTTTGCCTCTCTGAGTGCATGATATTATATATACAATGAAAGTTTTAAGATAGCATTCATTGAAACTATTTCAAAGGACAATATTTGCAATGAAATTATCAAAAGCATGGGATCACTTTGTAGATAAAAGACCTGTCAAATGACCCTAGAGAAAAGTCATCACTGTTTAAAAATTTTCAATTGGCATAGCCTGGGGGCCAGATCTTAGTTGGGAGAGAAATTTAGTGGATTTTGGTTTTTTTTTTTTTTTTTTGGTAAACCCTTTTTAATGGGTCATTGAGAAAACATTGACACAATCCCAACGGAAGTGACATTAGCAGAAGCAGCAGATGGAAAATAAAAGGGAATACAGAACCCTATGAATTAAGAGCTTCACTCCCTCAAGCTTGCTGCTTTGACAGTGTTAAGGGATCACTGAATAAACTGACACAATTATTAAAAAAAAAGATTATTGGGTCAAGGAGCAAAGCATTATAGAAAAAAGCCTTCCACCTTAGCTTTACGGCTACTTAAAAGTAGCCTAAAGCTAGTCTGTATAAATAGGAGCACCATTATTCCTTCAAAGAAGGTCCACAAGGCATAAGTCCGAACAGTTCAACTCTGTTCAAAAACAAAAATGAAATATGAGTCTCCTGATGGTGATTATAAAGAATAACAATGTCTATATATGTGCAGAATGTCCTTCTCCCACAGAGGAATATCTGCTCTGTACATGCAATTCCCACTCATCAAGGGCAGAACGATAATCAGTGTCAGATAATCCATCTTCCCTCTGCCATTTTCAACTAGTTAGCCTGCAAAACTGTTACTTTAAAAGCCTCATATTTTCAGTCTGACTACTTAGCCTTGCCAGTTGAAAAAATGTTTTTTTCATTCCTTCATTTTCCTTCCATTCATTTCCTAAATAACAAAAAGTTAGATTTGTTTCAGTGGAGGTGACCTGATCATTGCTCAAAAGCTTCTATCATTTGTAAAATTGACACTTCATATTAACATGACCGCAGCAGGATTTAGAAGCTCTCTAGAATTCAAAAGTAGTTTTTATCATGAATGCTGCAGCACTAATGTTTTGGGTTTTCCTCTAACCTTACACGATCAACAAAATGCTTTGGACGTGATCAATAACTCTTTCAATGAGGGAATAACTTAAATCTCTGCTTCTCCCATTATTCTCATATAATAATATTTTCCTACTATATAATTTCAGAAGCATTGATTTTATAACCATTAAAAATGCAAATTAAAAATGCAGATTTAAAATTATTAAAGGGAGTATGGAAATGTGATGTGTAGTAGGGGATATGTGATATCTTCTTTATAGAAAACCATATTAAAGTAATGGTAGTGTTGTTTTTTTGTTGCTGTTGTTGCTTATTTTAAAAGGATTTGCCTGAGATATAATCAAAATGTTATCAGAGTTCTTGACCTATACGCCTTTTAAAATTCAAGTTAAATGTAGTCTAAACAATGGAAATATATGTGGGAAGCTCAAGTACATTCATTATTCTCTTTTGGTTTTTACATTTTCAAAATGACTCATATACAATATATTTGATTGCTTTAGTTGGACAGCAATTTTCTCATAAATCAATTTTGGTTTACAGCCATGATTTCACTGGTACAGGGAACTCTACAGTGAGGAAATTCTCTCTACTAACGCATATCAGCTACTATCACTAAGAGCCTTAGAAGCTAGTCTGAGCTTTTGGGAAGCTGAGTGATTTCCTACCATCACCCAACATGACCACTTCTGTCAGAGACAAGATGTGATCCTGGGTCAGCCTTACTCTGAGGCCATGTAATTTCCATTCATTAAATTATGCTACCTGTCATTATCATAAATCAAAGTGGAATATGCCTTTGGGGTGGGTATCAAGTGAGATTTGGGAAAGGTCAGTCTTAGTTCCCAGGCAGTAACAGAAGACCAGGGAGCAAGAAGGAACCAGATAGTGGAGATTAGAACTTGTGGCATGCTGAAATCCTATCAGAAAATCTAGATTGATATTGTGCTGTGACATCACAGAATCCAGAGAGCAGCTTTCTGGAGGAACCAGAGCAATCAAACAATCAGTGAACATTTATTAAGCTCCTACTATGTGCCAGGCACTGTGGGGATACCAAAAGAGGTAAAAAAACAGTCCCTGCCCTCAAGAAGTTTCCATTGACACCAAACCTCTTCTACTTCCTAGCAAAGCAGCTCTTACCCTAGTCTGGGCAGCTGGGTATGCCAGCTTTCGTTCTCTATTTGTGACATTCAGTTGAGATCTTATTTACATACTATGAAATCCCAGGGATCAGTAGACATGCTGGGCTCTGCATAGCTATATCAATCTCACTCAAAGCTTTGACAAAAGGAGAGACTAAGAGAAAGAATATTTTTTACTTAGGAAGAAAAAAAAAAGTTTGGTCAATTGGAGTTTATTTAGGGTTTTAGTGCTAATAGAACAAAGGGGGAGAATATTCTCAGACTTGATAAACCTAGCACAGAAATTGGGGATTTAGTTACTCCTAGAAATAAAGCATGGACCAATGTCACAGCAGGGAGAAACAGGTGGATAAGATCACTTTAATTTTTTAACCTGAAGGGCTGGGTTCAAAAGGAAAGCCCTTTCCCTTTGATGGAAGAGAAAGCTCAAAGAAAGTCATGTTTTACAGGGAATGGGAAGTTTCTGGCTCCTCGGAGCTCACTGGCAGATTTGCTTAACATGCTCAGCAGTACTAGCCCTTGCTTACAACAACATGATTTAAATCAGTCAGGGAAACTAGCAATAATGTTCTTGAGGGACAGGAAGAAGATGAGGTAAATCCATAAGAGGAACATACGGATTGTTTCTTGGGTCACTTGAAAAATGAGTCAGAAAAAGCCCCCTCCCTTTTGATGTTATTTTAGTTTGAATGACAATGTATAAGACAAAAGCTCTTAGCATTGATGCACACTAGCAATTAGCATTTTAAAATCACTAAATAATAAAAAAAAATCACTAAATAATATCAGTCTCCCATTCAACACCTTTATGAAAGACTATGATTATCACAACTTAACATAAGAGCAAAAGAGATGCTATTCTAATTCAGTGCCATTCGGTTTGGTACTCTAGCTTTCATAGCGGAACCCAGTAAGTGTTGTTCACCCTGACACCATCTCCAAAAGGTTAGAGATGGGTAAGGACATTCAAGATGCTCTCCTCAATGCCTGACTAGCAATCCATCATTCATTAATTTATACAAATCCTTCTTAAAACTACTTATATTTTCAGCCTTTATGATCTCTTGGGGATAACTTAACAGAAGACTAAATGGAACCAGAAATTTTGAGGGAACTTTAGTAGAAAGAAAGCTTCACAGATCTACTTCCCCAATCTCAATCCCAGATACTAAAAGGATATTAGTTGTCCCCCACCTCCCCCCAATGGTATGCATTTAGTAGTCCACCTCCATTTATT
Source organism: Pseudochirops cupreus (assembly GCA_028627135.1). Lineage (NCBI taxonomy): Eukaryota > Metazoa > Chordata > Mammalia > Diprotodontia > Pseudocheiridae > Pseudochirops > Pseudochirops cupreus. The sequence goes on along the minus strand of CM053581.1, from coordinate 464,947,218 downwards.
GTTGACTCAAAGACTGGTGAACTTGGCAACATTTTTGTCATATTCTATCTTTTCTGGATTACTTCACTATTAGTCGGGATGGGCTCATAGTATAACCCTGGTCCTCACTCAATAACGAACGATGGAAATGTAGCAGAGACTTAGACTTTTTTTTTTAAAGAATAAAAATAAAATGTTATTTTCCTTCTTTAGGACATTCTTCTCCACTTGCTCATCAATGATCTGGAATTGTTCTTATCAATGTGGAATTTGTTTCTGTGGGTTAATATTTCCTAACTGCTGTAAATGACATACTGCAGACCTTTCCGAAGAAAATGCAGTGTCTTTTCTGTCGTAAAGAGGCCGTACCATAAGGCACACTACATTGTACAGATGCCTGGCACTTTTATGACCCTATATCTGACAGATGTCTTATTGCAGAGAGCCATGGGCATGCTGTACCTCGTAAATTCTTTATTTATAACAATCAGGGCTCAATGTGAAGAGAAAAAAGTTTGGGCAACTCCAGTCATTATTCAACCAGAATGATTCAACCAGAACCAGCAGAAAAGAGTAGGAAATTTTTCAGAAAAGACTTAATTTTTTTTTCTTTCATGTCTATTGTGCTGCTGTCCCCAGCTTCTGATTTCATAGGTGCAACAGAAGACATGGATAATGCTATCATCTGGTAGGTCAGAAATAACCTTAGGTTGAATGTACTGGGTTTAGAGAGGACTTTAGAAAAAAAAGGGGGGACTGTCCAGGAAAAAGGCTTAGTTGCTAAGGTCAGTGAGGTTTCACTGTTTTGATATCTCTAGAGAAAAGGAGAAGTCTTTCCCTCTGATAAAGAGAAGAATGCACTCTCAGCTTTACTATTAGAAGGCTGTCTATTCTCTTGACAATTTAGAAGGAGTGCTGATTGATAGTGGTCCCTCTGGATGTTGTGAGTATAATCTTTCCTAGGAGCAGGAGGACAGATTAGACTAAGCCCCTTCCAGATCCATGATTATGTGATGTTATACTTGGCTTACTCTCATTGATAAGACCAAGGAGTACACATCTGTGTATTTTAATGCATTACACTTTACTGTTCTTTCTTCTGGACATTTTGGGCTTTAGATATTTTGTACATGTACAACTAATAGGGGTGTCTCGGGGAGGTTTGGATTGCTAATCAAGGCCCCAATACCAAATTAGGGGTGGAGCTTAAGTATCTGAGATATATAAATTTTACCTAGGCACCTAGGTATAATAGTTACTTAGTTCTGGTCTTGGAGTCAAGAAGATCTGAATTCAAATTTGGTTTCAGACACTTAGTAGCTGTGTGATTTTAGGCAAGTCCCTTAACTCCTGCTTGTCTTTGTTTCCTCCTCTGTAAAGACTAATAATAGATCCTACCTCCCAGGGTCTTTGTGAGGATAAAATGAGATAATATATATGTATAAATGTATGTTTGGGCTTGGGTGGCAGTTAGGTGGTTCAGTGAATAGAATGCCAGGGCTGGAGACAAGAAGACTTGAGTTCAAATGTGGCCTTAGACATTCACTAGCTGTGTGACCCTGGGAAGGTCATTTAAACTCTGTTTGCCTTAATCTACTGGAGAAGGAAATGTCAAAGCACTTCAGTATCTTTGCCAAGAAAACTCCACATGGGGTTGCAAAGAGTCGGACACAAATGACTGACTGAACAATAACAATGTATGTATGAATGTATGTATGTGAATATATGCATATATATTTGTAAACTTTGTACATTATTATATAAATGTTAGCTATTATTGTATGGTTTGGATAGTCATTCACACACCAGGAAAATATTCCATTTCTCCAACTAAGTTCACTGTTAAGCAGAGATTTACCTAAAACATGACTATAAATATGATTATATTTACCATATAATTATGTGTATATAATATTGTAATGAAATATGAATGTGATTTAATGTAAATTTATATGCATATTTAGATCTATATAAAAAGAGTCAAAAGTATGTTTATCTGAAAATTACATAGAACATATGTTCCTACAACATATCATAAAATCCAGTTACTCTCCTCTAAAGTGCAGTGAAGTCTTTTATCTCATCATGTTTAGGAATTGGTTGTGGGTTCTAAAAATATTGTAGAGTAAAGTACAACTTCTAATTATTTTCCCAAGTTGGAAAATGTTCAAGTATGGATCCAAGACGGACTCTGTGTTTTGTCTGAAGACCAGTTCAATTAAGTTCCAGAAGGCTTACAAGTTGGACACAAGGTAATTTTGTTAATTAATTTATTTTTGGCTAGAACAATTCTTGAAAATGTCTATTCAGGTGTAGGAAAGCACCCAAACTGGTGAAATCATAATTCTTGGGAAGCAATAAAGTAATAAGAGCTCTATTAGGCAATTTTCATAAAGTGTGTTATTGCTATGCCCAAAGACCAAGTTGAAAAATTCTTGACTTTTCTTTGATGCTTTTTCACTGAACCACTCTCCTATACCCACCAGAAGAATATAAGGAAGTACACTTTTAAGTACACTTTTATAAGAGAAGTAGAGGAGGATGTTCAAGGAGGATCACTAGAACTCTTCAGGCCAGATATTGTACACATTTCAGTTTTGAGGTTATAATATGCTCCAAAACTGTTTCTCTTCTCTTTTGTAATTTTGCCCACTGAAGATATAATAGAGTTACGGATAATAAATCCTCTTCTAAAAGCAAATCTCTTCTTCTGGCTTAGGAACTAGATAGGACAGCAGAGGAAAAAGACCATTAACTGTTAGATGCTGCTCAGATTAAAAAGACTACAAATGAGAGACTTTGGGACTGTAAGTTACTGGTGGTAAATACTTAGATCCACTACACATCTTTCCACCACTCTTTGGATAAGTTGTATTTTTCTTCTTCTGTTATATTGGTTTATGATTTGTAGCTATGCATCATCACTGGGTGAACCCTACTGTGAGAAAAATGAGATTTGTGCCAAGCAGCATCTTGGGATCATGGAAATCACTAAATAAATTTTCCAACTGCAATCTAGTCATATTTCTTCTTATGATCCCACCAGACCTTCCCATTGTCCATCTGAAGCATCTGTCTGAAATATATGCACACATATATCTTTATGTATATATTTATGTGTGCAATGTATACTTACACATAGATATATGTACACGTATAATGTGTTTGAGTTCATATTACATGTGTATTGCAGAATACATATGAACTCTCATACAAATATATTTATATAAATATTCATACATTTGCGTTGATAGATATATATTCAATTTCCTTTCTATTCCAAAAGAAGGTAAAATATAAGAAATGGTACTTTTGCCACCAAAAGGGCAATACTTAAGCTTTTTTTCTTCTCCTTATGGTATTTATAATAATGTACTATGCACACATGAAAATCCTCAATAAGAAGGGAACAAGGTAGGTTTTCATAGATTATTTTCTTCAGTTACCTATATCTTCATAGTTACACAAGTTTCTTAGAGGTGTAAAGAACAGAACATTTCAATGTGTGGGGGGAAAAATAATTTGATTCAGTAGAACAAAATGTAGTCTTGAAGGAACTCTGACCATTCTTAGTTCTAAAATTCAGCACTCTACTTTATACCTTAGGGCCTTCCACTTCTGATTTGTGAGAGTTTATCATATCTTTCTGGTCCCAGACGAACCATACTCATTCTGGTTTTGATCTTGATATGCCCTAGCATGTTTATCCCACTCTCCCAACCATCTCCTACCTTTTCCTCATGATTACAATAAAAAAAAAAAAACAACAAAAAACTAACACTGCTTTTACTATTCCTGCAAAGGATTTGACAGTCAATGACCTTATAACTCCATTGAGAAGTTTTGTGATCAAAATACCCTCCCTTCGTGATCTTAAATGTGTTGCATTCCCCTATTAGAATGTCAGCCTCTTGAGGGCAGACAATATCCTGCTTTTCATACTGCTTCGCACACAGTCAACACTTAGCAAATTATTTTTTCATTTCATTTCTTTCTTTCTCTAACAAGGTATCACCTATCCGTATGTTAGCATTACATGCAATTTAACAACAAATGCTAACCACAGAGACACCTTTGCTTAATGATTCCAAGTATCAAGAGAGGCATAAACAGGAGATAGGCTTAGCCAAGTGATTGGTAGTGTCACGGAAGATACATTAAAAAAATTTCAAATTGAAGAAGGATCCCCTATAGGTAGCAAAGTTATCTAAATGATTATTCAGAAATGACATTCAACTAATTACAGTGATCCCAGAGACAGAAAGTGTCTCCTATGAAATCAACATTCATTCTGAGGCTATCCTAACTAAGGGTAGACACTCTTTACACCTGAAACAAAAGTGGAGGGAAAACACACTCATGACATTTGGCTTGATGATCTTTTTTTTTTTAACTATTTGTACTAACTTGCACCAAAGTTAAAAAAAATCACAAGTACATTAAATGCACAAAATCATTGATGAAACATCAAGCCTGCAGGAAGAAGTTAATAAAACTTGACAACAGCACTGAAACATTTTACAATGTATAACTGTTGTCAAATTTCCCAATTTTCTACAAATGACAACATTTTGCATGTATATAGAACTTAAAGGTTTACAAAGCAATATTCTCACAATAGCATGGGGAAGATAGGCAATGGAAGTATCGTAATCTCCATTTTATATATGAGGAAAGTGAGGCTTTGGGAGATTAAGTGACCTGTCCAAAGTCACAAAATTTGTTGGTGAGGCCCAATTGCAATCTGAGTCTTTTGACTCAAAGTTCATCATTCTATTCAGCACCTCTCTATGTTACTATAATATATTGCACAATCACAGAAATTTGCTTTAAAAGGGCTCTTAAAGGAAATGAAGTCCAATTGAGGTGGGGCAAGGATCCTCTCAATGGTATACTTTATAAATGGTCAGCAAAATTGTGCTTGGAGACCACCTGTGATACAGCAGTCAATACCTTCCAAAAGTGGCCCAATCAATTTTGGGGTAGGTTTAAGTTTCTATTCATAATGAATCTGAAATCTTACTTTATGCAACTAATCATTGGCTCTAATTCCTCCCTCTGGAAGTACCCTCTCCCCCAAAAAACCTTAATCCTTCTGCCAAATGTCAGCTTTTCAAATACTTAAAGAATGATATCACAGCCCCACTAAACTTTCTTTTCTCTAGGTGAAACATCCATTCCCAGTTTCTGTAGAACATCTTCATATGGCATGGTTTCCAGCCAGCTCATCATACTGGTTCTTTTACTTTGGACATATTAGGGTCATTAATGCCCTACTTAAAATGTATCACCTGAGAATGAATGCTATACACAAACGTGGACAGATTTCAGTGGGATTATCAACCCCTTCTTTCCTTCTCCTGAGCAATCTAACTCTATTAACACAGCCAAAGATTCTGTTAGTTTCATTGGCCATGTCATAATCTTAACTCATAATAACCTTGAAAGACATTGAAAACTCCCAGACCTTCTGCAAATGAACTACTATCTCATTCTTCCTACCTAGTCCTGTACTTGTTCTTTAAAGTAATTTTATTTTTTCCAAATGCATGTAAAAACTATTATTAACATTAGATTTTAAAAAAATTTGAGTTCCAAATTCTCTCCCTCCCTGCTCTCCTCACTCTTAATGACAAGCAAAGAAGTACTTAGCACCTTGTTTCAGCTACTTAAGCACCTTTTTTGAGCCCCTTGTGATTTGAAGGTGGTAGGAACTTGTTGACACAACAGGAAGGGTGGAATAGGAAGAAGAACCACCATATATATAAGGAGAAACCCAAGCTGGGACAGAGCAGAACTGTGAGGAAGCATGGCTGTGGTACCAGTACTCTGTTGGTCTGTTTTGATGCTACTTTGTCAGATCTGTCTGCTGATAGAGCTTTGTTACAGAAGTCCTGGGAACTTACTGCTCGTTCAGAAGTCCTGAAAGAGGATTTTCTTGTTGTCTGTTTACAGAAGTCCTGGAGGAGGGTTTTACTGATGTTTTCAGAGGTCCTAGGACTATACTCATGATTTGTGTTGATTTCTCAGGCCTTGTTTGTGGGTCTATGTTCATTTCACAGGGAGAAAGTGAACTGATGATGGTGCCAACAATGTGATTGAATGTTATTGTGACTCTGTTAAGCTTTGTCTTCCCAGAAACAGAAACTGTGAAAGACTTGAGGTAGACTGGACACTAGGGACTTCAATATGGAATGGGAGCCGGACCAGAAACTGGAGGAGCTGAATGAGGAGCTGAGAGCTGCCTGCTTATAAATCCAGGTGACAGTTGGGTAGATCCAGGGAACTGGACCCATGGAAGACGAATCATGGAATTCAGGAGCCAGCCTCAAGTTAAGATAAAAGGACCTCTCCTTAGGCACTTAGTGCTCATTGACAAGATCATGATTTACTATGATCTAGGTGTGGGAGAATTTTGTACTCTCTACCTTGTACCCCTTAAGGATGTTTGGAAACTAATCTCCAATCAAGATGAAAGAAGACTTTTTGACAAAGAGATTAAGGCAATGTGACCTAGGGGTGGGAAAACTTTGACCTCTGTACTTTGTGTCACTTAAGGAAGATTGCTCCTTAAGGATGATTGAGTTAAAGACTTTCTGAATGATATCTTTTGTTTAAAACTATGTGGCCACTTTAATGATAAGTTGTTATGTTACAACATTGTGAATGCTGTACTTTGGTTTCTGTTAAAGTTTTGCTTTAGTTTACTGCAGAATAAATAAAGAGTTAACTATACTATGTGATCAGAACCTTAGAGCTATTCACAGCAGCAGTCCTCTGGAAAGCTGCTCATGTTTGACTTTATTCCACTCCCTGAAATGGGAGTGGAATATTTGATATAGGTTATACATGTATAATTTGATATAGGTTATACATGTATAATCATGGAAAACATATTTCTGTCTAATCTTTCACTTGTGATATTAATTTTTTAAAACAAAAATTATTTTAAAATGATTTCATCAATTTCTGAATCAATGACTCTGAATACTGTGTACAGTTCTGGATATCCTGATATAAGAAAGATGCTGATACTCTGGAGATTATCCAGAGGAGAGAAATCAAAATTTTAAGAAGTCTTGCATCTATGGCGTTTAAGGATCAGGCAAAAGACCTGGGAATGTTAAAATGGAAAAGAGAAGATTTTGGTTGGGGGGAGGGCAAATTTGACTCCTGTCTTCAAGTATTTCAAAGGTTTTCAAGCTGATTAAGGATTAGGTTAGTTCTATCTGATCTCAGAAGGCAGAACCACGACTACTAGGGGGAAATCGCAAAGCTGTTTAAACTGAATTTCAGAAAAAAATGTCCTAACAATGAAAGCTTTCCAAAAGTGGAATCAGTTGCCTCAAGGGGAGGTAGTTGTCTCCTCTTTGGGTGTCTTCAAACAGCAGCTGCATGCTGGCTCTTCTAGTGAAGATTTCTTTTGTGCACAGGTAGCTTAGAATGCCTCTGATGTCCCTTCCAACTCTCAAATTCTATGATTCTGTGTTTCTGTGATCAATTATGACTTAACATTTATTCCTATTACATTTCATCTTGCTAGATTTGGACAGAGTTTCTAGTTTGTCAATATATTTTTAAATTGTAACTGTTATCCCACATAATAGCTATCTCTTCTAACTTTGCATCAACGGCAAATAGGATGAATACACCATCTTTGTCTTCACTCAAGTTACTGATAAAAACATCGGGGAACACAGGGCAAACACAACACTACCTAGTTCACTAATTATTTTGTGCATGTATATCTAGATTATAAACTTCTTAAAAAGGATTTTACCAAAGTTCTTCTTTTATTCCCATAGTATTTTGTATACTGAATGCTAGGAATATAGTAGCTATTGACCAAACATCAAATATTTGTTTGATAGCTTAATCAAACAATGTCTCTTTTACTACCTTGGAAAATTCTAGTTGTCTGAGACCATAGAACTATCCCAGTCCAATCTATTTTCATGTGGATATTCTAGAGGAACCATAGAACAAAAGGAAGACTGTAACCAACTTCTTTTCTCCAGTCATATTATATTATATAGAAACAATCTCTTTTATTCTCATGAATTTCTCAGAGATAAGCAGCATAGCATAGTGGATCACACACTGAACTCAGAGTCAAGAAGACTTGAGTTCAAAATCTGCTTCAGACTTTTTGTTTGCTGTCCGAACCTTACACGACCTCTTTGTCTCGATTGCCTTTGTTGTTCTGATGCATGCATGCTTGTTATTTTTAGAAGTTTTATTGATTTTTTGTTTTCATATAACATTTACAGACTATCCTTCCTTGAGAGATGTCTTGTGACAAAGTAAAACAATTACGTTTTAACTTATTAATTTAATAAATACTATTTTAATGATGTAAAACTAATAATAGTGACCTCATCTGAAAGTATGCAACATTCTTCATTTGTAGTACCCCCTTCCATCTCCCTTTTAAAAATATTGACAGAAATCTATTTTTTCTCCCCCTTCTAACTCCTATCTGTAAAATGAAGTTGGCCTTGACAGGTTCTATAGACTCTTCTAGCTTGTAATTTAGGATCCTATGAGGCACTTTTTTCTTCTCTTTTCCATGCACTTAGTTATGCCATTTTAAAATGATCACTAATTTCCTATGGCTGTCATAAATTGTTTACAATCACGGGATTTTTTTTCTTTTAAAAAATACATGTTTGTTGAGATGTTCCTGGATATGCATATTATAGTTAGTGCAATCTAATTATGAGTCAAATAAGGCATGGTAGCAGCTACATTATTAATATATTTATATCACTTGCTGCAGTCTGGCACATAGTAGCCAAATATTAGAGGCAATTTTGGTGGAATAGAGATTATAGTTCATGCACAGGTAGAGGCATATATTTTATTGAATTTTTGCAACTTGATTTTGAATGTAAACACAAAAAAACTCTCTCTCCAGATTTAGAAACAGTTCTGTGAAAGGGCACTAAAGGCTTACTACAGGTATAGAAATTGGACCTGAGATTTTACTAGTATAGAAAACTCCCAGGTGTGGAAACTCTTTCTACCAATGCAGGGTGAAATCCTCTCTGCTAGTAACTAGAGTTTGCGATTGCTCAGGTGTTTCTTACTGACTTCTTCAGGACAGAATTAGGCCTTCAAATATATATCTGTGTATAACAAATACATCAACTTATTATAATTGAAATAAAATGAAAAGGCAGTAGATTACAATATAAGTTCTGGATATTGCTTTTTTTGTGGGATACAAATCTCTGAAATTCATGAAGAAGTATGATCTTTGGGCATGGAAGAGATAAGCATGTGGAGAAATTTAGAATAAGGCTTTGTCTTCACCATCAGGTTAGAATCTTTTTTACTTTAAAGATTTAAATAAGAGAATAAATCTTTTTTTATATTTGGAAGCAGCAAATGCACCTGGGGAGAAGAGCTTCTTTGTTCAACCACAATACAAAACAACGTGTATTCCGTGTATGGCACTGTGGCAAACACTGAAGATATAAAGATAAAAATGATGAAATCCTCATCCTCAAAGAGCTTTCATTCTATTGGGAAATTGGGGGGGGGCAAAAGATATGATAGGGGCAGAGATAATTATAACAGTACAAAGTAGGATCACTGAAGTTCAATGGAGCTTCAGAATTAATCTCACTTTATATATGTGGTAGGGAGAGATGGGAGCAAAGGAGGTATCTAGACCAGATGCTGCAGGAAAACTTGAGGAAGAAGAGATGATTTCAGTTGGGACTGTCAAAGAATCCTTTGAAGAGGAAGTAGTGTCTGAGTCGCATGATCTTTGGAAGGTCATGGGTTCTGAAACAAGGGGCCGAGGGAGGGACTGTAATCTAGGCACTGGGGATAACCAACGAAAATGGAGGCAGGATATAGAAAGTCAATTTCATGGAACACCTAGGAGCCCAATTTGGCTGAAATAAACAGTATATGAAATAAAGACGGGAATGCAGGCTAGAAGAAGATTGTATAAATCCTAAAATGGAAGGCTAAGGAGTTAACATTTTATCTTAGAGGCAGCAGGGAACTACTCAATGCTTTTAAGTGGGAGAGTCATGGTAGGAACAGTATTCGTTTTACACAGGCTGGGCTGGTTTCCCTTTAAGGCAGGGAGGGATGAAATCTTTGGAATTTGGGGATATAGAGGACTAGGGCATAAACCACTGGTGTGGCTTTCTTATTGTGTGGGGTATAAAGTCCCTCAGTTTACAAGGGTTTAGGGACAACAAAGGGTTAGCCAAATTTCTGCTCTAGAACATTTTTTTCTGATTTAGTCTAGTTGTCAAATTGAATGTGGAGATAGAGGGCAACAACAGCTTTTTTTTCTTGAAATTTTTGAAGTAATTATTTAAAAATATCCTTTTAAAGCTTCTATTATAAGGAAAGTGACTTTTAATTGCAGCCTATGATCCATGAATATTTCACTGTGTTTTAATCCTAAGCCGTAATCAGATTGGCTTGAGCTGGGCCTGGTTCAGCATACTGATATGGTCAGATCTGTGCTATTGTATGATCATGCAAACACTAAAGTGACCACTAAAACATAAGAAATGTAGATATAAAAATAACAGAGCTTAAATGAATAGAACAATAGTGCAAAATAGGCTATGTGATGGAGGTATTCCTTTAAAGAATATGAGGAAAAGTCAGAATGCTATAGTGAAGTGTGACTTCAAACTCTTTTTTTTTGTGTGTGCCTTTTTTTGGAGGGCAGTTGGGGCTAAGTGACTTGCCCAAAGTCACACAGCTAGTAAGTATGTCAAGTGTCTGAGGCCGGATTTGAACTCAGGTCCTCCTGACTCCAGGGTGGGTGCTCTACTCACTGTACCACCTAGCCACCTGACTTTAAACTCTTTTACAAGTTAGTAGTTTGATGTAGAGAACAAGAATCTATGAGATCTTGGGCAGCATTAAGAGAGTTAGGGCTTCCAGTATTAGGGCTAGTGTTCTTTGTGTTCACCATACTTCATCTAGAGTATTGTGTTCCTTTCTGGGTAGCATGGTTCGAGAAGGATATTGGCAAACTGGAGAGCATGCAGAGAAGGGCAACCAGAATGGTGATGTATCTTAAGTCTGTGGTATGAGGACTGATTTTTTTTTAAAAGAGGAATGTTTAGTGAAAAGAAGACTTGGGGGTGGGAGTAGATATGATAAATATCTTTAAATATTTTAAGGACTGTCATAAGGAGGGAGGATTAGATTTACTCTATTTAAACCCAGAGGGTATGAGCAAGGGAAAGCTTGCTGTCAAGGAATAAAAAAACTTTGTAATAATTAGAGCTCTCTAAAAATAGAATATGCTGCCTTGAGAAATGATATGGTCCCCTTCCTTGAATGCATGAAAGAAAGAAAGAAAAGAAAAAAAGGAAGAAAGATCTAGGTATAGTAACTAAATCATTCTCTGCCCTCAAGGTGCTTATATACTAGTAGGAGAAGATGTCACTTAGGCAGGGGTGTATTGGTAAATATTTAACAACTGGCACTCTGAAAAAAAATGTATGCAGGGATCCTTTATTAAGATTGGTCCACATTAATATTTTCGCTATCATGTTCTTAAGTGATTTCTTACATGCAAATGCTCACACTGAAAATCTGACAAGTTGGCTCTCAAGAGCAGGTATGAGCTGGCTCCAGTATACTATTGCATATAGGGGAATTAAAATTAGAAAAGAGGAGGAGGTCCACAGTGGCATGGTTTGAAGATGGCTGGGGGGTAGTTTGGTGGTCTGGTTTTGGATATGGAAGACCCACTTTCATGGCCTAAGGTATTGGGGGTGGAGTGAGGTAGGGAAGCGTCTGAATTCCAGTGGATCAGAATGAAAACAGAGGGGTTTGAAGACAGCCAGGATGTTGTAGCCTGGTTCTAGGCAGGATAAGGTGAAAACTCATCTATCAGAGTCTAAGGCTAGCAAGGGCTGGAATCTGAGTTCTAGTGGAAGGTGGAAGAGAGTAAGAGTATAGGGAATATGATTTGCAGATGGCAGAGAAGGGGCAGGATAGCCTTGTCCAAGTTTGGATGAGAAAAAAGGGCTCTTCAAGCAGAGGCTCTATGGCCACTTGTCACATATGCTAGAGTGGGGATTCTTCTTGTGTCTCTGTTGGACTAGATAGCTACCAACATCCTTTCCAATTCTCAAATCCTGTCATTCTGTGACTGCTGGACTTGGTCTCAGAAAGAAAGTTCAAAATCTTCCTTAGACACTTACTAGTTATGTCTACTTGGGCAAGTTGCTTTACTTTTTCCAGATTTTAATATAATCTATGAAATGAAGGTGTTGGACTCAGTCACCTCTAAGTTACCATCTGAATTTAAATCTACGATCCTATGATTGTATAGCAGCAGAGGCAGAAATAGGGCAGAAATGCCACAGAGAAGTTGTGGGAGGCTCAGATGCAATCAGTTTGGGCTGCCTGTCACTGGGTAGGGAAGGAAATGAACGATAACTCAGATTTACAGAGAGCTGGGGATGTAAAGAAAGGCAAAAGAAAGTACTACAACAGTACGTGTCTTACCATATCAACATCTCCCCCCTCCCCCCCATTCATTAAACTCCAGTGGCATTTTCCTGTCTTTCCCCTATGTATGGAATTCTTTCTCTCCTCATCTCTCTCTCCTGGCTTCATTCAAGCCCAAGCTGAAATCCCACCTCCTACAGGAAGCCTTTCTTTATCCCTCTCAATGCTAGCATCTTCTTTTTGATCATCTCCAATTTATCATGTATGGATCTTGCTTGAACAGAATGGATTGCATGTTTTCCCTCCCATTAGATTGTAAGTTGGAGATCAACCATGAGACAAGAGGAGTCACAGGATTTTGGATTTATATTAGAAGGAATCCTAGGTGCCTCAGAGAGAATTTACTCCTCTTCTTATTTTATAGATATGGAAACTAAGTAAAACACAGAGAGGTTTGGTAATTTGCCCAAAGTCGCATAGTTAACGAAAAGAATCAGGGTGTAAATTTGAATTCTCTGACTCTAAATACAGAATTCTTTATAACTCATCATGATCCTTTCTTTCTAAATGGTCTTTGTTATTTTCTCAAAAATGTTAAAAATATTTTCCAAGCCAAGAACTATTATTATAATATTTCATTGACTTGTGCACTTTTATCTTGTAAGGCAGTGACTTTGTCTCCCATAAATCTCACATGTATTATCTTTCTCAACTAAATGGAGATCTTTCTGGGAGAAACACTTTGGTATTTTTAATAGAGAAGAAATATAACCCTGGTCACAGTGTAGGCATTTAAAAAATTCCAATTGTTTGATTCAGGAGCTGGTAATTTTTGATGTTCGTCCTTTGTTTTTGAAGAGGACCAAAGACATCATTGAGTAATGTTCTAACTGGTCCAAGAATTGGATTTAAATGAAGTAGAGTTGCACAGTCATGAGCCTTACTCTCTCTTCCAGAGATATCGAAGTCCAATGGCAAGACAAAAGTCAAGATGATGGGTGATGGCCCAGGAAATAGTGGATGACCTTGGTGTCTCTAGTATCACACCAAACTCTGAGCACTCCACAGTGCCTGCTTAAGCTATCTTCCTGGCACAAACTGTTCTCCTCTGCCCATTCTGCTGGGGAAAGTCTTCTTGTGCTTCGGTTAGACAGCCCTCTAACTCACCGACAGATTTGAGGGCTAGTGGATACCTTCAACCTGGTTGAGTCTATCTGCTGAGATAGTTACACTGGGGTGTGGCCACTGTGCATTCTATAGCTACATTGGAGTCACAGGTGATAGTTGGGTAATAGGTGGTGCTGTAAAAATAGAACACTGGACCCAGAGTTAGGAAGACATGAGTTTGAATGGCGATTCAGATGCATACAGACATTCAGATAAATACTAGCTACAGGCAAATTGTCCAACTTCTATCTCAGTTTCCTAATCTGCAAAATGGTGATAATAACAGTTCTGAAGATCAAATGAGATATTTCTAAAGTACTTTGCTAATCTTAAAGTGCTGTATAAATGTTAGTTGTTGTTGTTACTTACATAAATAAGTCACTAAGAACCATACAACGGAAATGGAACTTTGACCTAAAGATGTTTATCAATTTACCTTTTGCTTGTGCTAACATCCCAACTTTCACTTTTTTCCTCCTTTACTGAAACTATGAAAGCTCATCTGTGATAAGAGTTCCCATGCATAACAAATTTTAGGAAGTACCTTCTTCGTAACAACCTTGTGAATTAGGGCAGTCATCCCCATTTTAAAGCAGAAGAAACTGAGGCTAGAAGTACTGAAAGACCTTGTTCATTGTCACAAAGCTAACAGGTATTGGACTCAAATATCCGTGGATTTGGAAGCAAAGGATCTAGCTGTAAAACATCTCCCTATCACTTAGAATAATCTGAGTGACCTTGGGCAATCACGTTAGCTCTTTTGGTTTTATCGGTCAAATGAGGGGGTTAAATGAAGGGACTTCTAAGATCCCGTTTTAGCTCTATATTTATGATCCTATATGGTCCAGATCTTTTGACCTCAGGACTAGGTGTTGTTGCTACGGCAACATACCATAACCATGACACCTATCTACCCAGAAACCATTCTGAAGGGAAAAGATGAGGTCCAGCAACCAGACATGATATTATGTAATGTCTCTATATTCATTTGGTGAGCAATTATTTCTTAACAGCCTTCTGTCTTAAGCATTTAATCAACCAAAGCAATATTTTTGCAATGAGTTATGATAGGGTGTGTATGTGTGTGTGTGTGTGTGTGTGTGTGTGTGTGTGTGTGTGTGTGTGTGTGTGTGTGTGTTTTGAGGGGGGTAGAGTGGGGAAACACTGTATTGTTTTTCCCTTTACCACTGTGGGTGTTTTGCTCACAAGCTCATTACTGGGATTACAAAATGAGAAAGCCACCCGAGGTCCAAACACACACAATTTAAGCCTTGTAAGTTCCTCTTCTACTAATGATAAACACGTAAATGAACTTTTTAGAGCACCAAAGCACAGACCTTCATTCATATAGTCAACTGGAACACTAAGAACAAAAAAAAGGAGCTTTCATTAGAGTAAGTCTCTCAATCACTAATTTAGGTTAATGGGCTTTTAGAGCTATAAAAATGGCCTGTGCATCTTGTAGTAGTCTCACTTTATAAATCAGGAAACTGAGACCAAGTGAGGGTAATTTGCTTAAAGTCAAAGATCTAATTAGTGTCAGAGTTAGACTACATCTTAACCCTTTTGATGACTAGTTTGGTGCTTTTTAGTATAAATTTTAAATAAGTATTTTATTGAAGCTGTTTAACAGCACCGTAACTTCTCAATGACTTTCCTCCCATTCTTCCCTCCTCTTCCCCCACTCCACTATACAGTGTTCTTTCCATAACACCATATTACCATATATTCCCTGGGTTTTGTTCCAACAGCACTCTACATTTTTACATTACTCATCTTTTTTTTTCTTTCTCAAACTCTCTGATGAGATCATCTGGGTGATAGTTTGACTATAAGTACTATGTATATATGTGCTCTAATAAAAGTTTTTGGTTCCTCATTTTAAAAAATGCACCGGACCATATGGGAAGACTTTTAAAGAGTAGGGCAAATATTCAGAGAATATTATTTGCAGAACAAGTTTTTGAAATTGATCCAATTAAGTTCATTGCAATAAATGAAACACTTTTTTTTAAAAAAAGGCCATCTTGGTACTATATTCCTTTTTCTGTGAGTTTTTTTTTATTCAGCTAGGTTCAGGTCAGGCAAAACCTGACTGACATTTCATTCAAGGCCTTTGTCTTGCTGCACAATGGAATGTTGGGGGAAAAAATTGCTTTAGATTACAGACTCAAATGGATAGAGTTAAAAATAATACTTCATCTTGCTAGAGTTGCCCAAAATAAAACAATTAAGTAAAACAACTTTCTAGTGATAACTTGCTGATTTTGCTTGGGGGCTTACGAGAAACAGTGATAGGAAATGGAGTTCTAAAATGAAGATACTGAACTTAAGATAGCCTACTAGCAGGGGTGAATGTGTCAGGACAGATTGCAAAGTCACTTTTAGAACACCAGTTGGCTTGGTATTTAAATTACTTTGAAAACACAGAGCAGAAAATAATACTGAACTAACTCAGCCTTGAAACATTTAGGAACAAATACTAGTCACAATTAACTGCACCCTTGGTCGTTTGGGGCTTTCACTTACGCCTACTTTCATAAATTGCTCTGGATTTCTCGTATAGCTCATATGGGTCAGGCTTCCTCGGATCAAAGGCCTCTGTTGAGTCAGGAAATGAACTCCTGTGAAGGGAGGTTGGAAAGGGGAGATTCTGTGGTATAGCTGGAGCAGATAAACTTGTTTGAGGGCTGCCTTGATTCTCCCATTGATCCATTATCTGAAAAGACAATAGTAAAATTAGGTGGATTTGGAAGTACCTTCCCTCTTCCCCTCAGGCATAGCTCGAGTTTGGACTAGCTAACATGGTTAGCAAAAACAAGCTTTTCCTAAGGTTTCCAATATTTCATGGTTTAGATGGTTGATAAAAGAAAACAGGAATGTGTGTGTATCTGTGTATGCATATATGTGCTCACATGCACATACACACACACACACACACACACCCTTTAAATGGCCATACCATTACCCTAGTGAACCATTCTTAAGTATATATATATATCTTTAATCAAGCTCTCCCCAAATTAATACTCTTCTATCAGTCCTTAGACAAATATACAACAGTTTGAGATCTAAGGATTGTCTGGGGTCTTTTGTTAAGCCAAGTCCATTATGATGGGTTCAATTATTACTCTCTGTGAGAAACTTCTTCCTGATAATATCACCTTATTTAGCAATGAATTAGTTTGCTAGCCAAATACAAGTTGTTGTCTTGATGTTACAGGTAAACCAGATATGGGACCATTTAAATGCGGCTACCTTGTTGGCTCTGGCTTGTCTCAATGACATGAGAAGAACAATACTAACTCTTCCTGGCCTCTAGCTAATCCTGTTCTTCTGTGAAAACATGCTGGGCCCATTGTGAGAACCATTGCCCAGGTTTCCATGGTTACCACAGTATTTAACCACATATTAAACTAGTTCTGATTTATCCATCATAAAATCATAGATTTAGCTGGAAAGGATCTTACAGATCAAATGGTTAAGCCCCTCAATCTACTGATGGGGAAACTGAATCCTAGAGGGAGTATAATTTTCTCTGGGTCATAGTCTATATGGTACAGACTATAACTGTAGCTAGGACATAGTTGCTTAAGTACGTAGCAACTTGGGAAACAGACTTGATGAGCTTGTGGTTTGATGTTAAATTCATTTTCTGTTAGCTGTCAAGTATACTCAATACAGTAAAAGGGTCTGTAGAGTGGTCTTGCAATGTGTGTTTTAAAATATTGCATTGTGCTTTATTATTCAGCCAAGAGTTCTTACTTTCTTAGGAAAAAAAACTGCTCTGAAAGCTGATTGATATGAAAAAAAAATTGAGCTTTTGGGGTTAAATTAAATTTCCCATTTTTGCCATGCTAACTGCATTTAACAAGCAGTATAGTTTTTTCATCAACTCCCCTCTTTTACTTCAAGTTTCATATGTTTAATTCAACATGCTTTTAAAATCATGACATCATAGATTTAGAGCTGAAAGGCATCTTATCCATCTTCTAAGCCAGGAGCTCTTATCCTTTTCTTCTTTTTCTTTCTGTCTTTCTTTTTTGGGTATCAGGGGGTTTCGTGATAATCTGGCAAAGGCTATGGACCCTTCTCAGAGAGAGAGAGAGAGAGAGAGAGGGAGAGAGTGTTTGTGTGTGTGTGTGTGTGTGTGTGTGTGTGTGTGTGTGTTTGTGTGTGTGTGTATGTGTGTGTTGTGAGAGAGAGAGAGAGAGAGAGAGAGAGAGAGAGAGAGAATGACAGAGACAGACAGAGAGAGACAGAGACAGAGACAGATAAACAGATAAAGCATTTGCTAAGTGCTTACTATGTTCAAAGAACAATATTCTAAGAAAAATGTTTGGTTGCCTACATTTATAATTGAAGGAAATGCTAAATTTTGGTTAGAGATGAGTAAAAATAAAGATGTCATTTCCCTCTTCCCCCCATCCCAATCACAAACTCTGTGAAATCTATCCATAGTTGAGAACCTCTGGTCTAGGTCTACCCACTCATTTAAAAAACCTGAAGGACAATAAAATTAAGTGACTTGCCCAAGGTCCTATATGTAGTAAATGAGTGGCGGAGCAAGAAGTCACACCTGGCCTCTCATACTCCAAATCCAGTGTTCTTTCTCTTGTATGATTTGTGCCTCCCTGAGCACTTCACACATAAGGTGTTCAATCCTGACAAGTTTTATAAACACAGCTTATAAACTTGAACTATGCAGCCTGAGTAGCCACAGTGTTCTATTTGTTGTACTAGGGTTTGTGCTCATGTCTTCTTGTTTTCCCCATCTTTGCAAGGCAGGTGATCTGTCACCTCTAAATATCTTGCTGGGGTACATATCAGCTCATATGCAGTGCAGTTAAGCCAGTGTGTTTCAGGTGAAGTATTAGGAGATCTAAAAAACAATTTCAAAACTAGAAAGTCAACAATGCCACTAGCATTGTTTGGGACAGTCAGCTCATTCCCATGGCAGGGTGACAAACTCTAGAGATTGTGAAGCACAGAGAATGGGAAATCTGTCTCCAGTCCTGTATGTTCTTAGGAAAGCATTCACAACTTTTTTGCTATGACATTCATCAATACTTGAAGCCATTTCATCAGGTGATTTTAAAAGTTCCAAACCATGGCACTTATAAAAATGACTGGGGGAATATTTATAGAATAAAAACAGTATTGACTTTTCAGGCTAAGACTGTTCCAGAAATGGTAAAGGCTTCTCCTGTCATCAGTATCTGCCTGCATCTACAAGGCTCTGCCTTTCCTGGGTTATCAACACTTAAAAGTGAGCCTATGCCTGCACCCATCCAGAAGGAGACATAAAATCAGGACTGAAGGCAAGTAGCCTTGAGGCCAGAACAGAGGTCTCAACCTTACTTTCTAGTACAACTCCTGCTAAACCATTCTGAATGTTGCTACTTGATCAGCACCCACAGTAACTAACTGCCTGCTTCCAGGTTTCCTTCTTTGTATTTAGGTTCTGTTCACTACTTTGAACTATGCACAGTCTCCATATGCTTTGCCATTCCATTCGGCTTTTTCATCTTTGGACTCTATGCTGCTTACATCAATTAGCCAATTAACAAGAATTTACTAAATGCCAACTATGTCTGAGGCTATGTGCTAGGCACCAGGGGGGAAAAAAAGAGATAATACCTGATGACAAGGGTCTCACATTCTTACGGGGAGAATCCAGCACTTTCTTGCTTTTCCTTTACTTAACTTGGGATTTAGATTCTGTTACTGATCTGTTTGGCTCTCTTGTATCTTCTTGTTTCTTCCTATTTCCAGTGGATTCTTTAACTTTGGATATTGCCCATTTACCTGGACTGGGTTCTATCTCTTATTAGCTGTGTGACTTTGGGGAAGTTACTTAATATCTCTGGGTCTCATTTTCCTCATCTATAGAATGAAAGGTTGGAATAGATGGTTTCTGATGCTTCAACTAGTTCTAAATTAATTTCCTAGACACCAGAATCTAATTTCCTGACTAGATTCAGAGGACAGGTTTGTCCTTTCCTATATTAACAATCACCCCAATTTATTTCCTGACTTGGTCCATGGGATCTTCCGGACCCCTCCAGCATACTAGAGTCCCTGTCATGGCCTCTTCAAGCTTGTCTTGGTCTCTGGGTGTCTATATCCTGTGTAACAGATAAAAATGTTCCCCAAGATAGAAAGCTCAGCAGAGAAGTGAAAATTTCTGCATCTCAGAACAGAAACCTTGCACCTTATCCCTCAAACAGAACTGCTGGTGATTGCAGTAGGAACTTGGTGGAAGCATGGAAATCTTTGGACCAGATAAAATCTAGGGAGATTCATGAACATGGTACCAAAGTGACAAGTTCCCTTTGCAAGGCTGAGGTCCTGGAAGTTCAGAACTTGGCTGTTGTTGCTTCGCTTTTGTGGGGCAGCATGAGTTCAAGATTAATTGTAAATTAGGTTCTGAGAAACCTTTTTTGGAATTATTGACTATGGATGTGATTACTATAATGACAGAAAATGCTGTAATTACATCAAATGGCATAATCTGTATAAATGTGGTACATATAAGGAAATCACTAGATGGCATAATTGTAGCAATGTGATGGTGCTGTAAAGTTTCTAGTTAAATTCAATGCGAAAGTGTACAAGACCAGACCACACTGTTTTAAGATTGAGCAGAAGGAATTAGTGCTCAGAATTTTGGCCAAAAGAGCACACTAAAACTAGGTAGTGCTAAATGACCAAAATGACATAATATAGTACTTCTTGATTTATAAAACATTTCACACATATTATTTTATTTGTTCCTTGCACCAATCTTGTGAGGAAAGTAGAGCAATCATCACTTTTTCCATTTTTCAGATAAGACAATCAAGGCTCAGAGAGGTCAAAGTACATGCCTAAGGTCACACAGTTAGCAAGTGACACAGAGCTAGAACATAAAGCCAGATCCTTGGACTCTAATTTAAATGCCCTTTCTGTTATACCAGATTAAATACTGTCAAAGTGCCCTTTTTTCATAAGCATGTATTGAATTAAATGGTTTGCTAAAAATGTGGAATAATTTCCAATCACAGGTTCTCTGCTAAAAATAAGAGGTAAATCCTAAATGATGATAGGAACATGTTGATAATTTCCTTAAGCCCCAAAAGCATGTGTCCAGGTTGATTCTCCAATTACTGGTTTCCCTATCTCTGTTGGAGAAAAGCCCAAAGTAGAGATTAATATACTGGTAACTTTTCTATTAGAATGGATAATAAGTTTTCCTGTACTGTATGTGTCCACCTCATTTTTAAAGATATCTCATTTAGTTGGAGGATATCCTTGTAAAAAAGTAAATTTTATAATATTTTTCCAGTTGAAGTGAACCAAGTGAATTTCTAAAACAGTGACAAACACACACATACATACAAACACATATGCACACAAAACTTTTAAAAATTTCTAAACCATTGGTCAGGCTAACAGAGCTCCTCCTCACCAGGTGGAATCAGAAGAGGAACGAGAAAGGGCAAAATGTGAAAACATGGAGAGAAAGTATGCTGTCTTCAGGCCCAGTGCTTTTCTTGATTTAATCATGCCGCCATAAGTCTTTCACTTATGTGATTTTCACAAAAATTTAAAGCAGGATGAACTCTCCTAACACACCATAAATTTAATCCTCACAACTGAATCCATGACTAAACAGTAGCATAACTATGCATTTTCTTCCCTTCTAGCAATTTGGGTTTCTCTACAACTACTAATTCAACTCTGTCAAAGAGATAGACAAAATCCATCAACCCTTAAATACATTTACCAGCCTGTTCACTCTTATCAATGTTTTAGGCTGTCTCATGAGAGAAAATTCAGCTTCTTATTGATCTGGCAGCCACATGGAGATACAGCGAGTGATGGTTCAGCAGACTGGCATTTAGCCCCCTGGCTCTCCATTTCTTCACATGAGTGAAACTGAGTCTCAGAGAAGTTAAGCGAATGTTTAAAAAAGTGAATGTCATTCAACTGAAGACTATCAGTCAGTACTGTGATTCTGTGGATTCTGATTTAGCTTCCATTAAAGATTCTTATTTGCACAGAGCTAAATTCTGTTCAGGTAGGCCTGTATGAATTTTTTTGATACTCTCTGAACTTGTGGGTCCATGTTAATTGGGATAGTTTTAATAAATGGTGTATTAGCAAAAAAGACCATAGTGTTTCTGAGAGGGATATTAAGAGATTTATTGGGAAATCCTTCTTAAGGAATCCTTTTAAAGCTACAATTCCAATGGGGCTTTTGAGTTAGAGTTCTGAAAGTAAAAAGGAGGCAGAAATGAAGGGTTACTTTTTAATTTAGTCTATGGTTACCTGGCACTAACTAAAAACAAAGGAACAGTTATTCTTTTGATATAGGATCATAGTTTGAGAAATGTAAGGGACCTTCTAGGTCATCTGTAGTACTCATGGGATAACATTACCAGAGATTCAGAGCTAGAAAAGCTCCCAGAGGCCATGTGGTTTAAAACCCTTTATCATGCAAATGAGGAAACTGAAGGTTAGAGAGGCTACATGACTTGTCCAATGTCACTTGGATGGAACTGAAATTCAGACTTAGGTCTTGTTCATTGCTTCTTCTACTGTATCATGTTGCTGCCATGTTAAATGGGTAGACTATGGTAAACATTTATAGAAATGGACATCATCATTAGAACCACAGGGGAAAAAAATGTAATGGTACCAACTTACAGGCTTTGGAGTTTTCCAAGGAGAAAAGAAACCTGCAATAAAGAAAACAAAATGTAAACTTTAAAAAACACATCAAAGCATTAGTCCTAAATAATTGCATGTTTAGATTCTTTACAATCTATTCTTCCCATTATAATAAATAACAGTATGCAATTGAGCAATGAAAGAAATAATGAATAATTAAAAATTGTCCAACTGTGTAGCCTGAACTAACGATCTCAAAGAATTTCACTGATTTGACATAGTGATATTTTCATATTTTATATCTGGAGAAATCAAAACAATGAGGGGTTACTACTATGCTCCAGGTGAGTCTCAGCTTTCCTGACCTGGGCTGATATTAGGCATGACTGCCTCTGACACAGAGCAATGAAGACAATTATATAAGTAAATAAGTACAAATTTTCACGTGAAAATGCTTGTAATTACAAGGTTAAGTTGGCTGGGTAAGTGTAATATCAAAATGTGGTAATATAACTAGGTTTGGAATTAGCTCTGTGCTCCAATCTTAGCTCTGCTACTTATCATTAGTGACTTTATAGTGATTGGGCTCAGGGATCTCTTAGGTTCCTTACAGTTCTAACCCTGAACCATCCATTCGGTGTTCAGAGGACCTCAATTCAATTTCTGAATAACATATTCTAAGTAACTGAAAAAAAAAGTGTGATCTCAGAAATGAACTGGCATTAGAAACGAATATCCATTAGATACCAGATCAGAAATGAATATCCATTGGATACCAGATCAATACTTTTTTCAGACAACAGAACTCTCCTTGCTGTCACAAATGACAAAACTGATTGGGCTGATTCTGTTGTAACCTCAGACGACAACTGAGATAGCAATCAGATTTGCATTTTTTTCAGTCTGGAATGATACATCATATGAAAACAGACAAAATGAGGAAAATTTTATCTTCGTTAAAGAAAAAAAATACTTGAAAAAATAGTTCTGACAAAAATCGCTGCCCTTATCCTCTCTCCCGATGAACAAATTAGCCACAATAGATGCCATTTTACAAATCTAAGTATTTCCTCATCACATCACATTTTCCCACTTTGGCAATTATATGTCCAAAGGAAAACTGTCCTCAAAAATAGCATACTACATTGAAAACATATACATGTTTCTCTTCTACCAAAAATTCAAGACCTTTAGCAACAGCAACAGAAAACTTCAGCTTATTTTCCTTTATAAGTAGCATCTAAGGCAGTGTGGCTTTCACTAAAACTTAGGGGTCCCCTTTTTCCTCTCTGTCCTTAACAACTTAAACTTGTTTGAGTCTATTACTAGTTAGGCTAATTAGTTAGGTGATTAGTTAAATTAATATTAGTTAGATCTTTAAATCATGTGGTCAAGGCTTAAAGAGGAAGCACTGAGAAGAGTATAAGCAAATTACAGTCCACGATGCACCAAAGTTCTCTTTCAGATACCATTATCCCGGGTTCTGGTAGCAAGTGTCTCTCTCCTAGCTTAGCCTCTTCCCAGAGGACCTCCAACATCTCCAACGGAAAAGTAAAGAAATTGATCTTTTCCGGTTTTTCTACACCAGTAGAAAATAATTGCCTTTTTAACCCCTAATGAATTGTTTAACTGGTTTTCTAAGGTGCATAGAAAACATAGTCTTGAAGTACTATTGCAAACGGCCATCTAGTATGAAATACAAATTCCTCCATTTCATATTTTAAACTCTTCACAAAGAAATTCTAATTTATCTCTCCAGACTTATTTCCCAATTATCCTTCTAAAACACTCTATGTAACAGTCGAATTTGACATCTTGTTCTCTAGATTCAATATTCCATCCTCTATCTCTATGTTTATGTATAAGCTGTTTTCCATGCCTGGAATGCTCTATTTCCTTAACCCAACACCCTGGAATTCCTAGCTTCAGTTAAAGCCTAGTTCAGGTGGCACCACCTAGGAAATATTGACAGGATTTGGCAGCTAACTGTACATAAAAGATGAAGGAGAAGGGAAGAGAAGGGGTAGGCATGATTCTGGAGCTGCAAATCTGGTAAAGTGGAAAGAAGGGATACTTCCAACAGAAATAAGGAAGTTTAGAGGAGTGGTGCTTTTTTTGGGCAGGGGAGAAAAGAAAATAATGCATTTTATTTTGGAAATGTTGAATTTGGAATGCCTACAGAATAACCAGCAGAAGATGTCAAGAAGGTAATTAATGATATACAACTGGACTTTATGAAAGTGATCATGAGGATAGATGGATATATAGATAGATGGATGGATGTATAGATGTGGGAGGTTACCAAGAGGGTAAACAGAAAAAGGAAAGTCCCAGGACAGAATCTTGAAGGATGCCCAGTGTAGTGGGTAAGAAATGAATGATGGAGCAAAGGGTCTTTCCTGGAAAACAATAAACAGATAGGAGGAGAAGCCAGATAGAGCAGTGTCTAGAAAAACCAGGGAAAAGATAGTATCCAGGAGGAAAAGTTGGACAACAGTGTTCAATGTTATAGAGAAATCAAGAATGATGAAGATTAAGAAAAGATCATCATTAATTTCTGGGACAATAATGATCTACTTTTCCCCCATCACCTTGTGCACAAACCTAAAGTATTAAACATAGTACCCTAAAAAGACCATCAACTCTGAATGATATTTCTGAGGCTGAGACGTTGACTTTTTTTGGTAAATGGGAAAAAAAAATCAGATTCAAAATCAATTCTTGGAATATAATTTTGGAGCTCAATAGAACCTTAGCATTCACTTAGTCATTTTTAATTTTTCATTTTCAGATGAGAAAACTGACCCTAAGAGAAGGGAAGTGATTTGCTCAAGGTTATACTGCTTTTGAGTTGTGGTAGTAGGCTGAATAGATGGCTAGACTTGGAATCAGGAAGACCTGAATTCAATCCCATCTGTTACACTTCGTGGGGCTGTGCTCTGGATAAGTCAAATGATTTTGGCCTGCCTCAGTTTCTCCTATTTGTCCCCCACAAAATGGGAATAATAATAGCCTTTATATCCCAGATTGTTGTGAGAATTAAATGAGGTATTTGTGGAGTGCTTTGTAAACCTTAAAGTGCTCTATAAAGGCTAGTTATTCCTCCTCCTCCTTGTCTTCTTCCTCCTCTTTTTCTTCTTCCTTCTTCTCTTGGTCTAGAGTGATTTCACTTTAGTCACATGGCCCTTCTTGAATTTTGTTAGCTGAGTATAGCTTCTAAATCCTCAAATGTAGCACCAGTGAATGTTGCTAATATGCAGTGAAAATTGAAATATGATCATAGTTTTTTTGATATCTTTCCTTTCCAGCTATCCTCACATCAGCGACTTGTTTATAGCATGCCTATGAAAGAAAATTTTATGAAATGCTTTGATTTTTTTTCTTCCTCCAGGATCTTTTCTAGAAACAGACATGTATGCAGTAGAACATTTGGCACAGTATCTTCTCACAATTTGTAATGGGTTAGCCCCATGGGGAGCCTGGGAAGTAATCTTAAAGGATATCATTTTTCCCATGGCAAAAATGCATAATCCTCTGCCCTTTTGGCAGTTTAGCTACCAGAAATGAGATGAAACTAGGGAACTGGAAAGGTGAGACTGTCATTTAGCTTGGCCTCCCTTCAGAAGCAGCTCCTGAGTTCTCTGAACTACTAAAATTATTTAATCTGGACTGACCTATTATCTGTAGGCCATGCTCTAAGTCTCTTTCTGGCTTCTAGTATGGAAGTTTCTGGGATGCTTTTAACACCAGGTTGGAACATAAAAAAGTA
This sequence comes from Pseudochirops cupreus, assembly GCA_028627135.1. Lineage (NCBI taxonomy): Eukaryota > Metazoa > Chordata > Mammalia > Diprotodontia > Pseudocheiridae > Pseudochirops > Pseudochirops cupreus. The sequence goes on along the minus strand of CM053581.1, from coordinate 464,921,201 downwards.
ACCTTGCTCAGCACAGAAGCCTTCAGGCACCGATGGAGCAGCTGACTTTTCTAGGTCACACTGTATTTGGATAGGGAACAATTGAACCGGTCAAATGGAAGCAACTTGACTCAAGAAAAAAATAATGATTTTTTTTAAAGGCTTCCAATCGTAAAAGTAAAAAGTAATGTTTAGGAGAACCTCTGTGAGCCTTTGAAAAATTATCAATTGTTCTGTAAAAATGGAAATGAAAGGAGGGAGCCAGAGAGACTCTGCATTGTCCATGATACAAAAATAAAGCCAGAATTTGTTTTGATCTGGCAGATATGCACAATAAAAGCAGGGGTGTGAGCCAATGCAGTAGAGGATACTGGCAGGTCACTTAACCTCTATTTGCTTCAGTTTCCTCAACTATAAGATGGGAATAATAATAGCACCTGCCCCCAAGGGTGGTTGTGAGGATCAAATGAAACAATATTTGTAAAATTGCTTAACCCAGTATTTAACAAATGGAGGCATTATAGAAATGAATTTTTTCTTCTCTTTCCTTCTTTCTCCCTCTCTTGCTGAATGTTTTCCTTTTAAAAAAATTATGTACATTTACAAATAAATATATGTATATATTTGCTATATGCATATAAAATTATGTGCATACAACATATATAACATGTATATAGGCCATTGTTTTGTGTGTTTTGTGTTATACATGTTTATACACACATAGAGACATGTATATATGTAAATATGGATATACATATGTGTGTGTGTCTGTATGCAGAGTAGAGACTTGAGGAAGTGAAATGTGGGGAAAGGAGGTGTTCAGGGGGCTGAGAGAGGAAGGAGAAAGGGTAGAGGGGTAAGCAGCATAGAATAATGGGAATCCTTTCAGCACGCATTTCTTCAGACACTTCTGGGCTCCTGCAAGTTGTCTGCCTCCCTCTTCTGAGAGTGCCACGGACTGGTCCATTTTCTTTGTTTCCCAGTACCATTTTATCTTTTGTTTCCATTTTGCTTGATAAGGAGAAGATTAGGGGACATGACCATTATGTTCAACTACTTGAAGGATTGGGTGGAAGAGGCATTTGATTTCTTCTTTTCTTTGTAGGTACAAAAGAGAGAACTAGTGGATGGAATAAGGAGTCCTATTTCAGATAAAGGTCTTTTAAAAAAAATGACACTGTCTGAAAATTGAATGAACTACCTCACTGGTAAAAAGTGCCCCATCATTGGAAGTATGTTCAAGTAAAGGCTAGGCAATCACTTGTTGAGGATGCTTTAGAAACAATTACCCCATTTATGGGATTGACTGTAGCCCAAGTAGCCTCATGGGTCCTGTGCAGCTCTAAAATTCTATGATTTTATATATGAGCAGGTTTCCTCTCTTCCCTAACTGAATGAGGAACTGAATACAGTTTATGAACAACCCTTCTGAATTTTTCTAAAGGGTTTTTACTGGTAGTGCATAAAAAAGAAGCAAAGTGTTAAAAAGCTCTCTCCTTTGGCCCATCACTTTATCTTTTTTTTTTTTCCCTTCAGGCTCTTTAGGGAAAAAGAAAATCATATAGAGCTGCTAATTATGACAGTATATACCAAGTACAGGGGAAATATTCAGAGAAATAGCAGTCTTGGGCTAGCCTGGAGGTTTCATCACAAGACCTGAGATAGAGGCTCTGGATGAATGAACATGGCCTTTGGCTTGAGATCAGCGCAGGATGAGGAGAAGGGATGAAGTCAGGACACATTGCTACTGACAGAACAGTACTAGGGTGGGAGCAATTGCAGAGAAGTATGGGAAGCAGTGCTGTGTTTCCCTTCTTTGCCACCATCATTCAGTTCACTTTATGGCCTTGCCCTGAACCATCTCCAGGTAGGATGAAAGGTAGAGTCTAGAGACTGAACAGGTGCTTCAGGGCTTCTGAAGGGAAATGAGCAGTTAGGTGGAGAAAGAATAAGGAGGGAAGAGAAACCCTAACTAGACAAGGGAGGTGACAGGAAGACATTGGATTTGGAGTCAGGAAAATCTAAATCCTGTTTCACACATTGTCTTAGGCTAGTCACCTAGCTTCTCAAAGTCTTGGTTTCATCATTTGTAAAATAGGGCCAATGAAAGCCCCTACCTCACAGGTGAGCTAGGAGTCTAAAATGAAATGATGGGTATCAAGTGCTTCACAAACAGAAGCACAAAAGCAAATGAGATAATATAGACATAGAATGATAAACTAGTCTAGGAAGCAAATCAAAAGCTTCAACAAAAAATGGCTGGCACTTTGAAAATCATCAGACAAGAATAACTTAATGCCGACTTCCATGTTGGCTTTTACATAAACCAAGCATATCAATGAGATGTTACATTTTAATAAATAAATCATGGGAGAATGTCTGGTGAGCCTTTGGAGACCAATTAAAAATAACCACAGCACCAAGATGGGTAATCACTTTTGCAGGCATGGTAATCTGAAATCAGCAAGGGCAAGGAGGTGATTACGGCTTCTGCTTCTTCCAAAAGAAATAGTTTTATTGTAAAAAAAAAATCCGGCCTTACAGCATCTCACGGGATCCCATTTTATGCAGAGATCTTTAGCTTTTTTATGTTTGCTCCTAGACAACCTTGATTCACCTATGGTTTCTCTTAATGGATGGGCCTAGACACTCCTTAGTCAACATCATCAATAAAAGAGAAGTGCCCTTGAAAAACAACAAACAAACCCCAAAGTGAAAACTTAGAGCTTTCTGTCAATTTCTAGGTAAGTACAATTTCAGCTTGCAGTAGTTTATCAATTTGTAGAATTCTGAATTCAGTAATTCTGAAAACAGTATTAGCTCATGTTTATGTAATGCACCAAGAGTTGCAAAATGCATTACATAGATGTCGTGGGAATCTGAAGATCTTCCCTGCCCCTAGGCCCTTTGCTTAAGTGGCTCTGAGAACCTTCCCTGATTTGAAAGTATACTCTGTCCCCTAATAGGCTGAATGTGGTCACATGGAGCCTGTGGCGGGAGGCTCGTTCTTCAGGAATGCCCGCACCTTATTACTTTGTGATTGGGCAGTGAGGTCAAGAGGGCTGTGACAGTCTCTGAGCCAGGAGAAGACTATATACACACAGTGATGTGAGGTTTTGGTTTGGGGCTCACTTTGAGAAGAGTTGTGTGATTTGGCCAGATGAGACTCTGGGAAGCCGTTGAGCCCCCCAGCTTTGAAAAACCCAGATGTTGGTGCTTCCCTCTCTGGTAACTGAAT
>CM053581.1:464901081-464917884 GCA_028627135.1 Pseudochirops cupreus | reverse complement strand
AGCCACCCTGGGTATGCTAGGGTGCTTGCTGATACAACAGAATGTTTCACTTGACTCTTACACTTACCTACTCCAACTCAAGGACTCAATCTACTAGTTGCCTGTAAAATCAAACTTCCCCTAATGCTTAGTGCCTAAATTGAGGAATGAATCAAAATGCTGAATATTATACTAAGCAACATGTTTAGGACAGTTCAAATAGATGAATAACATCCTGGTCAGCTTTTGTGAGCAAGTTCTATTGAGGAATCGATTTTTTTAGTCCACATTCCAACAAAACTCTCCTACCATTATTCTATTGCTCATCTCCTTCACCTTCTGGATTGAGTAACCCTGCTGAAGGATCAGCATGGAGCCCTACCTACCTTATCTATTCTCAATTTGGAGTTCTCTGGAAACACTAAAAGGACCCAAGATGCTCCTAAGATTGTCATCTCTCCCTAGAGGCAGAAATTTCTCAGAATACCATCATATTCTCATTAAGATGGTTTCTATTTGCTTCTCTCAGCTCTCTGGTCATCTTTCCTATTACTTCTCACCAGGCATCGCCCAGTCTCAAGTCCAACTCTTCTCTAATCCATTTACTATTCAGTTGTCAAAATAAATAGAGGTCTGTTTATGTTACTGCCCTACTCAAGGATGCCTATGGGAGTGTCTAGAGCAGTGGTTCTCAACCTGTGGGTCGTGACCCCTTTGGGCGTCAAACAACCCTTTCGTAGGGGTCATAGGGGTCACCTAAGACCGTTGGAAAACACATATTTCCGATGGTCTTAGGAACCCAGACACTGCTCCTCTATCTGTCTCCAGGTGGGTCCACCCATATGCAGATACGCCCACATATGAGTATTAAAGGGTCGCAGCATTAGGAAGGTTGAGAACCACTGGTCTAGAGGGTTTGTTGTTGGTCCAGACACAGTATGGAGCTCAGTTTGGGTGCTAACTTCCCTGAGACGAAAGTGAGAACCAATGGCACTGTATGCCTGTAGAGTGTGCAAGGAGACAGACTTGAAACAGGGAGCTGAATTAGAAGCCCATTGTAATAGTCCATGAAAAAAGTAAGAAGCAGATGAACTAGATGGGTGGCTTTGTGACGAAAGATAAGGGATGATCTGCAAGAGATGTTGTAGAGAAAGAAATGCCAAAATCTGGCAAATGATTGGATATGCAACCCCAAGAGAATAAGAGTGAGGAGTCAATCGCACATACTGGGGTTTAGAAATAGGGTAACTGAAAGGAGAGGTTACTCTTGAGAATAATAGGGAACTTTGAAAAACATTGGGCTTTTGGGGGAAACACAATGACTTCTGTTCCAGACATTAAATTTGAGATGCCTATAGGAAACTCAGCTTGAAATGTCCAATAGGCAGTTAGTAATTTGGGACAGGGATTGGAATTTATGGCAGAGACTAGGAATGGATATAGATATACACACACATACACACACACAAATACACAGATAGGCAGACAGATAAATAGATAATTGACAGATATAGAGAGATAGATATATCTATATAGATATATCTTGCAATTATCTGCATGTATATTAAAACTCATATGAGCTAATGAGATCACTGAAAGAGTATAAAGATCAAAAAGAAGACCCATTACAGAACCTTGGGGATACCTACAGTCCATGGGCATGACTGAAAATTCATCAAAGAAGACTGAGAAAGAACAATTAACACACACCCAGAAAAGTGAGAATATTCAGAAGGTGGATGAACAGTGTAAAATGCTGCAAAGAGGTCAAGAAAGATAAGAATTGGAACAGGTCATTAGTTTTGGCATTAAAGAGATCATTGCCAACTTTAGAGTGAGCAGTTCTTAATTGAATAATGAGGTCCGAAGTTAGACCGCAGAAGGAGAAGAAAGTGAGTGGGAATAGAGGAAATCAAAGAAAGGAATATAGATAGCTTTTTCAAGCAGTTTAGCTGAGAAGGGTAGGAGAGATATAGGATGATGGTTAATGGACATGGTAGGATTTAGTGGTAATTTTTTTAAGGACAGAGGAGACTTGGGTCTGTTTGTAGGCACATTCTATCCTCAGCTCCCTCCCCCATTATTTTATACCTTTTATAATGCATATATTATACATATAATATATACACACATATCCAAACATACATATAGGTATGCATGTGTGTATATGTCTATATATACACATATATAATGTTTAAGATATCTGTGTATGTGCTTTTCAGCAATGTGTCTATGTCCTCTCCCTTTCCAAGAGAAGGTAAGCTCTTTGAGGGAAGGATGCCTTTTCCCTTTTTTTATCTTCACTGCCCAGAACCTTGCCTGACACATAGTAGATACTTAGTAAATACTTTTTTTAATGAATGATTTGATTTTAAGACTGAAGCAGCTGTTCTTTGCACTGAAATACCCATAAATAGTTTCCAAAGGATCTGAGGTATCAGAAACTATATGCTCCACATTTTTACTTCATATGAAAGTAACCAGATATTCACATAGAGAGAAGGTATACTAGGGTTTTTTTTGATGATTACTTGGGGCTTTTGAATTTATGGTAGGTAATTAAATGGCTCTGGCACCCCAAGATGCTTCAACAAAGAAGAATGAAGGAATAAAGCCAGTGTCAGTCTTCCACGTAAATGGATTTTGTTCAGTTCAGGCAATTCCTTTTCCCCACTCCTTCTGTGAACACCTTTCTGGATTGAGAAAAATTTACAGGTGAGAAAAACAGTTTATATAATGTTCCTAAAAAGAAAAAAAAAAGCTTTTAGGAGTCTTTGCTAGGGGCGGGCTTATTTTGGAAAAGGAAATACTAATAATAAAGTTAATTTTTAATTAAAAAAAACCCTCCTAATTTTCAAAGACTGGCAAATAGACCCAATCTTTCCATAAAAAATTCAGTCCTTAGTAAATGTTGTAAGCCAGCGGGGTAATGAGCTAATTTCCATTAAAACTAGCTCAATGCTATTCACTTTTCCTGGTTTCTGACTGATTCATGTATTTCTTATTAAAATTCAATAAATGGGTTAAACTCTGCAATTCCTTTAAGTAATTTGTTCAAGCAATCAGAAGCCAGTAAAAGGCCAATTCTTCTTAATGGAACTGACCCAAACTGCAAAATGATTTTTTCCCTTAAGCAAGCATGGAAAATATACAACAAGTTGTACTATTCAACATCTAGCCATAACTGTACTAGACAAGAAATACATTCAATATTTGAGTTTGACCTGGAGGGTTTTTTTTTTAATGGAGAGATAGCTGCTCTTTGCATTGCCTTTAGACTTTCTTAATTTCTACTTTTACCCCCAAATATCTTTTATAAAGTTCTACTTACATTTCAAAGTGTGATTCAAATGCTTAGCTTACCCTGGGAATGATCTTATTCTTTGAAATAGTGTTTAATTCCTCATAGATGGCATCTTATTGTTGCATATTGCATATTATCTCACCAGGTACCATTATAAAGTACTTTGAGACAAAAACAAAACATGATAGATGTGTATTTATCCTAAGTAAATCCCTAAAACGGTGCTCTCTCTCTCTCTCTAAATATGTAGGTTATGCACACATACGTATGCTTAATTTTTCTACATTATCCTTTGGTCAGAAAGTTTTTCGCTTCTTAAATTGGTTGACATGTGATGGACCAATTGGACTTCTTAAAGTGGTTGACCAATCATAGGGCTTTTATAGGTAACTACCCTTTCTTTAGAGATATTTGCTTTGGTCTGGAAGAAGTGACAATGTCAAATTTCATCTATCTGCCTCCCAACAGATAAAATGGCTTTCTCTGTTTATTTGTAAAATGCAACAGACACTATAAATAGCATCAAATCAAATGTTTTTTCTATTCATTAGCATAGTCTGTACATTAGCTGTTTTAAATCATACCCACATATCAAATGAACAGTATCATCATTGCCGGTGAATCTTCTCTTAAAGTGAAACAAATGCTCATAAAACCCAACTACCTGTAAGACACTATGCTAGGCTGGGAATACTGAGACCCAAAATATACTAGCCCATTTCCTTCAAGGATGATAGGGTAGACTTATATTCATTGGAAGACATTTTCCATTCAAATGACTCATCATATCAGACTACTCTTCATGAATGTCCTTTGGGATTTAGCATACTTTCAAGAATGTGTAGAAATGTATGGAAACATTTCCATATTTCTAAACTTAGCAGATAAATCAAAAATTTTCCTATCTACTAGTAGATGGCAATGATACCAATTGTTCATATAAATATTAAAATACTAATAATTGGTGAAACTGATATTGATTGTTCATACAATTACTAAACATTAGTCAGAAATCCCATACGTCCAACTTATGCCTCTGGTGTTAGAACAAGATCTGAATTATAGATTCTTTCTGTTTAAGCAAGATAGATCACTATGCAAATGAGAAGTTGTGATTTGAACTGCAGGTTAACCAAATTAATTAAGATGTCAAACATTTTTAAAAAATCAATAGTAATTTGCTTCAAAATGTTAAAAGAGAAATATTTTCATCAATACTCTAATTTCACTCTGTGTCTTGAAAATTATGAATGACATTGACAAGCTGTCACAATAGAAGGGCTGACTATAGGCAACAGGCTAACTTGCCTTTTGTTGTTTTATTATATAAACCATTTAAATGACCTAAAGGTAAACAAAGAAATTGGCAATACTTCTTTAGGTTTTTTCTAATTCAGTGGAGCATAAAAGGACAAGGTGGAAAAGTAACTTCTTGATGGTCTGTAACACTGAGTAATAGAATAGTAGGCTATAGTACATTGTGCTGTATCCTACTAACATTTAATTCTATAAGAATATATTAAATGACTACTAAACTATTCATTGGGATCTGTGGTACTTCGAAAAGGAGAAGACATTTATAGCAGAGTAAAGAATTGGACATTGTTATCTCATGGTAGACTATGGAATTATCTATTAAAGCCTAGAAAAACAAGATAGATGATACTAGGTGCATATTAACTATTATGTGTTACCAAACAAAGGTAGAGACAGAGATAGTGACTGGCGTTGTGATTTTATTGCTATAGGGAACTCCCAGATAAGGAAGCTGTCTCTTCTAGTGCAGGTTAGCATCTTCTCTGAAACTTAGTCTTAGAGTTGTCAATTTGGCTGACAGGTTGTGACTTGCCCAAGGTCACATATCCAGTATGTGGTTAGGGGTAGGACATGAATCCTAGGTCTTCCTCACTCCAACACTGGTTCTCTATTATACCATAGAGAAGACAAATATTATAACTATGTAAAAGACCTAAATATAGCTGCTATGATGCTATAATTCTACTTATTCTTCCTGCTAGTTCAAAACAAAACAAAATATTACTTAACTGTGAACTTTGTGAAGTCTGGTAAATACAGAAGCAAAGAACATAATCAGAGTTGGGACTGAGGCTAGAGGCAGAGTGAAGTAAAGAATTAAGAAACCCATGACTCTAACAGGTTCCAGAAAGTAATTTTCCTCCCTCATCACAAAGTTGATAAAATATTGTAAGTGGTGAAGTTTATCTTTACTGTGCCACAAATAATCCTTGGCACCCACATTTAGAATCGCTGACTGATAGAATACTAGAGCTAGAAAATATTTCTTTTTGGGCGGGTCTTTTTGAAGAGAAGAAGGCAAGGCAATTGGGGTGAAGTGACTTGCCCAAGGTCACGTGGCTAGTAAGTATCAAGTGTCTAAGGCTGGATTTGAACTGAGGTCCTCATGACTCCAGGGCCAGTGTTCTATTCACTGCACCATCTAGCTGCCCCACTGAAAAAGATCTTACAAGCGTACCAATCCAATTTCCTAATTTAACAGATGAAATTATACCAAAATCAGCACAACATATAGTAAAAGGAAGTCGTTACATGGGAAACAACACATAGGAATCTGAGGTGACACTTTTTAACATTAGTTTAAAATTATTAATGAATATCGGTTTAATGACAGAAAATTTGACTTCCATGAAACATCAGTAACTATTTATGGAGATCACATACATTACAATCAAGGATGAAAGCCTTCCGGGGGCAAAAATTGTCAAAGACCAGCAGGAACAAATGTCAAACCTTTTTTACATGCCACAACCGGTTTTATCACACCTCTTACTAAACAGATAAGCATCAGATCTGTGAGCATGCCAGAAGTCTTGCAAGACTTTTAGAAGAATTAAGAATGCCACTTAAAAGGACTCCTTGTTTTTCTTGGTTTGTGTTTATTCCAGAATCACATAAAGTCAAGAAATTTTAGCAAATGTTAAAAGACAACGGAAGGTAGCAACTCTTTTCTATTTTTAAAAATACCTTATATAGCATTTAGAACTTGGTGGTCACTTAATAAATCCTTCTGGAATGGAAATAGACTATGGTGTTAATTTCATGACTCAGTTTTCTCATCTGTATAACGAGAGGGGTGGATTAGATGGCCTCTGTGGTCACTTTCAGTTCTGTATCTATGGTCCTATGATCCTTTTGAATATTTTCTCACGGTTCTGCAGATAAGTTTAAAAGTAAAACAAAATGGTTGGATCTTTCAGGTGTTTAAATCTGCCTGTTTAAAGATAAATATACATTTGAGAAAACAGTTAAAAGAAAAATCTTCACAAAAGTCCTCTTAATGTTTCATTGTGGAATGGTGATGAGTCAGGTTTCTTGACAATGATTAGTGGAGGACAAGCTATGGCTTGTGACCATGGTATCAGATACTGAGAGGGAGAAAGGACCTTAGAGGTCATTTATTCTAATGCCCTCATTTTTACAGAAGTTAAGTAGCTCAGTCAAGGATACATAGGTAGCCTGGCAAACCCGGGATTCAAACCCAGATTCTCTGACTCCAAATCTTACCACAGCGGGAAGATTTTGAGCATGCCATCTGTACTGGGCCATGTGTCACTTGAACAATAAGCTAGGTAAAATCAGACAGGCTTTGCATTAGGTTGACTGTAGGCATATTTTTAAAAATCTCAGCAACTCTCAATGACTACTGGTGGAGAGAGTATCTATAGCAGTGAAGTCAGAGATTACTAGAGCACAGCTACTTTAAGGATAGTCAGATTTGTGCAGTTTCCTTATTTTTATACATGAGATAACTGAAACTGATAAAAGTAAAGTGACTTGTTTAGGATCAGAAAGCTGAGAAATCAGAAATCAGGTCCTCTGATTAAATGTTTCCTCTATACTACACACTGCAGTGTTGTGTTGTTGTTTTTTTTAAGTATGAATCTTCTGATACTTGTGTATGTCAGGTAAAACTTTTGATTTGTGTCATTTACAAACTTTATGAATTTGGTTTGCATATTACAGAATAAAATAGTCACAGATTTTTAAAGTTTAAAAGGACATTGTTAGTTATCTTGCCCAGCTTATATCCCCAAAGACTTCTTAATTTAATATATTTACATGTACATCCAATCTCTGTTTAAAATTGCCAGTGAAGGGAAACTCACTAGCTATTAAGGAAGCCCATTCCACTTTTGAACATCTCTGACTGTTAGGAAGTTTTTCCTGATATCAAGTCTAAATCTGACTCTTTGGACCTGGATTTAGCCCCTTTGGCAGAACCAGGACCAAAGAAATCCCTTCAAATACATGGATGCAACTATCATATACTCCCTGAGTCCCTTCTCTTTTCCAGGTCAACTATTCCAAGTTCCTGTCCTTACATAATTCATTAACTGTGACATTAACTGACAAAGAAAAGCAAACCCCACATGAGGTCTGGGCATGGTAGTGTACAGAAAAAACTGTGACCCCCTTACTTCTAGAAAGTATGCTTCTCTTAATTCCCTATACATTCATGTTGGTATCTTCAGGTAGCTTCCTTTTTTCTTCCTTATACTAACTGTTTCTCTTTGATGTCTTCAGATTTCATCCTTTAGAATTTAGCATCCCTCCTGAATTGCCTTTCACTGTAGAATTTTAGTCCGTGGGATCCTAACTATTCTTCCTCTAAAGAGGAAACAAGACCGTGTCACATGAGGATCAGAAAGAACTGTGTGTGTGCTTAGGTTAGAGAAGAGAAAACTTTGGGGGAGGAGGCAGACTTTAATGGGAAAGAGAAATTAGATTTGTGCTCAGCCTAGAGGGCAGGATCAATGAATGAAGTTCCACTGAGGCAGATTGCAGCTCCATACGGAAAAATTTCCTAACAATAACAGCTTTCCAAAAATGGAAGGAATAGCCTTAGGACATAGAGTGTGCCATTTCCCTAGAGATTTCCAAGTATGCCCACTTCATACAGTTGGATGGGGGTTGGACTAAGGCTGTCTCTAAGGCCCTTTCTAAATCTGAGTTTCTCTGATTCCACAAATTGAGAGACCAAGGATCATGTTTTATATTAAGAGCAAGGGTAATATAGCTCAGGAAGGTTGTCTTTGCACCTGCCGCTCGCTTGATAGATATTGAATTTGAGCCTTCATTCTAGTCACTGTATTTCATACATTCTCTGTCCTCCTTAGCCTCTTGGATGAAGTATAATTGGAATATTATCTCCTTTGTGTGATGGATGAAGGTCAAACCATGTCTCTAGCTTTTACTCTTGCTGACTGGGCTACTCTGACTAATGATGACTAATGTTTTTAAGAGAGAAAGGAGAACTTATAGTGTCTGCCTTTTTAATGAGACCAAGGCATACTCCTCAGTTTTAATCTTCTCACTTTAAACATATTCTCTTGAGATCTCATTCACCCTTGTGGTTTTAGTTTCTGTCTGTATAAGGCTAATTTTCATTGCTCCTTCTCTAGTTTTAATGTCTTCTAGAGCTGTTTAAGACATTTGTATATAGGTATTTTTTCTAAGATCTTTAAGAAAGAATGTGAGTACAAAAAGGATTCTTCCTGGAGAAAGGAAGCATGAGGGATTGTAAACTCCTTGAGAGTAAAGGTCTTTCATTCTTTGTATTCACACTGCCAGTACTGAACACAGTGCCTGGCATATAGGAGAAGCACAATAAATGTTGGTTCATTGATTAATAGTGGTTTTCAAGTTTGGGGGAAATGAAATTGAATCTCTCTTAATTAAAAGAAAGGAAAGAAAATAGGTTTAAACTTGAGCATGAGGGGTTTCAATTAGATATAAACTGGATAAATTTTTTAAAAACATAAAAATAACTAGAAAGAACCTTAGACATTATTTAATCCCAAACTTCCATTTGTCATATGAGAAACTCATCAAAGGTCAGTGCAGTTGTTATGTGGAAGAAGAAGTAGCCTTCTTCTTTTTGGCTTCAGAAGACAGAACTAGAAACAATGGGGAGAAATTGCAAAGAAATAGACTTAGGGTGGATGTAAGGGAAATGAAACATTCCCCAACTTGAGCTATCCAAAGATGAAATGGGCAGCCTTCAGGATAATGGGTTCGATTGCTTGTCTAGTATGTAACAGAGAAGATTCTTGTTCAGTTACGGATTGGACAAGATTACTTCTGAGGTGCCTAAGTCTGAGATGCTCTGCTTCAGAATATTCACTCTCAAGAAATCATGGATGCTCCAAAGTAACAAACTTCTTTAGGTTCAGTTGTTAAAATAGCTATACGTTCTTTTAATGGTACCATCATCCAGGAAATAATTCTCAATTTTTCTCCTCCTCTTCTTCCTCCTCCTTACAACAGCAGCTAGCCTTTATATGGTGCTTTAAGGTTTTACAAAAGGTTGAGTTATCTCATTTGATCTTCACTATAATCCCTAGAGGCATTACGTACTTGTCAAGGGTTAGACAATGAGGAAGTGTTTGAGGTAATATTTGAACTCGGGTCTTCTTGACCTCAAAGTTCAGTGCTCTATCTGCTATACTATAATGCTATTGGTAAAAACATATTAGCTCATACGTTGTGTTGCTTGAAATTAATGAAATCTATTCTCCCTAAAAACAGAGGACCATTTACCTGTCTCAATGCTTAAGATAGTGCTTATCTATGCCTTTACATAGGAATTAATATCTTCCCAGTTGAAGAGAGCTTCCCAAACAAATGCCTTGTGTTTGGCTTATAAAGAGTTATTTCTTGTCAGGTTTATCTATTAGCTCCCTTGAATTTCAATAACCATGTTCATTTATATTAACCAGTTGGTGGGAAATTTGGTTAATTAAAAACAACAACACGGATGTAAAATAGCTGATTAGAATGTATTTCTTTTTTTAATTTGTCTTTCAAAACCATATTTTAAACTTATAAAAGTCAGGCTCTTGCCTTGTTTTATTTTTAATAGTTTCACTAAATCTAGACAGAATAAAGATTTTTAACAAAGGATCCATGAATAGATTTCAGGGAGTACATGTACTTGAATGAGAAAAAACAAATTAGAAATTTAACTTTAACTAACCTCTAAAAGAAATTTGGCATATCCTTCACTTATGAATTTAAAAAATATTCTGAGTAGTCCATAAACTTTGTCAGATTGCCAATAGGGTCCACATCACAGAATACAGTTAAGAATCTCTGATACAGAAAAATAATATGGGGAGGAGGAATAACTGCTCAATATGATTTATAAATTTACTTTTGTCTCATGTAGAGACAAGTCCAAGAGATATTGGCAGGATTCATTAGATAAGGTTATACATGTGTATTTTTTGTGATCTCATTATACACTATTAATAATGAAGCCATTTGGGCCCCGATCCATTTGATTATTGAAAAGAAACCAGTAATGGTCTGGATTTAGGCAACAAATTTGTCTCTTTATATTTCCTAATAAATGGTAGGCATATTGTTGCTAGGTATGTAAACAGCTAATGAACAGAAATGAAAGAAAGAGAGGCTTTTAAGGTTAAGGATTCTTTGAATAAGGAACAGCCAGTAAGAATTGATGTCCAAAGATGAAAGTAAATGGAAGCAAACCCAAATGGCTGGTGAGTCATTTATTGTCTTGATTTGTCTGCTATCTCCAATAACTAAAATAGAATTAAAAGCTCTGATAACTAATCAGCCAACCAACCAACAAACAAAAACCAAGCCAGACCCAAAGGAAAACATCCATAGCAAATGGTGGAATAAATAGCAAATAGTTAGGAGAAGAAAAACACCACAATATAATTGGGGGAAAAGTAAACAGCACAATTCCTACTATCTCAACAGATCAAACTATCAGCTATACAAAATTGAAAAAGAAGTTTTGTAGATATGGTCCACTTTCCTTTGAAGGTGCAACTTGAGAAATAGGAACATGTATATGTCATGCTTCAGTCTTTACATGTAAAAAAAATAGTTTCTAGAATATTAACTATTCTCAGAACTTGAATTTTAAAAAAATATTTTACCTTTTTTGTCCCATTGTCCAGCAGATTTATGATTTGGGATTCCTCAGAGAGAGTGAGGCCTGAATAGATATTTTGTTCTATTTTATTTCCTAGACCTGTTCTTACAGAGGTTTCTAAAAAGCATTCTACTGTTAACGAGTCATCCTGTAATTAGTGAAGGAGCACTGTTTACACATCCGAGCCCTGAATGGATGCTCATGTTGCTTTTTAAATTCAAGCTTTGAGATTCAGAAATTGCAATGAGATCTAGAAGAAGTAAACTGGCTCACATGATGAGGATATTGACATGCTCCAAAATGGTAGTCAACATGTGAAATGCTTTAAGTGAAAACATAAAATATTAAAAGCACACGACTTTAAATACAGTCAAAGATCACCTCTAAAAATGAACACAAGGGTTTTAAATAAGATATGCTCCTCCTCTTCCCCCAGGAAAACCATTTAGATTTAATACCACTATTTCTTTTGTACCTTGTTTGGCAAGTATCCCATTGCATACACATTTCTACACCATAATTTAGACAGAGATTCATGCTATGAAAGTCAGTCGGAACTAGGCATAGATCTTTCATAAGTACTTTGGAATCTATAACTGAAAAGGGTTGAATAAGGATAAAATATCGCTATTATTTTCATCATCATTATTAACTCAATTCTTATCAAAGCAATCGCTTTTTCTAGGTACTTAGGACACAAATTTAAAACAAAATTGCTTCCATGTCTTTTGAGCTCACAAAGATATTGGGGCAACTGATTAGCTGAAGTATATGCTGGGCCACATCTTTAGCTGGCTCTTGGATTTTACTTCTTTAGAGTCCCAGATTGCCTAAAGTCATAAGCAATCATGATGGGACATTTTAATTTACTTTAATGGACCCAGGGTCTCAATGATGTCGGTGAATATTCCCTTTACTAGTACACAATGCAACCCATCCATATCTCATGCATGTCTATGATAAATTGTCTATCACAAAGAAATAAGAAAAGATTTTCGTTGTGAACTCTACTGTCATTCTATATTATAAAGTTTCAGACTGATTTGCCCAGATCTATGATCCGTGGTGGCATCAGCCTATTTAGGGAAACACTATTAGGGTTTATGTAGGGGTGAGAGAATTTATCTTTAAAAGGAGAGCTTTCTATGGTACTGGTTTTCTGACTCCAGAAGGAGGGCTGCCATAGTCTGTGCTACTGGAAAGTTAAAAAGAAGGGCTCACTATTATTATTATTATTATTGCCATTTATACTTTGCTGAGTTATTTATAATAGTTTGGTTCAGTATTTTTATTCACCAAGTGAAAACTTATCTAATCTGGGAGGCAGGATAATAGAAAGCAAGAGGCAGTTGATAAGATGCTGGAGTTTCAAGACTGTCAATGACAGTCTCACAGGAAAACTTAAACATAAAGACTCTCAACCTCTGGGTTTTGAAGCTATTATTTACCTTCTGGAGGAAGATTGTCTCTCAACCTGTCACTCAAGAACATTGTACTTGAATTGATTTATTGCAGTTAGAGTCAACTTCAAATGACTGTCCCATGAAAGCCCTTTAAATATTTCCCTAGTATCAATTACCATACTACAGAACCTAGAGGCTTTAAAAGGAATGCTATTTTCGCTCAAACTTCCACAATACCATAGTCAGAATATTTGCTTTGGAATCTCTATTGTGTTAAGATCAAGTTTATATTCTTCTGAGGACTGGCTTGAGTCCTATTCAAAGAAATGAATCTTACATTTCTTTCTGAATACAAGAATGTCAAGATTCACCCAAGGTCCTGGGTGAGAGTTTTATTGTATCATTTTCTACTTTTGATGTGTTTGGTGGAAAAGGAAACACTTCTAGTAAACTAAATCTCTTTTAGTAATCTTTTGTGCTAAGATAAGTTTCCAGTGCAGTTCTCTGCCTGAGCAGGCTACCTTTACTCAGAGATTTAAGTATGTATAGACAGCTCAACTTTATATAAGGGACAGATGTTCCATAGAAGGCTTTGGAATAGAATGGTGTATAGGTAGGCAAGTATTTTCACTCCAGTTTACATCTCTCAAAAGTCTTTGGGGATGGGGCAGAATGCTATGTATGGATCATGAGAGTGGCTTTTCAGAGGGTTGTTGATCAATATCACGTACCAGAAGAATTTTGAAGGACATAGAGAGCCTGGTGGTGGCTGGGGAATGGGGAGAAATGCACATTGTTAGTCCTTTGTCCTTCAAAATTCTCTATAGAGAGCTTAGGAAGTCACTTTCAAGAACCACACACTTTTTTGCCCCAAGAACCATCACAGGAAGAATGGGTACTGGCTCCAGAATCAGGAGCAGGTTCAAATCCAAGCTCTGGTATTTACTACATGTGTACTCTCGAGCAAGTTACTTAACCTCATGAGTAAAATTAGAGGATTGGACTAGACAGTCTCTAGGGACTCTTTCAGTTTGGAATTTATGATCTATGACTATATGAATCAACAATTTAAAAGAGGAGTAGGGACTTTAAAATCAGAGGCATTGAACTTTTGATATGACAGGCAAACCAAGTTATAAGAAGGCTTAAGAAGCTTAGGTGCCTACTATGTACGACGCACTCTGCTAAGTGTTTCAAATATTATCTCATTTGATCCTCACAATAACCCTGGGATGTAGGTGCCATTATTATCTCAATTTGACACTGGAAGAAACTGAGGGAGACAGAGATTACATAACTTTCCTAGAGTCACACTAATAAGTATCTGGGCCTGAATTGAACTTGGGTCTTTCTAACTGTAGGCCCAGTGTACTATTCAATGCATCACCTATCTGCCCTCCCTTCTCTGAAAACCACAACATAGAGAACACAGACAGATACAGAGAGAAAGATGTTCAGTCTGTACCTTCAAATGTATAGATTATATTCTAAAAAGATTATAGTCTAATCATATTTACAAGATAATTTCAGAAAGGGGAGGAAAAAGTGGGAGTAGGAAAGGCTCCCTGGAAGAGATAGCATGCAGGTTGAGCCTTGGTATAAATTCAAGAGTCTAAGAAGTGGAGGGGAGGAGTGTGCTCATTCCAGGCATGCAAGACAACCTGTGCCAAGTCAATGGGGTAGGACGTGGAATGTTGAGATCAGGGGACAATAAGTAGACCAGTTTGGCCAGAATACAGAGCATGAGATAAATTTGGAAAGGTAGGTCTAGAGCTAGAATGTAAAGATCTTAAATTCCAAATTGATGAGTTTAGTTCTTACTGTAGGAGTCAAACTGAAGATTCTTGAGCAGTAACATGGTCTCAAAAGCAGACAATATTCTCTTCACTGGTAACACTGCTGTTGGTTTCTCGATCCTTTCTTCTTGACCTTTCTGACAGTATTGGACCCTCTTTGCTCCTAGTGCTCTAATTATCCTTGTTTCTATGACCCTACTCTCTGCTGGGGAGCCTGTTTGCCTGATTGCTCTTTTGTCTTATTTGCTCAATTATCATTTATCTCCTTCTTAATATTGGGTGCCTTCTATGGCTCTATCTTGGGTCCTCTTGTCTTCTTTTTCTGTATTTTCTCACTTATTAATCTCCTTCACTTCCATGAGTTCATCTGTGTCATTTTATAGATAACTCAAATCTCTTTATGAAGTCCCGGACTATAACTAGGGAGGGTTAAACAGGGCTTTTCCCCCAGGCCCCAAATTTAAAGGGCACTCAGAGTACTTTCAGGGCTTCAGTAGTATGGAAACAATGGAGGTGAATATCTAATTAGCAAGAATAATTTGTCAAAACAGGGAATCTACTACATGGTAGGCTGGGATAATTGCCCATCCTTCCTCTCACCAGCTTTTTTATTTCATATTGCTGCCTTTATTGAATTCCATGGTCTAGACAAACTAGACCATACCAACGTCTGGGCAAGTCATTCCCCATGCTTAGAACATACTCCCTTCTCTGTACACCTTTTAGAATTCTTCTGATTGCTTTTTCTCAATTCATTAAGGATCAAGTCAGGTATCTTATCCCATTTTAAACTTTCCTAGATCACCCCAGTTGCTAAAATTTTCTTCTTTCTAAATCACTTTGCATTATACTTAGCTGTGTCCATATAATTTCTCTCATCAGAATATAAACCTTGAAGTCAGAGATAAATATGTCTCTGTGCATTCTCTAGCAAAATGCCTTGTACATGGCAAGAACTTAATAAACATTAGTTGACCTGAACAAGAGCTAGTCAGGGAAAGCTGGCTCAGAAGCCTAGGCTAGCTCTTTTTTTATTGGTGGGCTAGAAACATCTTCAGAGCCCTTCTTTGGCTCTCTGGTGACAGCAATGGTGATCAGGGATAGCTCGATGGTGCAGTGGATAGTGTGCTGCATCTGCAGTCAGGAAGACTCATCTTCCTGAGTTCAAATCTGGCCCCAGACATTTACTAGTTGTGTGACCCTGGGCAAATCACTCAACCCTCTTTGTCTCAGTTTCCTTATCTGTAAAATGAGCTGTAGAAGGAAATGGCAGGGTCACACAACTAGTAAAACCATAGGCCTTTTCACAGCCATCAACTACCAATTCAAAAGTCTCAGAATTAAAATTTGGGGAGCCAAGATGGTAGCATAGGAGCAGCAAGGTACTGTAGCTCCCACATAGCCACCTCAAATATCCATAAAATATGACTCTAAACAAATTTCAGGGCTCTAAAACTCACACAAATACATCTCCCCCTGAAGGCAGCTTGGCTTGAAGGGATCATCTCAGCGCTGGCAGCCAAAACCAGCCCAGCCTGAAACTGTGGCATGGCCCTGGGGTGGCCAGGATGAGGCGCAGCCAGAGCCTTCAGGAGAGTGGATCAGCGGCAGCTGTGGCAGTTTCCAGAATTATCAAGCCATAAGAAACAAGGACTAAGTGAAAGGTCAGTGGAACTCAGCTAAATCTGGGGGAGAAAAGCATCTGGCCAAACTGCCTCCAGGGCAAGGAAGTGGCAGAAGAGGCGGCCCTGCATCACCTCCAAGTGGCAGCTTCAGAGCTCCCGGCCTGAAGACTGTAGGGGGGCCAAGTGATCGTTCAAAGGCCAAGTGCTCTTGTGTTGAGTGGCCTGGATCCGGATCGTGGTCTCGGGTGGTGGTCCTGGGGTGCGTTTTCAGTGAGCCAAAGCTGGTGGGGGCTGCAAAAAAATGACAGCCCCCTAATAGCTCCAGCAGCTGGGAAAACCTCAGCAATTTGGGACAGAGCTTCCCCCTCAGGAAGCAGAGTTCCATGGAGCTAAAAAATTATTGACTGGCCAACATGAGCAGGCAAAGGAAGCAAAGTAAGAACAGCAACCAAACTCTAGATTCCTTCTTTGGGGACAAGAAGGATCAAAGCATGGAACGGGAGGAAGATAGTACAGTCAGAACTCCCACATCAAAAGCTTCCAAGACACATGAAGACTGCCTAAAAGCCATAGATCAGCTTAAGAAGGATTTTGAGAACCAAATGAGAGAAGTGGAGGAAAAATTGGGAAGAGAAATAAGAATGATGCAAGAAAATCATGAAAAGAGAGTCAACTACCTGACTGAAGAAAATAACACCTTAAAAAATAGATTAACTCAAATGGCAAAAGAGGCCCAAAAAGCCAATGA
>CM053581.1:464854007-464900581 GCA_028627135.1 Pseudochirops cupreus | reverse complement strand
CAGGGTAGAGAATAGAACAAGGTGGGGGGGGCGGGATAGAAGGAAGGACATATAATCAGTCCCTCACAATATGCCCACTGTGGAGAGGTTCTGTGTAATTACACATGTACAGCCTGTATTAAATTGCTTGTCCTTCCAGTGGGGGTGGGTGACAAGGGAGGAAGGGAAAGAATCTAGAATTTAAAGTTTTGTAATCAAATGTTAAAAACATATATATGTATGTATATATATATATATATATACATATATATACAATTATTATTATTAACTACATCCAACTGGGAATTAAGATACACAGGTACTGTGGTAGGGAGATCCATCCTGCCCTACTGGAAAGTCAGAGGGGCGAGGGGGAGGACATAGGAGAGATCAGATTGGGGGAGGGGTTATACAGTGGGATGGCTGTTTTGAGGTGCTGAGTAAGGGAAAGATGGGGAGAAAATTTGTAACTCTCAATCTTGTGGAAATGAATGATATAAACAAGAAAATAAATACATTAATTAAAAAAAAAGAATTAAAATTCAGTTAGAATGGTAACTAACTCACCTGAAAAGTTTCTACTGGGTTGCTAACTAATCTCCAAAGAATTATTTACCATAAGCTACTTTCAAGCTTTAGAAAAACTGTATTGATTTTTCCCCCTCCATAGACATTAACAAAGTGCTCTGCTGAGAAAAATCTCACCATGGAAATGCAAATTTTCCATTATTTATCAATTGAACTAACCTCCATGCTTTAAATCACCTTCTTAGAACCTTCTTACATGCAAAGAATTTTAAGCCCAGGATTTCTGAGTGAGTTTCCCAAAGCACACAATTCAAGTACCATTAGGAAGTAGCAAATCACTATTTAGCTATAACTCAGGAAGAAAGAAATTTATTTGTGGGAGTGGAAAGAAGCTGGCAATCCTCATTAAATGTAATGCACAGGAGGGTGAAGTACAAACAGAGATGCAATCCCTCCACGTTTATGCACCAAATGAAAGGATCTGTAAGCTGAGGACACAGCAACTCCAAATGAAGTACTTTCTTTTCTTAAATAGAAAAACAGTACAGGAAAGCCAGGCACAAGGTGTTCCTGAAATCCTCCTGTAACCCCATCTAGCTAATGCACTGTTTCAGAAACAAACTCCTGAAAGGATCGGTGACTTGGTTGGGGGGAAGGGGGTGTGAGTGGAGGAGTATTTGATATAGTGGAAGGTAGTGGGCTGCAATGGAAAAAAGTGTTCCATTTGGAGTCACTGGATCTAAGTTCAAATTCTGACTTGTGAGTTATTATCTATAACCTTGGGCAAGTCTTTTAACTTCTTTGGACTTCAGTTTCTTTAGCTATAAAATGAGGGGTCCAGACAAGATAACTTTAAGAGTCCTCAACGTCATCAAATCTATGATTCTATGCTGTGGCCCATTTGGGCAGAAAAGGGGTATAAAAGTACCTGGAGAGAGACTTTTACCTGAATAAGGACCTCTGTGACCCCATTTGCATACTCATCTATTGTACAAAATCATGTCCAGTACATGAAAGGCAGAAACATACAGATATATGAGCTCAGTGATCTTAGAAAAACATGTAAATACTTGCACGAAATAACGAAGAGTGAAATGAGCAAAATCAAGAGAACATTGTGTACAGTAACAGCAATACTATTTCAGGAATGACTGAGTGAAAAAGTCATTTTGAATATTACAAATACCCAAATTAACTATCAAGGGCATGTGAGGAAAAATGATACCTGCATCCAGAAAAAGAATTGATAAATAGAAGTATATAAAGAATAATTCTACATGCACACACACACACACACACACACACACACACACACACACACACACACCTATTTTTGTTTATAGCCATTTCTAGGGTGGAGGTGAGGGGGAGAAAAGAAAAAAAAGGAAAAGGAAATTTACATGATAACTTTATTATATATTTAAAAGGAATAGCAAGATGTACATATTAGATTTGCAGTTTTATGTGAAATCTTATTTTTTTATTATACTATCTTAAGGAAATACTTAATTCCCTAAATTAAAAATAAAATAAACTTTAAAAAAAAGAAACATAGATATGTAGGAGTAACTTGCAACCTCCTAGATAATTATGGCATAATCCTGGAAAAGAAAAGAATATCTGGCTTGATTATTACTATGTTGGGAGGCAACCTGAATTTGGTGTGGTATATGTGACCCTGCCAGAGAAAGAAGCTAGAAAGACATCTACTTGACTCAGGGCACTGGGTTATGCCACAAGAGAAAGCAGTATGTAATTGTAAATAATAATCTATTTCAAAATAACCTCTTTCTGGGTGGTCTGTTATATATGGAACTTTCCTCTAATGGCAGAATCTAAAAATGATAGCTTAGTTGATCTGAATCAAACTGTAACATGGTGCTAAAAAAAGATGACAGTTCTCTCACTCTGACTAAAGAAACAACTAGCCATAGGGGATGAAGAAGGTGAATTCTTGGGAGGAGACCATGAGCCACCATCACCTATGAGATACTAGTCTTGGAGATTAATCCACCAGCCAGCATGGGGCAGACAGACCTCTTGGGTTATAGCCCTTAGAGATGAAGATGGAAATAGGAAGAGGGGGCTTTTTACTTCCTCCTCCCCAATGGCAATATGTGGTCTGTTTTCCTAAATCCTCAGCCCTTTCTTGTCCTTTGTGGGAGAATCTGACTTCACACAACAGATAATGCGATTCTTTTGTACATAGCATGACTATGTTAAGACCCATTTCTCAGGCAAGGTTCCCTCTCCACACTAAAGCTTTATTCAGCTTCACTGAGTAATGAAGCTTCTGCTAATCCTCTGCAGCTTCCTGTCAGAGATTTTTTAAAAGGGGGCAAACCTTCCCTCCTCTAGCAGGGCCCCTGTCTTCTCTCCTCCTGTTCTGAAAAAAAAAATCAAACAAACCACTTAAAAAAATTTAACCATGAAACAAAATGTAAAAGGTTTTTAACAGAAATTGTTGGCTTTTTTTTCCTTCTTCAAAGAAAGCTTAACCTTTTGCATTTATGCTCCACAGTCATGAAATTAATTTCTTCCACATGTCTGAAAAGAGCAACTGTTTTAGTTATTTTTAATTGGAGAGGTAAGGTCTGTAGGTGTAGAGAGATGCTTCTAAATGTGTTTTGCATTGTAAAATACTTCCAGACACAGGATAGGGGGGGATTGAAAGGAAGGGAGTGAAAGAATATAATTTTTATAGCCTAAGAATGAAAATGTTTCCCATCTTTAGAGGGCAGTGGTGACAAGCACCAATTCTCATCTTTTTTTTAAACATGAATTTCATTCCCATGGATGGAAGCAATTGTTTGAACAGTTGGCAAGAGCTGGATTGGAAATTTTAAAAGTTGCCTTTACTAGGGTTTTTTAGCCTGAGGATAGTAAGTCAGCTCTGTCTCAACAACTTTTTAGAGAAAATCAATTTAAATGCTTGACTGGAATCGAATGAGATAACAAATGTGTTTTTGCAAATCTTAGAGTGTTTCATTGGTGCTACCTGGTAGTAGTAGTAGCAGGAGGAGTCACAATCTAGTTACTACAGTAGTGACTGTCTATCTTTTTCAAAGACTGATTTTATATTCTAGATGCTCAAGAAAAAAAATAGCAGAAAGGATTTCTAATATCCAGGTTCCCCACTTTCCCCCTTAATTAACTGCACAACAAAAAGGTCCCTAGGAAGAACTTCTCTGCATTTCGGGGGCCACTGGGGGTACTATTTATATCAATAGAGAGGCAAAGTGAAGGTGACTGGCAGGACCCGCCTGTAACTCGCTAACTGTGAATTTACTTATTCTACAATTGCTTTCTTCACTTTCCTTGTTGTTTGTTCAGTTGTTTCAGTCGCGTGCTACTCTTTATGACCCTATTTGGGGTTTTCTTGGCAAAGTCAGTGGAATGGTTTGACATTTCTTTCTTTAGTTTGTAAGGAAACTAAGGCAAACAGGAAAAAATGACTTGCCCAGGGTCACACAGCTAGTAAGTGAGGCCACGTTTGAACTCAGGTCTTCCTGACTCCAGGTCCAGCACTCTATCCACTGTGCCACCTGACTGCCCTCACTTTCTGAAAACATAGATATAAATACAGATTCTTAGTCTAAGGGACTTTAGAGAACCAACAAGGTCGATTTCTTCCTTTTTTTTTAAAAATAGATAAGGAGAATGAGGCTCAGAGAATAATTTGTCCAATATCACACACCTCAGCTTGAGGCTAATCAGTGGATAGACACATAACTCAATAGACTCATTAGCTGTTCTTCAGATAAACTCTAACTGCTAGGGTCGATTTGGAGAAGGGAAGAAATATTCCAAATCTAGGGAAGAGCTATGTCTTGATTTTTTTTTTAAATGGAAGATTCCACTAGCTATAAACTAGTTAGCTTGATTTTGATTCTTGGAAAGACTAGGGGCATGTTTTAAATACTGGTTTATCAGCCAGAGTGCCTGCTTTAAGAACAGACCACATAAAACTAATATCTCTTCCTTTTTTAACCAAGCAACTAGGCTATTACTGCCAATCACTAGCATTTAGATAATGCTCCAAGTTTTGAAAAGGGTTTTACATATGTTACCTCATTTAGCTACAGATCAGGAGGATGCTGAGAGATTTCAGCAAAGTATTTTATTCATTCATGAGAGGTAATATGGCTGAAACAGGAATCAAGAAGACCCAAGTTCGAATCTTGTTTTCAGACATTTAGTATGTGCCTAAGGAGGCAAAGTTATTTAACTTTCCTAATATGTATTTTCCTCACCTGTCAAATGAGGACAAAGCTATCCATTAATTCATTCAATAAGCTTTTATTATGTACTTACTATGTGCAAGTACTACAAGCATGTTTGCAATGTAAAAATCAAAATAGTCCCTGTTCTCCATTCCACTGGAAAAGCACATATTCCAAATCTGACAAAGTTTCTCATACAATTTGAATGGTCAAGTTGGAGAAATATAGGCTATGTGATATTATATTTAGGTAGAGTCTGAGTTAGGAGAATGAGAGTCTGAAATGTAGTCACTACCTGTTTGATATTAACTTGGTCTCTGGTAGAGTATCACAAGGATCTAACTTTAGCTATATACAATTTTTATCAATGACTTAGATGAAAGCATAGATGGCAAGACTGGAAAACAAGATGGCAAGACATAAAAACTATGTTTGGCACAGAGTTAGGATCATTTTACAAGCTGGAAAATAAGCTACATGATAGAAATAAAATAAAATATAAAAAATAAACTACATAATAGAATAATGTGAAGTTTATTTAGGATACAAGTATAATACTATAGGGGGTTTTTAAATGATCACTTTATAGATTAAAATTGGGGAAGGCACATGTAAGTGAACAACATCTGGACATTTCAGCAGTCTGGAAGTTCAAAATAAACCAATGATGATATGGGATGGGACCATAGGCTACATTAAGAGAGGCAGACTGTTCCAGACATGGGAGCAGATAGTCCTTCCCAGACTCCATCTGGAATACTGTGTTCAGTTCTCAGCACCACATTCTAGAAGCCATGTTGACAAATTGGAATCCTTCTAGATGAGTAAAACCAAGATGGTGGGAAGAATGAAGACCATACCATAGGAACATCAGTTGAAGGATTTGGGGATATTTAGAAAGAAGAAGAGAAATTGACATGGGAGTGTTGTTGAGAGACCTTAAAGTCTTCGAAGGTGAAGGGCTTTCAAACGGAAGTGACTTTCTTTGGTTGATCTCATATGGTGAAACAGAGAAGGGTGGAAAGTGAGAAAAGAAGGTGATAAAGAGTAGATTTCCAAAAGCAGAATGAGCTGCCTTATGAGTGGGGTACACTCTGCACCTTCTGTGAAGACTCCTCAGAATGAGAAGGGAGAGAAACTATCTGGAAACCAGAGACAGACTTTCATAAGACTGGACAGACCTGAGTACTGGGTTTACACAACCTAGAACCCTTCCTTCCTTCCCTTGTTGTCATCAGCATTAAGCCCCTTTCAGGAGTTTTAGACCACCACCCTTGCTTGTGACCTCTCCCCCTCCCTTGCTTTGGCTGTTATCAAATAAGGCCATGGATGGTACCTTGGCTTCTTGTCCCACCTCCCTGCCAATAGGAGATAGTGGAGGGCTTCTTTGTTATCTGCCATTGGGTTAGATTTTGAGCCAAGACTGAGAGCCTACCTCCTAGCCAATGGGAGAAGGGACAGCCAGGAGGAGAACAGGACAGCCTGTTAGAGTATAAATTCTTGTTCTGTCTTTTGTAACACGTCTCCTCTCCTTGATCCCCGCCATGGAGAGAACTGCCTTCTTCCTGTGGGGGAAGAGAATAAAACTTCCTGTTCCTTCCTCTGACTTTTGATTTCTCTTGGGTTGGGGATTTTTGGGATGCCTGTACCCCACACACTTAGAAGTAGTAGGATTTCCTTCACTAGAGAATTTTAAGTAGAAGCTGGATGATGGATTGTTGGGATATTGTAGAGGGATTCCTCCTTAGATCTAGATTGAACTAGATGACTATCTGAGTTTTTTGCAAGTCTGAAATTCTGTGATTTTATAAATACCTAGGATTCTAGTATCCAGTTAATTTGTGGTGATATCATGTATGAAATCATAGTATATATATATATATTTATAAACTTAGGTCAAAGGCTTCCAAACTTATTTGGCCTATTATTCTCTTTTTAAAAAAAATTACTCAGCATCCCCCTGTAAATCTATTTTCTTTAACCTTCTAAAAGGTTTTTCTTTTTTGAAATTTGTGTCATTTCAAAAAGCCATTTTTAAGAAAAAAATGATGCATTTTAAATTTAATAATTTATTGTAAATTTGTGATTTTTGCTGCATTGAAATTTTTATGATGCAATATTATATCATGTGACCACATAGCATCATATTATAAACAAATAATTATACACACATATTCCTGCTGATGCATGCTGGACTTCCTAAATATGCATAGATACACTTGCTGCCAACATTTACTTGTTAAAACCTATTGGCAGACTTGACCATGGATATGTTATAACTTGCATTTTGTGTGATTATTTGGAAAATAATGTAATCACTATGACTTAAACTCTGTTACACAACAAATGAAACATGAATGAATGGCTTTTCAAAATTTTCTTATTTTCTCTTCTTTCCTTATGCTTCCATGGCCCCCCTATCTTTATTCAACATCTCTATTGCACCTGAGGTTACTACTACCCTACCTGGATCATTTTGGTGCCCCCCCCAAGGGTGGTATCACCTACTTTGAGAACCTATAACTTAAGTGGTTAATTAATTCATAGAAAATTTCTCTTCACATGATAGGCACTAAATAAATTTTAAATTAATGAAAAAATACATTTGTCCGGATTCAGAAAATCTGTGCTTTAAATAGATTTCATAAAGGGAAATGGACTTGCATGTTTTCATTCTTGACTCCAGCTATTTTCTACTCTAGCCAGAGTCAAGACTGAAAACAAGCTTAATAGCTAGCCATCTATTATTTCACTGTTCTTACTGAGTTAAATACTGGCATATATAGCGAATAGCAATACTCATTATCATATGATTTCCTCAAGGATACAGGGTAAAACAGATTAGTTTAATCTAGAAGAGGGTCACCTGGGGCCCAAGAGTTATTTTGTTTTTTAAATATTTTGAAAACTGCATTTCAGCATAATCAATTTCCTTTGTGATCCTACCTACTTTATTTTCTGTATTTAAAAACATTACTCTGAGGAGTTTATAGGTTTCACCAGACTGTAAACAGGATTCACTACACAGAAATGGTTAAGAAGTCCTGATCTAGAATATATATTCTCTCTACTTCAGTGGATTAATTATGACTTTTCAAAGAAATGATTAACATGCTGAGGATCAAATTTTGATTTTCAAAAGAACGGAGGAAAGTAGGGATCACAAGTCAAAACAGTCATCTTTGACTTATTTCTCTAGTTGAACAGCCAATCCCAACATCAGAGGCAACATGGATTTTACTGGCACATTATCAGGCATTTAAGTGTAAAATAATCTTGTAATTCAGATTAATTGGTTTTTTCCCATTTAGAAATAAGGTGCTAAAAGACTTGATATTTTAACCAAAGAATTAATTATAATAAAATACTTCTAATATGTCTACATAAACATGTAGGATGATAAGCCCTTTGTGTTGGCTTTCTTAATAAGGGAGCTTTGCTTGTTTTGACTTTTGAAAAACATGAGAATGAGAAACATATGTTAATGGCCATGGAAGCTCCTATTTTCCTCCAGTTATCAAAGTCAGAAAAAAAAAATCATGCAAAACACTAATAATAAGAAAAATAAAAATTAAAATAAATCTGATGTCCAATGTCACACCTGTTATACTGGCAAAGATTAGGAAAGATAAAAATAATAATTATTGGAGTGGCTTTGGGAAGATTGGCATACTCATGCAGTACTGCTGGAGATCTAAATCGGTCAAATCATTCTGCAAAACAATTGGGTGCTATATTGATGAAGTCACTAAGTTGCACGTACCCTCTGCTACAACGACACCACTACTAGAAGTGTGTCCCCAATGAGGTTAATAGCAGAGATAAAGGACCCACAGTGACAAAAAATACTCATAGCAGCAATTTTCATTGTAACAAAGTAGATGCCTATCAGTCTGGGAATTGGTGAACAAACCGGGGTGTATGCATGTGATCAGATACATTACTGGGTCATAAGAAATGACAAATATGAAAGATTCAGAGAAACTTGAGAAGACTTGCATGAACCAATGCAGAGTAAAATGAACAGAACCAGGAAAACAATTTACACAATTAACATAATAAGAAAACAACTTTGAAAGGCTTCTGAACTCTAATAAAAGTATAGTGACCAACTATGACTTAAGAAGAATGATGGGGACAGCTGGGTGGCACAGTGAATAGAGCACCAGCTCTAAAGTCAGGAGGACCTGAGTTAAAATCTGGTCTCAGACACTTAACATGGACTAGCTGTGTGACCTTGGGCAAGTCACTTAACCTCAATTGCCTCAATTCCCCCCTCAAAAAAGAATGATGAAGCATGCCTCTTTCTTCCTGGCATAGAAGTGGTGGAGTACAGATACAGAACGGGATCAATGTTTTCAGACATGGCCAATAGGCTGCTTTATTTTGCTTGACTATAATTATTTTTGGCAGCTAAGTTGAACAGTAGATAGAGTGCTGGGCCCTGAATCAGGAAGACTCATCTTCCTGAGTTCAAATTTGGCCTCAGACACTTACTAGCTGTGTGACCCTGGGTAAGTCACTTAACTCTGTCTCAGTTTCCTCTTCTTTAAAATGAGTTGGAGAAGAAAATGGCAAACCACTCTAGTATCTGCCAAGAAAACCCCAAATGGGAGTCACAAATAATCTGACATGGTTATAAAAATAATTGAACTGAAGAATTATTTTTTATGAGAGTATTGCTCCCCATTAATGGATTAATGGGATTAATGGCTAGTGACAGAGAAGCCAAACAAAGAGAAAGGAGTATCAATTAAACATTAAAAAAAACCCAAAAGACAAAGAACAAAACCAAAATCTGGAAGGGATCACAAACAGGGAGATTTTGTTACTACTTTGTTAAATTTAATATACACTTAAAACAACATATCAGAAGTGTGTGGTTTTATATACAGACCTCTATTTTATTTCTCTTCGATCAATACATATTTATAAGTCCTTAAAAAAGAAACTTAAAAAGGGAGCATGGTCCAGTGGATTTGTAGTTGGAAGACCTAGGTTCTAACTACATTACTTTGGGCAAGTCATTTCCTCCCTGGGCACAATGACCTCATCTGAAAAATTAGAAGCTAGGACTGAATGGCTCTAAATCCGTGATTCAGTGATTCTCTCATTTCATTTTTTTGCATGTTTTTTTCTATGAGTTGTTATTTACAATGGAGCATATGTGTGGGGCACATTCTAATGACATTAAAAAGTGATGTAGCATTTTAATTTAAGTGCATGATCCTTGGAACTAATTTTAAAATATGAATTGCTATGCTGTGTAGTAAGTGCTAAACTGTGTAATAAAGATGTTTTGGGTCCCTTTGGTGAGAGTGGCAATAGGGTGGGAGTAGCGCTGGAATTAAGTTAGGGTCTTGGTCAGATAGATACTTAATCATTCACTTAAAGATGCTAACAAAGTAAGTTAGAGAGAACTTCAGTTCACTTCCTGGAAAGGAACTAGAAACCACATCAGGCTAAGATTGCTAGCAACAAGCCAAGGATTGTGAAGGAAGTCAAAATCCTGCGTACAGAGGAATTCAACAGTATTACCTCTGGTAATCAAGAGTTCAGCTGTGGAGAAGAAAGAAACCTGAGATCCCCAGTGAGCAACCTGCTCAGCAGAAATGCTTCACCTAGACAGTAGTAGCATGAGGACTCCATGAGAAAATAAAGGGGACCGAGGTCCCATAGTATGCGAGACATGAATTGTCCTGGACACGTGTTCCCTACCTACATCCTACTGTACTCAAAGTTTGTGTCCACTCTTCCCAAAGATTTGAGATATAACCACCTTCATTAGGATGGAGTGGTGGATATTTTGTAGGTGGCATTATAACACCATCTTATTAAATGCTTTTGCTTTGAGTTAATTGTGTTCACTGGCTGACTGTGCAGTGGAGGCTCACCAGTGGGGGCTTGTCAGCTATAGTTCAGGACTTGAGGCTATTTTGACCTGCAGACATATGATTGCTGAGCTGAGGAGGCATCCCATAGAGAATCTTACACTATAAGGCTGATATTGTATTTATTGCTGGGGTCAATTAGCTAGAGTGAAGTAGAAATGGATTTTTAATCCTACTGCGACCTGCCCAACTTTCTTTAGTTAGTAGATACTTTTCAATTCCACCATGTAAAAATAACACAAGACCAAGACTGGCTATATATAATCAGGAAAGATGTCAGAGTGAGTTTTCAAGATGTTATGTTGTTAAAAGCCATGACCTAAGTAAATTCCAGCTTAGAAGCCTCTATCTAAATATTCTTTTAAAGATAGTGAAGTTCAGCTGTATAAATGACTCTCTAGTAGCTGACGGGTTCATGAGTGTAGGTGCACAATTCTTAGATGAAATATAGGATAGTCTGTAATACAAGCAATAATAATAATCAGAAGCTAAGTTTGGTAAGTTAACACATAAGATTTACAAGTAATGTGACACTATAGATGTGAAATTTCTATTAACCACCATACAGCTTTCAAAGAACCACAGATCCTCAGAGATTAAAGGAAACAAATTCAATCCTCACTTACAGCTCTAATCTTTCTTACAACATTCCTAACAACTAATTATTCAGTGTCTGTTTGAAGACTCAGTGATGGTGAACTCACTATCTCTTCAGGCAGCCCTCTGGACAGCCTTGTTGTTGGTCACTCATTTTTCAATCGTGTTTGACTCTTATGGCCCCATCTGGGCCTTTCTTGGCAAAGATACTAGAAGGTTTGCCATTTCCTTTTCCGGTTCATTTTACAGATGAGGAAACTGAGGCAAAGTTAAATGTTGCCCCAGGGTCACCCAGCTAGTAAGTGTCTGAAGCCAGATTTGAACTCAGGAAGATGAGTCTTCCTGACTCCAAGCCTAACACTCTATCTGCCATGCCTGCCCGCTCTACACAGCACTCATTGCTTAAAAATCCTTCCTTACAGAGGAACAAAATATGTATAACGGGAACTTACAACTATTTGCCTTAGCTCTCTGTACAGCAAGGTAAACCATAACGTTCAATGTCAGACAGTGGCCATTTAGTGAAAGCTTCTCCTAAGTCTACTTTTTTTTAGAGGAGAAAACTTTCTCAGTTTCCTCATTTGTAAAATGGGGGTAATAATAATTAGCATCAACTCCATAGGGATTGTTTTAAGGTTAAATGAGACAATAGACATAAAGCATTTTGTAACTTGGAAGTATTATATAAATGTGAGCTGTTATTATTGTTGCTATAAGTATTATTCCCTGTATAATGCATATGGGGAAAGTGAGGCTTTCAGAGATCAAATCATTTGCCCAGAGTCATATAACTAGTAAGTAACGTGGCCTAGATTCAGGCTAAGGTCTCCTAATTATCAATCTGCTATTTTTTCTCCTCTAAAAAAAACTAAGTTTAAATGACTCAACTAGGGTCATGCAGCCAATAAGACTCTGAGGAAGGATTCAAACTCAGGTTTTCCTGACTCTACATCCAGTCTTCTTTCTAAATGTCATGTAGCTACCGGCTGTCTTCCCAATAGGCCTGCTATGGGGCTGTGTAAGCTGTGGTGCCCTGGAAACATGTGAATTGTCATTAAACAGTATTCCAAGTTTCGAGTTAAAAAAGTCAATCTGCAAATGTTTAAGAATTATTTGCTGTGTGTCGTTCAATAAAAATAAGTGTCTCTCCTCAAAGAGCTCACTTTTTTTTGGAGGAGGAAAAAAATCACACACATAAATACATACTATATATCTGTATCTATATACATACACACATACACACACATATATGTAAGATGATCAAAGCACTCTAAATTTATCATTAGACTCCTCTTTTTTAAGCATGTTAGAGGCAGCGAAGTATAGAGGACAGGAAGCAAGATCCGGGATTAGGAAACTCTTGGTGCAATTCTCACATCTCATATTAACACACTAAGTGATCACAGGCAAATCACTTAATTTTTCTGTGTCCTAGACAAGTCCCTATAAATGAAAGGAAAAGCTGTGCATCTGTATCAATAGAAGGAATTTTCATAATGATGGAATCCTAGCTTAAGCTGCGCCTCCCCTCCTGCAAAAAAAGGAAGTTTGAAAATGCAAAATTGATTTATCCAAGGCACTGTGAAGTTCCCCATAAAAGCACCACACTGTGAAATGATATGAAGTAGTGGGGTGCAGCAAAACATAATGTATTCCTTTTTCAGATTTAGGGCAATTAACATACATGCCATTAATATGGCCTAATAGCTGCTATTATTTATCTTCCTCCTTTTTGGTAGAAATTTATGTTCCGTAAGTCTATAGCTTTATAATCTCTAATTTGGAAAAAAAAATGCAGTTGACTTCATCCTACTTTATACAGCGCTATGGACGTTGCAACACACACATTACTGAAGAAAGTACAACCACCGTGTGCAAACTGCCAAGTGCTAGAGGAATGGGAGCTATTATTAATGAGATAAAAAATGATTTAAAGGTCAGATGGTAAATATAAGCTGTTAATTTAGTGGCAGGGAAGGGGTAGGCAAAGCTTGTTTATAGAAAGCACATGTGCGCTCCACCCCACCCCTCCCTCCTCCAATTCATTTTCTCTGGCAAAACAACAAAATTGTGACTCAATGTTATCAAAGGGAACAGAACAATTACTAACATTTTACTTAAAATTATAAGGCAAAAAAAGGAGTAAAATGAGTGCCTGAAAAACATCCTTAATGTTTCGGGGGGAATGGGATGCATCACTTGACCGGACTTTGTGATTGCTCTGCTCATGGAGTATTCTTTTGTTTTTCCACAACTTTATTTTTGCTTCCCTTTTCCTTGCCCTATTGTTGGCATTCTATCAATGAGCATTTTTGTTATTTGACACTTTTGTATGTTTCTAGCATAAAGAGCAGCTGGGGGGAGCAGTGACTAGAGTGCTGGCCTGGAGTCAAGAAGAGTCATCTTCCGGAGTTCAAATCTAGTCTCAGACATTTACTGACTGTGTGACCCTAGGCAAGTCACTTAACCCTGTTTGCCTCAGTTTTCTCATTGGTGAAGTGAGTTGAAGCAGGAAATGGCAAACTTGCCAAGGAAACCCCAAATGGGGTCACAAAGAGCCTGACACGACTGATATGAAACAACAAGCATAAAGAAAATTTTTTGTAGTAATGACCTCAGGAGCTACAAGTTCACAAAGTGCCTTCTGAATCGTCTACCTCAGATTACATTAATGATAACAATAATAATTATAATTATAACTAGCATTTATTGGGTGCCTACAATGTCCCAGGCACTGAGCTAGGCACTTTACAATAATTATCTCATTTGATCTTCATAACGATCTTGAGAGGAAGGTGCTAATACTGTCTCTGTTTTATAGGTGAAGAAAGTGATAAAGGGGTTCTACACAGTGACTTACTGTGGTTCACATAGGTAATAAAAGTCTGAGTTTGGATTTGAACTCAGCTCTTCCTGATTTCAGACCTAGCGACTCTAACCACTGCACTACCTAGCTTCCTCAAAACTATTTTAACAGTATTTTATTTTTCGGTATTCTTTATCTTGTGATAAATCTCAGAAGTTGGTAATGTGTATTTGTTTTTCCTTACAAGATACAGATACAATTACCAATCAATACATTAGCAGATATTTCATCACTTCTGCACGCCAAGCATAATGTATAATGTTGACAGGTGTTTTTGACTGAAATAACCAATTTGTAAACCTGGTTTGTTTGTTTTTTAACCCAAATATGTGATTAAGTGAGGACTCCCAATTATGCTAAATAATAGAAAGTTATATGGACGATTGCACACCAGAGAAGGTCACAGCATTCCACTAAATTGAATTTGACCTACTTCTTCAAGACAAATCTCTTCCAGTTCCTATAAAGGAGCTTCTTTTTGGAGATTCTTCCATGGAGTAATGTTTCACTGACGTAGATAACACGAAAAAAGAACACTTATTCATTATGATTGCAAACACAACTACTGTTGATGTAGTTTCAAAGGTTTTCAAAGTGTTTTTACATATGCTACCTTATTTGATTTTCCTAATACTCCTGAGAGGTAGGCATTATTGTTATATTCCCTTTTTTACAGATTAGGAAACTGAGGCTCAGAGAGATTAAAAAATACCCTAATTAAAATATCTAAATCACTCTTAAAAAAGGATAAAGAAGAGACGGTAATAAATAGGAGAATGAAGTAATTTCTTAAGTGTAATGCATAAACTTGGAGTAGATTCAGATGAATGCTATTCTCATTATTTAGGTACAAGTCTGAAACTGTTTCAACATTGCCAAAAGAAATAATGCTTCCATTTACATCGATGAGTCAATGAACTGAAAAACTAAGTCATACTAATGACTTTTTTTGGACTGAATCCTTTGCTTCCAAGAACCTGCTTCATCATTGATCTCCTCTTCCTTTCAGTATCTCCCTCACTCTCCAATGATTCCTTTCTTTCTCCTCGTCTCCAAACATCCTCAGATCGCCACTCTTCTCCCTCAGTGCCGCTACGTGATGGAGTTACCACCCCAGATTTCTCATTCCTTCCGCTACCAACTGTCTGAAAAAGTAACCTATGTTTGTTGCCTTCATTTTGATCGTCATCAATCTAATCTCCTCACCTGCTGCAATCTGACTTTCCTTTGGAAAGTTACCAGTGACATCTTAACACCAAAGCCAAAGGCTGTTTCTTGGTCTTTTCCCTCCTAGACCTCAATGAAACCTTTCACACTATTACCATTTCCTCCTTGGTAATTTCTACCTTTTTTTTTTGGTAATGGCAATGCACTATGACACTGGTCTTCCTCTTATGCCTTTGAATTTAAGGATTGTGAGGTTATATTTTACATAATTTCTTTCGAATCATCTTTTAAATCACTAATCTGCTCATGCAATTAGTTTTGGATATTTTGGTGCTAATCTATATCCTCAGGTTCTTCCCCCTACTTTTATGTATCTTCTTTATCCTAAATGCCTGGATGTCACATATCATTACTTTCCTCTCTTTGTTTTCATGTATTTCTCTTTTTTAAACCTTTTCTTTCATTGAAGACTTAAGTGTGTAGGATAAATCCTTCCATTAGAACATAGGTTCCATGGGGCAGCTAGGTGGCACAGAGCACAGGTCCTGGAGTCAGGAGGATTTGAATTTAAATCTGTCCTCAGACACTTAACACTTACTGGTTGTGTGACCTTAGGCAAGTCACTTAACCCCAACTGCCTTGCCTTCCTCCTCCTAAAAGACAAAAAAAAATATAGTAGAATGGAAGTTCCTCGAGGGCAAGGACTTTTATCATGTTCATTCTCAGTGCTTTGTCATATTGCTCAGCAGGTGCTTACTAAATGCTCGTTGGTTAATTGATCAATCAATTCCCTCTTGGTCTAACCATTGAGTTTAAGTACATTATTTTTTATGGTCTTTCCCAAGAAGTTTTTCATAGCTTCATCCTTTTTCTTATTTTATTCTCCAGTTTACAGAATATTGTTATACCTTTATTTTAATCCTTCTTTATTCTCATTGTTTCCTTCACCACGGGGATTATTCACGGGTTCAGCCATTTATTATTTTGGGAAAGGGCAAGAAAGGGTCCAAAGCAGGGGATCTTTTTAAAAATAAGTTTTTAATGATGCTTTCCCCCCATCATCATAGTTTCCTCCCATATCTCTCCCTTCCAGAAACTAGCCCATATAACAAATAGTATTTTTGAGCCAAAAAAAGGAAAAATCACCATAACTGACCAACATATCAAAAAAGCACAATGTACAACACTTGTGGACCTCCCATCTCTGAAAGTGGGTAGAAGTGTCTTTTATCTCTCCCTTTAAGCCATGCTAGTTATATATAATTCAGCAACATTGGGGGGTGTGTTCTTTCCATTTTTGCAGGTATTGTATATATTGTTTTCTTGGGATTTAAAATAGGGGTTTTTAACTTTTTTCATGTCATGGATTATTTCGGCAGTCTCATGATGCCTATGGGTCTTTTCTAAGAGTAATATTTTTTTAATTACATGAAATCGAATCCATAGGATTACAAAGGGAATTGGTTATGTTGAAATACATTTATCAAAATATTTAAAATATTAATTATTAAAAATAAGCTAATATTAATATTAAGAACTCCTGGTTTGAAGTATCATATAATTTTAGAATTAAAAGAGACCTCTTCCAACCTACTACTCAGAGCAGGAATCGTCTCTACAACACGTCTGACAAGTTCTCATCGGTGTGCTGCATGAATACTGTCGGTAACCACTGCCTATTTGCCCATTTTATTTTTGAATAATGCTAACTTAGGGAATTCTTATATTGACCTGAAATCTGTCTTCCTATATCTTCTATCTATTATTTCTGGTCCTGTTCTCTGAAATTACTTCCTGATAACCTTTTAGTATGTTGACAGCTATTATTATCATCACCACCACCATCATCACCACCACCATCATCATCACCATCATCATCATCACCATCACTGCTAATTTTTTTTAGCACTTTAAGGTTTGCAAAGCAACTTATATATATTATCTCCTTCAACTCTTACAACAACCCTGTGAGATAGGTGCTATTATTATCTTCATTTTATAGATGAAGAGACTGAGTTTGAGACAGGTTGAGTGACTTAACCCAGAATTAAAGAGCTAATAACAATCTGGGATAAGACAAACTCAGGTCTTCAAAACTTCAAGTCCTGTGCTTTATTCACTATGAAATCTAACTGCCTATATCACCCATAAGTGTTTTATTTAGGCTAAACATTTTTAGTTCTTTCAAATTTCAATCATATGAGGTAGTTTCAAGGACCCTTAACATCCTTTTTGCTCTTCTCTGAATTCACTCCAGTATACCAATGTTCCTCCAAAAATCTGGTTCTCCAGTACCTCAGATATAGTCTAGATAGTGTGGAATAATAATATTACTTCTCTTGAACTGGAAACTTCTATTAATGCATTTAAAGATTACATTAAGCATTTTTGGCAGCTGGACTACAATGTTGACTCAAATTGAGCTTGAAATGAAATAAGCCCTTGTCATTTTCTCATGGACCACATCTTCTTCCACTCATTACTTATATATTTGTTTTATAAAAAAGTTTAAGTCTTTACATTTATTCCTATTCAACTTCATTTTTCAAAGATTCCTCAATCATTTTAACCTTCTGAAATGTTTTAGAATCCTGATTTGGTCATCCAAACATGCTAGCTATCCTTTTCAGCTTTGTGTCATCTTCAGATTTGATAAGAATTGACTAGGTCTGCATTCAAGTCACTGATAAAAAATTTAGAAAGGACAGGACCAAGGTGAGAGCTGTGTGGCATGTCACTGGAAACATCCCTATAGTTTGGCATTGGTCCATTCATCAAAACTTCTGGGGTAGGATTATCAATTAATTAGGAATGAACCCATGTAGTGTACATTTTTCAGTCTTTTCAACAATATAAAATATTCTGTAAAATGTCTTTGCTGAAATCAAGACAGACTGTGTAAATAATATTCTCTTGATATACACAACTAGTAAGGTTTTCAAAAAGAAAAAGAGGTTGATTTGGCATGATTTGTTCTAGGTAACCCATTCATATGAAACATTTCCTATCTCTTTCACATTATTCTAAACAGATTATTTTAGATCAAAGGTTTCAGTTCACATATCCAATTTTTGGTGAAACTTCTTTACTGTTTCTATCCCACTGTAAAACCCATGTATTCTCAGTACCCTATGCACAAGATCAATACTCAGATATAAAGGATAACCAAACCTGAACTATACCTCTGGTTAATACTATTATTCATAAAGATAACTAAATTTTGCTTTTTATCAGATAGGTCTAGGAGCTGCCAAAATTCATGATCTGTATTAGTGAAGTCTTTTGGTGCCAATACCACTGCTGAACTAAGACTTTCTTCTGCCCATTAGAAGGTACCTAGAGGTAGGCATTCTATTAGGGCCATCGGTCAACGTATATTGTTCATCCACATTCCTTCCCTTCTTCTCATCTCAATTCTGCTCCTGTGAAAGATGAGTTTTACAGGAAGATACTTGTAAGCTGGAATCTACCCCTGGGAGAGCTTTGCCACCTTGAGAATATATTGTATTCTCTTGGTCCCAAATGAAAGGATCTTTAGGTCAGAGGAGATGATAATACTGCCTAAACAGAAGCAAGTCTCCTTTCAGATTGCCACTTGCCCCAGGCAAAAATATCCCCTTCTGATGCCTAACCCATTTAATAAAAAGTGGCACTTCTCCAGTGAGCTCAGGGAGAATAATTAAACAACCACTGGTCTCAAAGATCACCTAAAGAAGCTCCTCACTATTGACAGTGGCCTGAATAACAATCTTAGTCTGCTCTTCTGGACTTGTTTCAAGGCAAACAATGGGAATGTTTTTTGAAAATTTCTTAAGAAATGACTACAAGTTATGGGAAAAATCAGTGTGAACAGTAGGAACTCATGACATCAGCAACAATAAAAATCAGATGATATTGAAATATAAACTGTAATTATAATGGATTTCACTGTAATCATTTCTCTCTCATATTTCATCTCTTGCAAAAGAGATCAATTGGACACTTTTCTTCATATATGAAAATCTTTGAAGCAGAGATTTGTTTATACTAATGCCTGATTTATGTATAGCAAAGTCATGTCTTGTCATACTCTTCAATTATAGGAAGCGATTCCAATATAATTATAGATTTTCACATTTGATCTTTATAAAGAGGCACTGGATATTCATCTATAGAACTGATTAGTAAACAACATCTGTTTTAGTGCATTAAGCTAGCAATGGGAGAAATTAAAAGATGCTATTCGAGGTTTTATCGTAATGTTCTTGGTGGTATTTTGCAGTAAGCCCTTAAGAAGGTTGAATACAAAATTGTTGCCTTTCAAAATTTATTCCCCTCCTTAACAAAGGTACACAGCACTTCCACTGTACAGTCTTGCTCACCAAGGCTGAGGAGTCGTTGCTCAATTTTCAGACCCCCCCGCAAAAATCAACAATATAGCACCTGCTTCAGGGGGGGGAAACTTACAGAGAGAATTATGTAGTATTTGCATAAAATAGCAAAAGGAAGGTCATAACCAGTTACTTTTAACTTAACTGTACTTCATTCGATAGAATGGAATCTTACATCTGGAGAGGACCTTCGGGATTATTTACTCTAACCTCTTCACTTTATAGGTAAAGAAACTGAGGCCCAGAGTGTTTTAAGTGAAAAATAGTAATAGCTAACATTTACATATTTATACGTGTACATCGTGCTTTAGAGTTTGCAAAACACTACATATTATCCTCTTTGATATTCTCAACAAACCTGAGATGCTATTATTAACAAATGAGGAAACTAAGGCCCCGA
Source organism: Pseudochirops cupreus (assembly GCA_028627135.1). NCBI lineage: Eukaryota > Metazoa > Chordata > Mammalia > Diprotodontia > Pseudocheiridae > Pseudochirops > Pseudochirops cupreus. The sequence continues at coordinate 464,880,560 of CM053581.1, read as the reverse complement.
GGTTAAGTGACTTATCTGTGGTCACTCAGCTAATTAAGTATCTGAGGTAGAATCAATCAACAAGCATTTCAGCAAGTGCCTACTATGTTCCAGACACTGTGCTAAGTGCAGACATAGCACTCTGGTCTTTCTGATTTCAAGTCCATCACTCTACACACATAGCTCAGTCAAGCCTAGAACCCATGTCTCCATGTGGCTTTGGTATCTTTAATTTCATTAGGATTTCACGTGAGGACTACTGTGTCATACATCCAGAAAAGGTATTATCTTCTTCTCTAGGTGTCTTTCCTTGACAAAGGAAACTTAGAACTATGCTCTCAGATGAGAACCTTAACCGAGCCAGGTGATATCGTCCTTACTAGCCAATACCTCTCACAATGTGAACAGTTCAGAACATTCCATCAATTCTTTCCTATTCTCAAAAGACAGACAGAAAGTAGTGTTTTCTTTAGTACATGGACATTTGCAGTTCCAGAAACATGAAGACAAAAGATACTAACCAGTATTTGCCAGTATCTAAGTTTCTTAGCCAGGGACCAGATATAGAAACACCAACAGTACTGGGTGAGAAAGGTATCCCCAAAACTATATGGGAAGGTTCCCTAGTGTGTAAGATCCTCAGCAAGCACTATAGCTGTGGCATCAGTTTCCCATCCCCAATAACTTTCCAGAAAAGACTAGGAATTGGGGAAAAGGTTCCTGGATCAAATCCCTACTCTAGATCCTTCCTTGACATTGAGTAGTAGATACCAGTCATTTCGGGGTAGGGCAGTAACATTTATACTGCATCATAAATCTAACAGTGATGCTCACAAAACCTCTTCCCAATTATGACCTGAATGTGTCCTGGCTCATCAACCAGAGGATCTGGTCTGTTCTCATAGAATGGTCAATGATCCATGATTCTTTAATCTCTGACAGATGAAGGAAAGGAAGGTAGGAGACAGAGAGGATCTGAAGAGATGGCTTCTGGGGGAAGGCGCAGTAGAGCCCTGGGAAAGGTGATAGACTGAGATGCCATCATGAGCAGAAGTCTTCTACAAAGCCTGAGGACTACCATGGGAAAGAAACATTGCCTTTCATATCTGTGCACTAGCACACATATCCAGGTGTTACAGACCCAGCAAGGTCATTGAAAGCTGTGAGCTCTGATCTGAGCACAGTTTCTGGATGAGGATTGGGTTAATTACATTTTTCTCTAGCCTTGCAGTCTTGAGCTGCTTTGGGCATTTTGGGCATGTGTGGAACTGCCTTTGCTGTGCAAATTCTGACTTTATGAATTCCATTTACTTTAATGCTGTGTATGAGCTGTCCTTGATTTACCAGTGTCCCTTATTTGTCCTTACCCCTCCACCCACCCTCAGTGCATTTGTTAGTAGGTGTGAAGGAAAGTCACTAAGATACCTCTTCTACCAGCCTTTCCTCTGCATCTCCCACTCCTCTCTGGTTCCAATCATCAGGAGCAGGGAAGGAGGAGGGAAGCTAGTCAAATCTTGCTGTCTTACCAGCTATATTTAGTCACTACTGAGAAGGAAAAGAGAGGGAGGAAAAATCTGCTTGCCACCCAAGCTCCCCAGCACTTGTTCCTTCTTCTTTGCCCTAAGAGCCCAGGAATCTTCCTTATCCTTTAATCCTCAATCCCAAATATCCCCTGCCCAACTCTTCCTGTCTTCTCCCTTCCCTAATCTTTATTTTGCTCCTCACTTCAGGATTCTGCCTCTGATCTTCACCATCTCTGGCCCCTGCCTTCACTGCACCTTTGCTCCACTGGATGGGGGAAGGCAGACTCTGTTACTACCTCTATTGTTGCCAAGGTTTCAACCCGGGTATATGCGTTTCTGGCATGCCAAGTTTAGACTGAATCTTTTTTTTTATAGAAACATTACTCCATATGATAAGGAGGTTCCCAGGCCAAGTCATTCCACAAAAGTCTACCTAATCCAAAATAACTTTCAACCTAGAGAACATTCCCCCAAATTCAACTTTTTACCATTTTCTCTCTTTTGCCATCTGATATCTCTGAACATCATTTCTGACCCGTATCTGTATGTGCTCTTCTCTGTAAAATATATTTTCATCATAATTCACAGATAGAACATCATTGCACAGATACCACTTTCTCTACATTACCCCCTCACTCCAGAACAGGTCTGATACTTTGATACCTTCCACAATCATATTCCAATAATTGAGTTGATATTTCAGACTTACCTCCTCTATGGATAATCAAAGAAGTCTCACTTCCAATGGGACACTCCTTCAGTATATCTACGACTTCTGTATGGCTCAGGTTCTGTACATTCTGTTGGTTGATCTCAATGATGAGGTCACCTTCACATAAGCCAGGGCATCCCTGAATGTCTAGAATTTGCTTCACTCTTTGTCCCGTAGGACTGTCTGCAATTGTGAAGCCAAAGCCCTGGGCACCTTTCACAATGGTTAAGGTCATGAGTTCAGCTTGTGTAGCTCCTGAGGAAGCCATTGACACATTGTCATCATGAATGGGAGGTGGGTATGTGCCATCAAGCTGACCATCAGCTGGGATGGAGTGCAAAGAATGAGGAGGTCGATCTGTTACATCTGGAACAGATTGGGAGGTCCTAGAAATGTATTCCAAATAAGTTTCATAGTTATGTCTTCCATTGACCACTACCGGGGGTCTCTCCATTACTGCAAGAGGTGGCACCATGTTGTTAACAGGATCTTCAGGATCAAAGGGTAAAGGGTACCCACGACATAACACCAGGTTGACACTTTGACCAATAGGAACAGACTGGAAAAGTTTGACTACATCTGCATGAGTATGTCCAAGGACACAAACTTCATTAATATAGACAATGACATCACCTACAAAAAAAGAGAGAAAAGATTGACACCATGAGATAAAGTCAATTAATGTTGACATAAAGGAATGGAATTTTTTATGAGACTAATCAAGGCATTTCTTTGTACCCCCAGTAAGCTGCAAGAAAATCAATGAGAATAGTATTTAAATTCACTGGAGGAAACTCAGGGTTGCAATTGGTCTGTCAACAAATGTAATAATTGAATGCAGAAAAAGTGCTTTGTGTTTAGGCTTGAAGTTCAGTAACAATTTTGTATTTAAAAAGAAAAAGGTTCAAGGCAGTGAACCTCTGTATGTAAAAATTCTTCAGTTCTCTGTGCTTTTAACTCATCATTATGTGCAATCCATTTAGGAGAATTTTCAAATTCTTTGCAAGTTGGGTTCATGGTATTTTAGTTGGTAGGTGACAGTGTGTAACAGTTACCTGGATAAACATGCCAAACAAACCTTTTAAGAATCAGGCTTTTTCTTTTTCCAGGAGATTTTGCATAAATTTCTTTTCTGGGTTGCACTGGGTAAATTCAAATCCAAGGAAAGAAAAAGAATCAGGTATTTTGGTTTCAACTCTGCTATTGATTGGCCTTGGGACCTTAGATAAACATTTCCTATATGTCACTTTTCAAAATTTATGAAATAGTATGATTTTTTTGAGTTATCTTTTTTAATTAAACATGGCAGGTATGTATGTAGCAAAAGGTTATATGAATAGGAATAGGGATTGTACTTGTGTTTTCAATGGCGTAGGAAGCTTCTGATTAGAAATGACTTACTAAAGAAGGTGAGTAGGGGTTCTAAGCCTTTATTGTACTGTGGATCCATTTGACACGCTGATAAAACCTTCTCAGGGTGATGTTTTCAAATGCACAAAATACAAAGGATTATAAAATAAATCGATTTTATTAAAATATAGATATCAAAATACTAAAAAATCCCAGAAATTCATAAATCCAAGATTAAGAATGCTTGCCTAAGAGAGTTACTTGGGGACAGTGAGTAGCTAAGTGACTGGTCTAGGATTACACTTAACCCAGTTCTCCCTGGCTCTGAGGCCAATTCTATCCATTAAGGCGCATTGTCTCTTCTAGCAGAGATTAATAGCTACAAAATAGTTTTAAAATATTTTTAATCCAATTAAATGAAAAAGATTACAATGAAGTATCTTTAAAAAAATGTCTTTTCCACCTAAAATCCACATGAAAAACATACAAACACACACACACACACACACACACACACACACACACACACCAATTTCAGAGTTTAAAGACCACGTTCTCTAATTTTAAAGAACTGATTATGAAAACTGAGATTGTCTGAACATTATGTAAGGTACAAAAGGGAAGAAAAATTTGTTTTCAAAGACTGTGAAATGAACAGGAAGACATCAACTTCACTAGGGTCCTTTTGACAAAAGTATGTCATTAGAGGGTAGAGTGGAGGAGAAGACCACAGGGGAATTCAGTCTGGATTATCTTGATCTTTGAATAGTTAAAGAAGTCATATTTAAAGTTGCCAGAGTTTATAATCATGATTTCCATTATTGGTTAGGTATTGACTAAGAAAAAAAATCACTATCACCAAATTAATTTAATATGAAAGGGAAATAATTATGGCAATAATGTGATTGGATCTAAACCTCCCAAATCCATATTGGTTTAATGATTATTTTATTACTTTGACCTTTCTCACAAATGTTAAAAGAAGAACTCATAAATGCTCTATGAATAGTAGAGGCAAATGTGTTTTTTGCTTTTCACTGTATGCTTAGAACTTAGTACAATAACATTGGTTAAACCAGTCTACATTGTAAAATTAGCTATGTTTGGTTTGAGTGACTTGTCAGAATAGTCTTATTGCTATCTAGAAGTAGTGCTGAGCAGAAATATCTCAAACATAGCAAATGGTTAATAAATGTTTGTTGAATTCAGCTCACCTTGCTGCTTACAGTTTTTAAGCGAAATACTATGGCCCCTGGAGACATCAACAGTTCTGACCATCATACAGACCTAACCTCAGTTATCAACATCATTCATTTTGGATTCTTTATTTTGACGTGGTCTGGACCCACCTCCTTCTAGAAACATATAAGAGGGGGTATGCTGGAACCAGCTTGGACGAGAGATCCAGTTTCTAAGAGCCAATTGTTAAAATTTCAAAGTGAGCATTTAAGCCTTGTTATTCACTGGTTTCAGTAGTATCTGCCTTTCCATGGCTCCATTTGGGGTTTTCTTGGCAAAGAAACTGGAGCGATTTGCCATTTCCTTTTCCAGTTCATTTTATAGATCAGGAAGATGAGGCAAATAGGGTTTAATGACTTAACTAGGTTAAATGACACAGCCAGGAAATGTCTTGAGGTCAGATTTGGACTCAGGAAAATGATTCTTCCTGACTTCAAGCCAGGCACTCTGTCTACTGCACTACATAGCTGTCCTAGGGATTATGCCTTAGACTGGAAAATGCCACGATTCAGGGACTGAATTATTGCTTTGTTTACTGTCTAGACTTAACAAAGTGATGGTGAAAAGGTTAATAATGCAAATTAACTTAAAAGTTAATCATGCCAGTTGCTAAACATTTACCACAACACTCCATGGGTATATGCCTGATTTTTCTTGTACATATCCAAATAGTAACTTGAATTTGGGGAGCCATAGTAAAAGCGTGAGGAGCACTATGGCTGTTATATAGTAGAATAATTATCCAAGGAATTAGTTGAAACAGATAATCCTAGTAAATCTACATGAGGCCATAATCCAAATTGACTCTACGATAGTTACTCATTTGCTTAAGAGACAAAGTAGTTGTGGAAAGAGAATTGGAGTCAGGAGATCTGGGTTCGAATTTTGGATCTTCCAGTTAGATGTATGGTTATAGCAAGTTACTTAATCTCTTTAAGCTCCCAGTTGCCTCATCTATGAAAAAGGAACAATAGTATCTGTGCTAGCTGTCTGCTTTACTGGGTTGTTACCAGGATCACTTGAGGCAATCTATGTTAAGTAGTGCATAAACCTTAAAGATCTATACCGATATAAGCTATTCATGTTGACCACATAACTGGGAAGACAGGACCCAAAGGAAAAGACCCTGATATTGGGAAAGATTGAAGGCAAAAGGAGAAAGGGATAGCAGAGGATGAGATGGAGAGATAGTGGAAGCAATGAACACGAATTTGGACAGAATTCAGGAGACGGTAAGAAGAGCCTGGAGTGCTGTGGTCGATGGAGTCACAAAGAGTCAGATACAATTGAACAACTGACCAACGACAATATAATGATTTGGCTTATTTGAATACAGATCCATCCTAGCTACACGTACCTTCAAAATGGACACAATTTGTGAATGGGGGAGAAGCAAAGACCTGGTGAAAATAACTATGGAGACAGTGGGCTATGTGAGAAGGAAAGTGATAGTCATGAGCTTGGTAGGTACCTTTTCATTCCGAGATAGGCTCTAACACCAACAATCATGAACAAATTGCTAGGTAACTTTTATCAATTTCTAAATTATCTTCTTTTTTCCAAAGGGCTTTATACATGGAGACATCAAGAGTAACATGGAAAGCTCTCAACATTCTTTGCTGGGTCTAAAGAATAGCTATTTGAATTATAGTGATGAATGACATCTATTTGGAGTTTTAATGAGCTCTCAGTATTAGTAATGGAATAAGAACTATTTGTGGCTTTTTCATGAAATTGCTCTCTTTAATTTATAGAGAATATTTTCCCTTAAAGTACGCCTTAAAGGAATCAAGTAAGCAAATGACAAAGGACATTGCAAAGATGTAACTTTAGAGGGAAGATATGGATGTTTTCAGAATATAAAAAATTTAAGTGGGTAGTACATGATTAAACTCTCCAATAACCTGGAAGTACTTTATTGCATACTTGAAACATTTTGACAGTTAAGTGATGATTCAGCCCCAAATTTTTCTTGGATAGAGAGGTATGTGAATATTTGCCAGACTTCACTGAACTATGTATTGGGTGGAACATTTTTAGATTCTCCTTTCTGAATGGTGGCACAGAGAATTGTAGATGATGCTAAGTTCAAATCTAGCCTCAGACACTTACAAGCCGTATGACTCTGGGCAAGCAACTTGACCTCTAACTGCCTTACTTTCCTTACCTGTAAGATGGAGATAATAGCAGCTACTACCTGTGTTTCTTGTGAGGATAAAGCAAGATAACATTTGTGTAAAGCACATTGGAAACCTTAAAGCACTATGGAAAATGCTAGCTATTATTATTAAATACAAGTAACATTATTTTAACCATAACATGTATATAACATGTTGGAGTACCCTGATGTGGGTGGAGACTATGGACAAGCACCCTAGAGCAGCAGTTCTCAACCTGTGGGTTGCAACCCCTTTGGGGTTGAATGACCCTTTCACAGGGGTCGCCTAAGACCAGAAACACATATTTCCAATGGTCTTAGGAACCGAGACACAGCTCCTCTATCAGTCTCCAGGCATGTCCACCCACATGCAGATATGCTCACATATGAGTATTAAAGGGTCATGGCATTAGGAAGGTTGAGAACCACCGCCTTAGAGTATTAAATGGAGCTTCAGGAAATCTGGCTGTAATTCTCCTCCCTGTTACTCTTCCTTGTGTGTGTCACGTCTACCAATAGGGGCATGAAGGTAACATGACTAAAGGATGGTAAGTAGGACTAACAGCCTTGTCTCATGTTGACTTTTGCTATCAAGTAATCTGGGATATTTCTCAGGCATGAAGACAAAATTATACAATCTGAACAGCACATGGCTTTAATATCATTTGTCCATTCAGTATACTTGCATTAAGTTCCAAATATATAATAATAGCAAATATGTAAATATAAAATAAAAATAATAACAAATATATAAATAGAATAGAGGAAGCTAGGTGGCACAGAGGATAGAGTACTAGGCCTAGAGTCAGGAAGATCTGAGTTCAAATCCGGCTTCAGACATTTACTAGCTATATGACCCTGGGCAAGTCACTTAATCCTATTTGCCTTAGTTTAGTTCATTTCTACATCTGTAAAATGAACTATAGAAGGAAATACTAAACCATTTCAGCATTTTTGCCAAGAAAACCTTAAAAGGAGTCACAAAGAGTCAACATGGCTGAAAAGACTAAATAACAACAACATAATGTGAATGGAATGAAGTCCAGTTGCTGCAGAGAGGAGCATGACTATGGTATGCCCTGGCTTTATTTAAACTGAACCCCACATAATTAGGCCATCTTTTTGTATAGTCTTCTGCCTGGCCAAGTCACTGATGGGCATTTGGCAGCCAAGCCATCACGGTCCCTGGCAATGTCGCTATAAGCATGCCAGGTTTGCTGTGAGGGAACTAGTCACTCTCTTGTACTCTAACAGTTTAGTGTGGCACTGAGGTGAACAGATTAAACTTGGATAAAGTCTTGAATGTGGGAGACCTCAGGAATTATTCTTCATGAAGTAGAACAGAATTTTTCATGTCTTTCCTAACTTTGTCTCTTGAACAGAGACTGTATATCTTTAAATACTGTTGAATCATAGACTGATCATACAATATGAAAATTATACTCAATTTCCCTTTAATACTTGAGGGAAGAAAAAAGGAGGAAATATACTTAGCATTTGCTGTAAATCAATTAAGCTTCAATATACCACCCAGGGCCAGGTAAAGAAAAAAGTTCTTTTTAAAGAGGTGTTGTGTTTTAGGGGCGACAGATTAAGCTGGACTCAGAGCAAGGAGACCAGGGTTCAAGGTCTGATTTTGATACTTGCTAGGTGTTTCACCATTGCCAACTCACTTAAAATTCTTTAAGCCTCAGTTTTCTTATCTATAAAATGGATAGCACAGCATTTGCTTCACAGATTGTTATGAAGAAAATGCTTTGTATACTTTAAGGCATTTTAGAAGTGTGAGTTGGTGTTATACTGCCCCATCTTCCCCTTTGGTGACCCCAAAATATGGCAGAAGGAGTCATGACCTTTACTGAATTGGATGAGCTGATTGATAGATGACAGAGGGAAAGAAAGCTCTAGTGAAGCAAAAGTGTACGTGACTCACCAACCTGGAACTTAATAAGACTAGCATTGTAGAACAGGAGTGGTGCCTGGCCTTTTGTCTAGGGCTAGTTTCTTAGAGCTACAGGTTTCTAGGCTTTTTCTATAGTCTTCTGCCTGGCCAAGTCACTGATGGGCATTTGACAGCCAAGCAGCCCCTTCTTTGTTAAGCTTCACTTGTAGAAACAGGGAAGCTCTCAAAAGACAATTTTCCTGTCTCTATTTTTCTTTCTTGGACCTCCTTGACCTAGTTTCTGAGGCTTTTCCAAAGCTTGCCACCCAAAATGTCCACAAGAATCCCTGGAAAGGTATAAATTAATTCCACCCTCCTTTTAAATTTTTTTAAAAGCATGTTTGGTACATGAATAGGAGGCTAGATATTATATCATGATTAAAACTCCTCTGGGAAAAATAGTTATTTCATCAGAACATTTGTCTGTGTGGGAGATGACCCTGGATTTTTGAAGATGATGCTAGCAGGGCATAAGCTCTGGCAACTCTTACTGACCTGGAAATACATCCCAGTGACAGACTGTCATCTAGCTACTCTACCTAACAAAGTACATTGAAACTCATCAAAGAAAAGGTGGATTTCAGGTGATAAATTTTTAAGACCATAGCAACTCATTAAACTATCTCCTAAGGCAGGGAAGTTTTATCAGCGTCAATGTAAGCTATTTCTACCTCACTGAAACTTCACATCTTTTTGAAAACTGAAGAAATTACTATATGTGTACACATTAGACCTGTGCTTTCAAACACCCATGTTTTAATGGAGACATCTGTTCATGTGTGATTTGTTAGGGGTACAACCAAAATACACTACTGGAAATATATGAAAGGCCCCAGGGTTGACAATGCAAGAGCTGCTGGAAGAATTTGAGAAAATCCTTAGATAATGAGCAATCTTCATAATAAATCAGTGACTGACTCTATCCGTGTCTTCTCCCATATTCTCCCATCCTAAGAGTCAGTGGGTAATACTATGTACCACAGAGTTAGAAATTATGGGACCAAAGGGAAGTCACCTGTTAGGGTTATTTCATCATTCTGTATATAATTGCAATAAACCTTGTCTAAAATTACTCTCTTTCTACAAAAAAAGAGTCAGTATGCCAATGCATTCCTTTTCATCTCTACTTGCCTGGTATGCCAAAAGTATTTAATCTTTTGGCACATTTCTTATAAAACGTTGCCAAAACCATATACTACATAATGCAAAGAAAAACATGATTTATGGGGTATCATCAGGGAAAGCTTATTGAAGGATATTAACATGTACTTAATAAATCCGACCTCAGACACTGACTAGCTGTGTGACCTGGGGCAAGTCACTTAACCCTGTTTGTCTCCCTTCCTCATCTGTAAAATGAGCTGGAGAAGGAAATGGCAAACCATTTCAGCATTTTTGTCAAGAAAACCCAAACTGGGGCCACAAAGAGTCAGATACGACTGAAACAACTCCACAACAACAAATAAATTAGAGCATAAACACATAAGGCTGAAACACCTCATCTAATCTACTGTTTCCCAATCAGTAAGCTATAGCATAATACTTTGGCACCATATGACATGCAGTTGCCACAAAGAGGAAGGACAATTGACTTGATGGGGCGGAAAAGTAGCTGTTATAGTAAAGAGCCCTGAGGTCTTTCTACCATGTTGGAGATGCCTAAAACCAACATAAAATATAAGAGTGGCAGAGATCTTGGTTGGAATTTTTAATAAATGGCTTTAAAAGTATGATAAAATGATACTTCTGTTGCAGAACTGTTTGTTGTGGAAAGAGGGGAGAGACAGTAAACTAGCTGAAACATCTTTATAATGGAACAGTTATACTCCAGGGATCTAGTATTCTTGGGAGTCTCCCATGGTATAGATCTGTTTGTATTTCTCTGTATTGTCTGCAACCTCAAGGAAGTTTAACTTACTGGGGCATTTAGAAAACTATCTGAAGTCCTGGACACACAAATTGGTGGTGAAGAGTCTGAGTGACATAAGAGATATTCAAAGATATTGCTCACTCTGTCAAGTACACCTGAGTTGAAAGTATGGCAGTGAAAGGGTGTGAGACCCTGATACATGAAGATATCTTTCATTTTATTATTCTTCCTTCCGATTTTTCATCGGGGTAGCATACAGGGGATAGAGTTGGTATTGTCGTTATGAAGAGAAAAGGGAGACACTCTTCCTCAACTCCTAAATAGATAAAACGTGGCTTAGGGTTCAAGATTTCTGTGAATTCAATTACTTGTTGAATTGGGACAGAGCTGCAAGTCAAGAAAAGACCTCCTCCTTCAGTTATATACCTGGTTACTAGAAGTGACAAAAACTGACATATTAAGATATGTTACAGAAAAGAAAATAGGTAAATGATTGTCTCCTAATTTTCAGTAAGGTACTCAGTGCCAGCCAAACCACCCAGAATAATTGGGCCTACACCTTATTCTTAAGGACATCACTGAAAGGTTATTTTTACAGCTACAATAGTAATCTATTCTATGTGCAGCTCTTGCTGTCCAAAAGTTTTTCACTATATGCAATCTAATTCCCTCATGCTGTAAATCAAGGCTGTTTCCTTTTTTTCTGCACTCCAAGTGAAGCATTATAATATCATTTTATAAATGTAACTTAACCTAGATTCTTAAAAAAAATATATAGACCTTAATCCCATCACAGTGCAGGTTACAAGAGCAATCATTAATTGAAACAGAATGGAAAACATTTGTCTTGGAGACTGCAGTGTTGTAGAAATTCATTACATCATACTGGGACCATGAAAGGGAAAGAAATATCTGGACATTTATAAGACCTCTGGTATGGAAACTTAAGAGTTCAGATGAAAATGCTTTTATCAAAAGAAGTTTACTGTATTAATTTCTAATTTATGTACCATAAGTACCATCATAAATGACAAGTCTGGTCAAGCTGTGAAGGAAATGCTTCATGTACAGGAGGTATATTGCAGAAAGCATTTGTCTTTTCTGTAAATGATAAGGACTGGTTCATCAACCAGATGAAAATGCAAAAAAGGCCTTTAATCATGTGTGGAGCCACTTCTATTTTGACAGCATAATGTGGAAAGGGAGCAAGAGAGCCTCGATTTCATAATTTCTAGATGACCTACAAACATTAGTTTTTTATGTTTATACTTTGTGTGTGATCCTTGTACATAGTCCTAATTGATGAAAACACTGGAAGAAACAAACCACATAACATATTGACATTCTTGCCACAAATGACACTGGGAGATAAATAGAAGTTGTAGCTAACTGGGAAGGTGACACCTTGGTTCTACTCAGGGAACTAAACAAAGAAGGCAGCAGAGGAGATTCCATCCTGCATACAAGGGCAATGAGAGGAAGGAAATAAGCATTTACATAGATGTTCACGATGTGCTGGGCCCTCTACTCAGCACACTGTAAATATTATTTCATGGGACCCTCACAATAACCTTCAGAGGTAGGTGCTTCAGTATACCCAAAAGTTGGAGAAACTGAAGCAAACAGAGGTTAAGTGACTTCTCCAGGGTCATATAGCTAGTAAGTGTCGGAGGTCATATTTGAATTCAGATCTTTGTAACTCTAGGCCTAATGATATATAGACTAGGCTTGCCTTTGCTATGCTCATGAGGCCATGTAAATAAAAGGATTATGACAAAGATAACAGTATTTTATATACTAACAGCTAATTACACAGGATGAAGACAAAGAAAAATTCTAAGAACTGGACAAGATTCTTCAGACTGAGTCAATATTGTTGAAAGGTGCTAAATACAATATGCAGCAAAACCACTATATATCCCCTCCCCCCCAAAAAAAGGAAAAAGAAAAGGAAATAAGACAAAAAAGAAAGAAGAAATAAATTCCTGGGGTAGAAATCAGATGAGAAATAGCTGCTCCATTTTGGGATTTCTGATTAAGAGGAGGTAGAGACAATTATAATCTAACATATATGCTAGATTTTAGGAGAACAGATTTCAAAGTGTTTGGAAAAAGATAGATCCCACAGATTAAACTTCTACATGGGAAATCATCTCAGGAGGGACAGGGAGCTCTCAAGAATGAAATGCTGAAAATACCAAAAGGAATAGTTCTAATGAGGAGGAAAGAAAAGAGGGAATTATCTAAAGAGACTGATGGGAATATACAGAGTTCCTCACATATCTTTACTTTTAAAAAGACAGAGAGAAGACAAGAGAGGCCTCTAACAATAATGATGGTAATACCGATAGTATATTATGTATTTTATAGAACTTTAAGGTTTGCATTTGTGACATCAGTTGCTTCTCACAATAGCCATGTATGGTAGGTGTTACTTTTATTATTTAAACCTTCATTTTATAGATAAAGAAACTGAAAGCGAGAGGTTGTGACTTAAACACCATCACACAACTAGTATTTGTCTAAGGCAGGATTTGACCCCATGTCTCCCTGATTTTAGGTTCAACAGTTTCCACTGTCCCATCATGAAATATATGTCTACAAAAGGGTGGTATGGCTTTACCAAATGGTGTCTGGAATACTGAAGCTGAAATTGGCAAGAAAGTTAAGGACGACAAACAATCAGCCAACATTTATTAAATGCCTGGTGTCTACTGAAGCATGGGGCAGCTAGGTGGTGCAATGGATTGAGTACTAGGCCTGGAATCAGGAAAACTCATCTTCCTGAGTTCAAATCCAGCCTCAGACACTTTCCAGCTATGTGTCCCTGGGGAAGTCACTTAACCCTATTTGCCTCAGTTTCCTCATCTGTAAAATGATCTGGAGAAGGAAATGGCACACCACTCCAGTATCTTTGCCAAGAAAACCCCAAATGGGGAAATGAAGAGTTGGGACAGGAATGAAAAATGGTCGAACAACAATATATATTGAACCTAGACAGAGAGACAAAGAAGGGAGAGGACTGCCTCCTGGGGTGGATAGGACAATGATCTCAAGTATAAGACAGAAAGTAACTCTTATTTTGCGTCTGTTATCTTTCGCAAGGAGAATGATGCTTGCAGTGGAAAAGATAGGCTAAAACAGAGCTGATGGGAAAAAGACAGTTATGATAAGTAGTAAATGAGGTCAAGGAACTAGGCCCCGATGAACTACATCAGGGATACTGAAAGAACCGGCAGATATAATTGATGGGTACTGTCAGTGATCTTTCAAAGACTGAAAAGAATGAAGATGTCACAGAACTGAAGAGGGGGGAAGTGTCATTTCAATTTTCAGAAAAGGGAAAAATTTAGTCATAAGTCATTGTTATATTGACTTTGACTCCTGACAAAATTTAGAATGTACATATGATTAAAAGGATCCAGTGAACATCATTTAAAGGAAGTAGTGATCACAAAAAGTCAGAAATGCTCTCAAGAAGAAAAAGTCATATAAAACTAACCTTATTTCCTTTTTCTTTTTGAAAGAATTATTAAACTAGTTAGGGAAATGAAGTAAGTATAATTTATGCACCTTTAGTAATGAATTTAGTCTAGTGAGCTATTCTTATGGCAAAGATGGGAAGATACAGGCTAATTAACAGTGTATTTAGATGGACTGACAATTCATTGGATGGACAGACCCAAAGAACTGTTGTCGATGGTTTGATGTGAACTTGGAAGTCTTCAGTGAACTGTTCTGGTCTTTGGCCCTGTGCTGATCAGTATTTCTTTAAGATTTGGATGAGAACAGAGAAAGCAAGCTTGTCAAATTTGTAAATGAAACAATTCTGGGAGGGAAAACTAACACACTGGAGAACAGATTATGGATCTAAAAATATTTTGATAGGCTAGAATGACAGATTGAATATAACAGGATAAAAAGGATAAAATTGGATATAAGGTTCTGCACTTTGGTTCAAAAATCAATTTCACAAGTCTAAGGTGGCTAGACAACAATTTGTGTGAAAAAATTGAGGGATTTAGTGAATACGAATTTCATAGGACGAGGCAAGCAAAAAAAACAAATGCGATCTCAAGCTTCATGTGTTCTGAGGGAAAAAGACCAGAGTTCTGATGTTCTCCTTCCTGACCAGGTCACTTGTGAAGGATAGAGTTCCATTCTGAATGTCATTTTTTAGGAAGGATATTAACAAGTTGGTGAATGCCCAGAGAAGAAAGGGTGAAATGAAGAAGATGCTTCACATCATATTATACAAGGGCCAATTGGAGAAACTAGAGGTGTTTTACCTGGAGAAGAAAGGACTTGTAAATGTCTGCAAGTATTTAAAGGGATGGCTTTTCGACTTCCCTCCATTTGGATGCAGAAGACAGAACCAGGAAAATGGATGGTATTTTCAGATTTATCCTCATACTGTGAATTTCCTAATATTTGGAGTTGTCTAACAACATAATGATTAGTCTAGGGAGGTAGCAGGTTTCCTTTCATTTCATTTCCCAAGAAGGCTTTCTCTGAAATTGTTACTATTTCTTAGACACAAATGTCCTTCAGTAATCTCTTGCTCTTGACGAAACTGACCCATCTTGATTTCTGGTCATACACATACTTCATGATGTCATTTACGTCCCTTCTTGTTTATATCATCTTTGAAAATATTCTGTAATCTACTTACACCCACAGTACATATTTCCATTGCTCTTTGGGTCATGTACTTCTATTTCTTGGAGATTATGTTTTATTCAGTGCTTTTACCAACCCAATTCATTATGATGCCTTTTACAAAATACCTGCTTAATAAATGTTTATGAAATACTTATCCAGGTAAGCTATCTGAAGAAACAATGAAGGTCTTAAAAATTTCAGGGAGGTCAATGGGGGTAAAAGAGAGTTTTAGTTGGGAGAGGGAGATCTTTAATTATGCCACCAGTGGCTACCTCCTCTATCTGGCAATTTGTAAACTAGTTTCAATGCCTTTAATTTCAGGAGACAGAAACTGAAAGAGATGATGCAGTTTGTTTCATCTAGACAAACACAAATAGGTACAGGGACAGATAATTACTCAGTGCCAAAAGGATCACTGGACTTCAGAAGACAAGTGTTTATTTCCAAAGTGCATTCAGAGTACAGGGGGGTGAGAGGGGTCCATAGTGACCTGCAACCCCTGATCACTCTGAAATCAAATGATGTTTATTTGGCCTGTTGACTGTAGATGAGGCAAACAGACCATGTGAGAAGTGACAATAAGTAATAAGTGGAGTCAGAGGTCCAGAGTTTTAATCTTGGTTCTGCTTTTCCTACCAGGGTAATGTTGGGCAAGTCCCTTAATCTTTCCAGACTTCATTTTCTATATGTGTAGAAAAGGGGTTTGGACCAAACGACCATTGACATCCCCTATAGTTCTAAATTTACGATCATAGATGTTCACCACTTACCAAGATTAAAAACTAATTATCTGCCCCCCCTTTCCCATCAGGTGGCCCATTACCTGACAATGAATTTACATGACTAGTTCAATATAGCTTTCCTTTCTAGAAGTTCTCTTAATTACAATAACAATAGCTAGCATTTATGTAGCAATTTAAGGTTTGCAAAATGCTTTACAAATATCTCATTTGATCTTTAAAACAACACCAGAAGGTAGGTAGAGGCTATTATTATCCCCATGTTACAGATAAAGAGACTGAAGCACAGGTGATGATGAGTGTCACGCAGCAAAAAAGTGTCCAAGTGCAGATTTGAACTTGGCTTTTCCTGACTCCAGGTTCCATTGAGTCATTTAGTTACCACCTCTTCTTTGTAAATGAGCTGTGAGGATAGCTCTACGTCAGTATGCAGAAAGATACCTAAGATACTGACTTAATTACTCATCACTCAAAGAAATGGAAGATTTCCTAACTATATTTTATAATTCCTTAATTTCAACTGTGTGACCTGGTACAGATGCCTAATTGAAAGCTTGCTTAAAAAAATATGCTTAACCAGCATGCATCCAACAATTACTCCCTGGCAGATGTGAATTAGTCCGACTGTCTATTTACATTTCTTTTGTGTTTGGCATAGAGTAGTAAGAGATATTTAAATAGAAGCATTTCAGTTTGTTGGAAAGGAAAAAGAAAATAAATACCAAGAGAATGTAAAGACACTGATTATCTGCTGATCTAGCAGAGAAGAATCAACACTGTAGATTAAAACTATAAGGGAAGCTGCAGAAAAAGAGTGTGCCAGTGCCTGACTCTTACAAAGCCCCAAGAGCAATCTCTTCCTAAATAGACAACTTGTTCACTTCAGGAATTCAATATCATAAAATGGTCTGTAAAACTGTCAATTCTTCCAAAAGGATGTAATGAATTTTAAACAAATGACAAATATGGCATAAAAGGGATCATATAAAATGAAAAATAGGACCTTTTTTTCTAAAGAAAACTTGCAACTTGATGGCAGGAAAAGACATACATACAAATACTTGAACAAACATATGCACATATATCATCTATAAATATACGTACATATACACATGTATATATATAATATAAAAAAATTTTGGTTTATATGAATCCCTCAGAAAAATCTGAATGGTTTTGAGGGCGAGATAAACATATATTTTAAATTTATTCCTTCTACTCAGATGGAACACAGCTGTTTAAGTATACTTTCAGATACATACACATATATACATACATGCTCATGTGCTCTCTCTCTCTCTCACATGCACACACACACACACACACACACACACAATGTGAAGCTGTTAGAAGTCTATCAAAGAAAAGGGCCACCACCTTGCAAGGCTGTTTTGAAATTTATGTGTTTACCTTTTGAATATGTCTCTTTTTATTTTTAAACAACTGTCATCTCTGTTTGACAGGAAATGGTTCCCAGGAGACATGACTCACAACCACCTTTTGCCCCAGCTTCACTCTGGAGCATCAAGCTCCATAAAACAGCTTTGGAAACGACCAGGAACATGGAGATGGTTGCTAGTTGTGGCCAATGGAAGACCCTTTTCAACAGTTTTCTCAGTGCTATCTGCACTTGTCAATTCCCCAAAGATAGGACTGTGCAGGAAGAATAAACAACAAAAAGAGAGAGAAAATGGATTGATAGATTCATTTCATTTCAAGCTGCTGTCTCCCACCAAATGGCTGTATTTTTCTAGGGCTACACATTGTACAAACATTTTTAAGATTGGTAGAAGCAGAAATCAGGCAGAAGGAAACTAGAAAGCTACCTCTGATATTGTAAAATCAATATGGACAGGAAAAAAGCACTATTTCAAGAGCCCGGCTAACAGTCTATCGAAGGTGTCTCTGGTGTTACTTTGGGAAAAGTTTACTATTTACTTTAGTGTATGCAGGACTCTGGTCCCTGAGTATCCCAAATCAACTAAGTGAGCTGCCTTCTGTCAGGAAAGACCTTGTCCCCAGCATCTACATTATTTAATTTTAAAAGTCAAGAGAAAATTCTGACTAGCTGCTACTGCTGGAAGGTTTACCAACAGCCCTATAATATTCTGGTGTAACATTCTCAGAATATTATTTTACACCTCCTCCTTTCATTTCAAAGACATTAGTGAAAGCCCTGCTGCTTTGCTGAAATGAGACACCCATATGGATTTCTGAGTGGGCACCACATTAAGCTTCTGTTGAGTTGCTGAGTTTCCAAAAAATGGTAGACAGCAATTCAATTCAATGTAATACATATATTGAGCTAAGTTATACGAGAATTTTCACTACAAAGTTCCCTTTGCCCTCAAAAAGTTGCAGCCTATTTGTAGGAGGGATAAAACAGATCCAATAGTTTTAACAGAAGACAGAATAGATCAAATATTTTAGAGGAGGAACAAATAACAGGGTATAGGAAGAAAAAGGAAGGATAGATTGCTTTCAGCTGTTAGAAATCAGGGAAGGTTTCATGGAAGATATATAATTTGATCTGAATTTTGAATGATGAGTAAGAATTCAAAAATTGAGGATGGGGTATGGGGGATGTATGTGGAATAACAAAGACAAAGGAACAGGAATGTGTAGGACAAGAAAAGGGCTTTTTAAAGTTATCTTGAGGAAAAGAAGAGGATTTAAGAAGGGATAGAACTGCTGTTTGGGGGAGATGGGACAATTATATCAGATGAAGAGAGAGGACATAACTGCTGCTTTGGAGTTACCATCCCCTTTGGATGGAACATAAAGAATATGACGGCATTTTATAAGGCTGGAAAGTTAGATTGGGGCATGGGAGTGGAGGGCCTTGAATCTAATGGTAAATAGTTTGAGTTTTATTCTTTGGCTGCTAGAGAACTATTGAACATCTTTTAGCAGGGCTGTGCTTTAGAAAAATCATTTTGATAACAGTGTGTAGGAAGGGTTTAAGAAGTGAAAGACAAGGAGACTGGCTTATTGGGACAGCTCAATCAGTCAGTAAGTCAATAATTATTTGTTTAAAGCAGACTAATTGCCAGGCATTGTGTTAAGCACTGGGGATACAAAGAAAGGCCAAAGACAGTCCCTGTCCTCAAGGAGCTCCCAGTCTAATGGTAGAGACAAAATGAAAAACACTTCTGGAAGAACAAGATATTTACAGGATAAATTGGAGATAATCAATAGAGGGAAGGCTCTAAGACTAAGGAAGCCAGGAGGCAGAGATGAGGAGGAAGAGAATTCCAAGCATGGGGGACAGCTGGCAAAAATGTGTGGAGCTAGGAGGTGAAATGTCTTTCAAGAACATGGAGGTCAGTGTCACTGGATCTCAGAATATGTGGAGGGGAGTTAGGTGTAAGAAAATTGGAAAGTATGTATGTGTGTCTGTGTGTGGGGCTTATGAAGGGCTTTGAATGCCACATGGAGAAGTTTATATTTGATCTTAGAGGTGATAGGGAGCCAAAGGAGTTTACTGAATAAAGGGGTGACATGGTAGGAGCTGCAATTTAGGAAGATCAATTGCAGTAGTCTAGACATGAGGTAATGAGGGTCTGTACCAGGTTGGTGCCAGTGTCAGATAAAAGAAGGAAACATAAAAGAGAGATGTTGCAAAGGGAACCTGGCCACAAATTGGATACAGGAGATTAGAGAGAAAGGAGTGAAGGAAGACACCTAGGATTCATCTCCTCAGTTTTCAAAAATCCAATGTTTTTAAGTTTGAGAAGTGAGGATGCCATCACACAGCCTTAGACAGCAAAAAGAGAGATGGCTACAAACTACCTGAGCACAGTCAAATAAAAGAACATATTTCTTCCTGGCCATGCAGAAATTATGAAACCAGGACCAATGAGTGAATACATGAAGGCAATGTTATAATTTGATTTTATGTGGGAAAAATCAAAGTCAGTATAGTCCATATAAGAAGGAACCATATCCTTCTTTCATCAACTGCTGCCTGACTACTGTTCTGTCTTGAGGATATGGACATACAGAATGTTAAGATGATGAATAAATAATGGAGCTAGATATGGGAGTTTCAGAAGAACATGAATCAATTCCTTCAGAGATAATGATTTTACTCCCAGGCATAACAGGGAAACAGCACAAAGGAAAACAAGCATATTCCTAAGTGTTTCACAATTTTACAATTAGCACATGGTTACTACTTAATAAATGTTTGCTACCTATTATATTCTATTCAAGTTAATTGGGGTCTGCTAAGGTCTGAGTCTGTTAAAGATTCACCTGCTGAAGAACTCAACTTTGCCTCTTTCTTTCTACCATTTTCACACATACTACATACTAGACCTGTCATTATACTGGTATAGGGCAAGGGTGGGGAACCTGCAGCCTCCAGGCCACATGTGACCCTCTATGTCCTCAAGTGTGGCCCTTTGATTGAAATCAAACCTGTTCTGTGAACCTCCAGGTCACAAGTTCCCCACTCCTGGTAGGGAACTCCTTGGTGAGAAAATTCTCCTTCCTAATTTTCTCAGAGCACTGAGAGATTATATTAGTTACCAAGGGTCACATAGACATATCAGAGGCAGGATTTGAATCTAGGTTCACTTGTATTCCAAGCTGGCTCTCTAACCACTACAGTAAGAGAAAAAAAAATTAGACTAACTAACCAATACATCAACTTAATATACCAGTAGATACAATATTTTGCATTCAAGGTTCCTTATCTCTACAAAGAAGGAAAGGAGGGCATTTTCTCCTATTTCCTTTACTGCCAAACTTGGCCATTAAAATTTCCACAGAATATCAGTTTTGGATTATTTCTTGTTCTTTTCATTTACCTTATTATAGTCATTGTATATATTGTGTTACTCATTATTTACTTAGGAAGTTGTTTCTTAAGAGTCTCTAGGTAATATTTATAATATGTTTCTTTAATTTTTAAAAACATGTTTATTGAAAGTGTTGAGTTCCAAATTCTCTCTTTTCTACCTTCTCTCTCCTTACCTGTCCCTAAGATGGTAAGCAATCAGATCCATATGCAATTGGGTAAAAATTATAATATATTTCAAGGTGTGCAAAACACTCAACAGTAGGAATAAGGACAATTACAGAGCAAGAAAAGAATATTTGGGACTTTCTTGCTGTTTGATTTTGGAACCATAGCATAGCTTTTCTCATTTATTTTTCCTGTCACAGCAAAACACATGTTATAACTATACACCATTGATCAACTAAAAAATAAAAGATTCAATCAATTTGTTAGTTGTTTTGTCTACATGATGCAAATTAATCTGTCTGGCTGATTTCTTTTTCCTTGGAGTACACTAGATGGGGGTTGGTGTTCTTTCACAGGCATAAAAATATAAATGCTACCATGCTGAAATATATGAAATTTTAGCAGCCTAAAAACCATAATTTCACGTTTCATCTTAAAACTTCGCATTGTTTAGACCCGGACTCACTCAACCTTTGGAATCGTTTGTCCATACATCATATTTTTTAATGAATACGTATTTTGACATCATGCAGTTGTACTCTCGGCATTTTTCTGAGTCTTCTACCAACTTCACCTCCTTACTTCATTTGACACTGTTGGCCATACTCTTCTTCCATTTCTGGGATCTTGCAGCACTATTTTTTCTGGATCTCCTTCTACCTGTCTGACCTGTTTCTTCTCAGCTCTCAGTGTCCTTTGCTAAATGATTTTTCCATATCATTCCCCTAATTTGGGCTAGTCCCCAAAGATCCTTTTTCAAATTCTATTTCTCTTAGTGACCTCCACGGCAGATGTAACTCACATGTGACTCAACAGCTTACTGGAGATTAAAATTATGTTTCCCTGAAACAACTCAAAATACACACACACACACACACACACACACACACACACACACACACACGTATATATCATTTCCAAAACAGAATTTATCTTTCCCTCCAATTTCACTCTTCTTCTAACCATTCCCATTTCTATCAAAGGCACCTTAATAATTTCCCAGTTTCAGAAACTTGGCATTATCTTTGACTCCTCATTCTTCCTTTCTCCATATGTACAATCTATTGACAAGTCTTGCTGTTTTTACATCCACAATATCTCTTGCATTTAACTCCTTCTCTCCACTTTCATAGCTACAACCTTATTTTAGACCCTCATCATTTCTTGCCTAAATCACTGCAATGACTTCCTAATTGGAATCCTTGGAATTCCTGTCCACTCTAGCCTTTCCTGCAGACAGCTATGAAATGTCACTCTCCTTACTCAGTGATTCCCTTCTGTTTCTAGGATAAAATATAAATTCCTCCATATAGCTTTTAAAGCCTTTCCCAAATTGGCATCAATCTATCTTTCCAGATTCTTTTGTATATTACTCCTCCTCTCATGTTCTGCAACCAAGCCAAGCTTGCCTTCTTTCTGTTTCTCACATATAACCCTTTATCTGCTGCTTCCATGACTTTCCATTGGCTAGTCCCTCACGCCTGGAATGTACTCCCTCCTTATGGTCACCTCAAAGAATCCCTCTCTTTCTTCAAAATACAGCTCGCACACCACCTTCTATGTAAAGCCTTCCTTTTATCTCCCAACTGTAACTGCTTGGCTTCCCTTCCTAACTATCTTGTATTGATATTTATGTATACTTATATGTGTACTTGTTGTCTCTCACATCAGAACATTAGCTTCCTGAAAGGTAAGAATTGTCTTATCCTTTGTTTTTGTATCTCCACTACCTAGCGGAATGTTTGGTATACATGCTTTTAGATGCATGCTATGACAGCATTCTTCCTTTTATTTGTGGTTATTATCATCCATACATGGAAACTGACTAAAAGGTGGCTAGGAGGATATGGCAGAGAATGATGGACAAATTTTCCAAATACAGAGGGGGAAAAAGGCTAAAAGCCATAAAAATGATCAGAAATGTCAACCACCTGTGAAAGAGGTCTACTATACAAATACAATGTTGGTGTTAATAATCCTAATGATTTTGAGTACACCTACACATTTCTGTGTATATGGGGAGCAACATAATTCATTTGGTAACATCTGGAGATGGAGTTATCTACAAGTAGACCAGTTTATATAGTTGACCTTAAATACATATAAAGAGGCCCATCTTGTAGGATCTCTACTTTCTAGTCATAATATTTTTATTTTAAGGATACACATAAACTATTTTTCTTCATTAATAATAATGGATCTTTTTTTGTTATTATTGCAGTTCAGACCTATGATATCAGTATGGGGACTCCTTATAGGGAACATCCTTCTTCCTGAAAAATATTAGCAACCCAACATTAACTTACAGTATTAGAGAGTTGCCTGGGCACTGAGATGCTGAGTGACTCGTCCACAGTCACAATCATTAGGTAGCTGAGGGAAAACTTAAAGCTGGGTCTTCCTTATACCAAACTTGGGCCTTTAGCTACTATTCCATGCTGCCTCTTATATATGAATTGAAGATGAGGAGTCCTTAGGAAGTATGATAGTTATACCTTCTAAATTGGAAATTCCAAACATGTCACTGAGAAAGAAGAAATGCAAACTCATTTTATATTCTCTAATTATTGGTTAAGAAAGCTCAGAGATCTAAGGACTACAAGTGAATTAATAACATAAAAAAATAGAGTCAGGACATCATAAATATTTATTACTACATCAAGGGTCTGGTACCCAACCTTTCCATAATTCCTTCATCATAAAGCACTTGAGTCGGGATATTAGAAAATATCTTAATTAAAATACAGACTTCTCCATGATAAAAACAGGAAATAAGGAATTATTTTAAGTATTTTCCATTGTCAGAAGCCTTTATCTTATCTTTTAGCTTAGTTTCATTTCCCCCTATGATTTGGGTCTTAGGGCTTTTCTTAAATTTATTTAGAAGGGCACCTTCCTACCCATTGCATTCTTATATCTCTGTCAGGTTTGTGGTTATAGTGTGAGGCAGAAGTCTGGTTTTTATAAAGGCAAAATCAGCATCAACTTTAGTTTGAAAATTCATTTCACCAAAATTGTCATTAAGAACTTGGCAGAGCCAAGATGGCAGCATAGAAGCAGGAAAACTCCATGAGCTCCCTCCATAACCACCTCAAATACCTATAAAATATAACTGTAATCAAACTTTAGAGCTACAGAACCCACAAAGTGACAGAGGGAAACAAATCTCTCACAGAAGGCAGCCTAGGAGGAAGGGTCCATTGTAGCATGCTGGAAGCCAAGCCCAGCCCAACATGAGCCTGCAGTTTTAGCCCCAGGGCGGCCCTGATCAGTGCCACTGGAGGGACTTCAGGAGAATGAATCATCAGCAGCTGTGGCAGTTTCCAGAATTATCAACCCATAAATGCTAAAGGCAAAGTAAAAAGTCAATGTGGATTTTGAGAACAGGGGGACTGAGAGTGCTGTCCAGCCTGTGCCCCCAGAAGGGAGAAGCAGCTCAGCGTCAGCCTTGCAGCTGCCTCCACATGGCTGCTTCAGAACTCCTGGTCTACAGATCATAGATGCACCAATTTGAGGGGTAATCACTCTTGCTTTAACCTGCTTGGATCTGGATAGCTGTCTTGGGTGGAAGTCCTGGGGTGTGTAACCAGGTGCCAGAGCCTGTGGAAGCTTCAAACAGGCACCCAACTAATAGCTCTGGCAGCTGCAAAAACCGCAGAGATTTGGGACAAATCTCTCCTGTCTGGAAGCATAGTTCTACTGTGGCAAAAAGCTCAAAAGTCAAGTAATTGAGTGGCAACATGAGTAAGCAAAGGAAGCAAAGCAAGCACAACAACCCGACTTTAGATTCCTTTTCTGGGGACAAAAAGGATCAAAGCATGAAATGGCAGGAAGACAACACAGTCAGAACTCCTGCACCAAAAGCTTCCAGGAAAAATATGAATTGGTTACAGGCCATAGAGGAGCTTAAGAAGGATTTTGAAAACCAAATAAGAGAAGTGGAGGAAAAATTGGGAAGAGAAATGAGAATGATGCAAGAAAATCATGAAAAGAGAGTCAACAACCTGACTGAAGAAAATAACACCTTTAAAAATAGACTAACTCAAATGGCAAAAGAGGCTCAAAAAGCCAATGAGGAGAATGCCTTAAAAAGCTGAATTTGTCAGAGGGTAAAAGAATCTCAAAAGCTCATTGAAGAGAATAATTCCTTCAGAATGAGATTGGAGCAAATGGAAGCTAATGACTTTATGAGAAATCAAGATACTATTAAACAGATCCAAATGAATGGAAAAACAGAAGGGAATGTGAAATATCTCGTTGGAATAACCACTGACCTGGAAAATAGATCCAGGAGAGATAATTCAAAAATTATTGGACTACATGAAAGCCATGATAAAAAAAATCATCCTTCAAGAAATTCTCAAGGAAAATTGCCCGGATGTGTTAGAATCAGAGGGCAAAACAGAGGTTTAAAGAATCCACCAATCACCTCTTGAAAAAGATTCCAAAAAGAAAACTCCTAGGAATTATAACCAGGTTCCAGAGTTCCAGATCAAGGAGAAAATATTACAAGCTGCCAAGAAGAAACAATTTGAATATTGTAGAAATACAATCAGGATAACACAGGATCTAGCAGCTTCTACATTAAGGGGCATCAAGGGCCTTGAATATGATATTCTGGAGATCAAGGGAGCTAGGATTAAAACCAAGAATCACCTACCCAGCAAAATTGTGTATAATGTTTCAGGGGAAAACATGGTCATTCAATGAAATAGAGGACTTTCAAGATTTCTTGATGAAAAAAACAGAGTTGAATAGAAAATTTGAAATTCAGATACAACAAGCAAGAGAAGCATGAGAAGTAAACATGAAAAAGAAATCATAAGGAACTTATCAAAGTTGAACTATTTACATGCCTACATGGAGAAATGATAATTGTAACTTATGAAACTTTTCTCAGTATAAGTATAGGTGAAGGGAATATAAATGTATATATATGTATACAGACATATAGATGTTTATATAGGAGAGTATATGGGCGTATGAATACATATGTGAATATGGGTATATATGTATACAGGTATACATAGACAGAAGGCACAGGATCAATTGAATAGGAAGAGATGATACTTAAAAGGTGAAATTGAGAGATGACAGAGGAATATAATAAGAGGAGATGGGGAGAGAGAGAATGGAGTAAATTATCTCATATAGAAGAGGCAAGGAAAAACTGTTACAATGGAGAGGAAGAACAGGAAGGCAAAAGGGAATGGGTCAACCTCACTACCATTGAATTTGGCTTAGGGAGGGAATGACATACACACTAAATAGGGTATCTCACCCTACAGGAGAGTAGGGGGGAAGGGAATAAGAGGGGGAATGATAGAGGGGAGGGCAGATTTGGGGGAGGGCAGTTAGAAGCACACACTTTTGAAAAGGGACAGGGTCAAAGTAGAAAATAGAACA